>CAMTDV010000020.1:2370351-2835368 GCA_947069175.1 Scalesia atractyloides | reverse complement strand
TTATGAGAGAGTCTAATAAATCTGGGAAAACCTCTATGTAAAAATCGAACACAGACCCTAATGGTCTCTAAGCTTTATCACACCCTAATATGCCAATAAGCTATAATGTCATGGACGTTTTAGTTGATTTATTTCAATAAGTAACTTGAACCTTTTTTATAAAGTTTTAATATAATTGTTAGATAACTCGTCAAATGTTTAAATACTAACTAGAGAAATTGTAAATGAAAAAAACTTTTGGTGCGTGATAAATGAATTGTTATTATTTTATACCCAATAATAATCCTGTTTGAAAAACTTATTCTTGTGATTCTGTACCCAATAATAATCCTGTTTAAAAAACTTATTCTTTTGATTAATTTCTTACATGAAGCAAATTTAAACCTTTTTATGTGATATATAGTTTTGTAAGGGTATCAATAAACCTATTATTCTTTTGATTAATTTCTTACATGAAGTAAGTTTAAACCCTTTTATGTGATATATAGTTTTGTAAGGGTTTCAATAAACCTATAAGAGTATTAGATATTTTTAAATATTAATTGATCTATGCTATATTCTAAAGAGGTTAAAAAGAAATTTTAAATAATTTTAAGAGTTTATGTAATTACAATTTTTTGTAATATATGATACAATCCTTTAAAACATATTGTTAATTTTTAAACCAGTTTCACTCCATGATTTTTAAATGATACGTCAATATTTTTTAAAATATTACACCAACAACGAGGATTTTTTCTCTTTAAGTTAAGTCCGATATTACTATATTTTTTTATTTTAAAATAATTAGCATGTTACATGATTAAAAATGTCTGTTTTTTCTGTTGCATAATACATCACCAGTAACATCAAATGTGTTTGAATGCATGATACCCAATAACTCAACTTGAAAATTTGGCTTTTAAATTGGTTTCTTATCTGGTAAAATTTAAAACCTTTTCATGTGATATATTTAACTTATGGCTTTTTTAAAGCAAATTCAAATTATTGACGGACCATTGGAGTATTATTGTGCCACCAGCGAGATCATCCGAACGTATCCATCTTCACTAGGCATAATGCCTATACACTAATTCAGAAGGAAACCCAATAAATACGAGAAAAACTCACTTGTAAGAATTGAAACCAAAATCTATTGGTACCAAAGTCTTACGTCACCCCCCGAAGATGCCACTAGGCTATAAGCCTTAGGCTTTTAACTTGATTTCTTTTATCAGGTAAAATTTTAAACCTTTGTGATATATTTTCTTTTTAAGTATTAAAAAACTTAAAACTTTTCATGTGATATATTTTCTTTTTAAGTATTAAAAAACTTAGCAGATGTCGAGATAGAAACTATCACATTTACATGAGCATGAATAGTTAATAACTATTAAGCAACGTATTCGAAATGTTGGCTAGATATGTTAAAATTGCATTGTACATAAACGTTTTAATTTGTATATAATTTAACTCGAGTATATTAGGGCATCGAAAATCTGAACACAAATCCATTTAGAATTCCAAATTGTTGCCCAGCGGTCATCATCTTCGGTTTTTATCTCAGGTTCACCGTCAAAAATTCCCATCGCAAATCCCATCCCATGCCATTTGCAACGCTCATCTCGTTCAACTTGATGAACCGTACCACAATCCGGGAGGTGCCTTTCACCCTACTTTATGATTTTGTTTATTTCGTCAAGTAAACTTAAAACCTTTTTATTCGATAAAATTAGTAATAAGCTATTACCATATTTTAAATACCAACTAATGATACGGTAATCTAAATCAACTTTAGTGCATGATATAGAATCAAGAATCAACATTATACCCAATAATCCAATTTTAAAATCTTGTCTATTCGAATTGTTGACTTAATTCATAAAGTAAACTTAAACTATTTTATGAGATATATAACTTTATAAAGTTATTCATCAAGATTTAGTATATTCTAGTTATTGACTAATAATGTTAAAGATGTATTAGTGCATGATGTATAAATCATTATAATTTGTATACCCAATAATTCAGGTTGATAACTTTATACATTTCAATTGTTTTTTTCTTCATCGAGTAAACTTTTACTCCTTCTTTATGTAATATATAAATTAAAAGAAATATATTAAATTTTACCTTATACATGGTTATATAAAACTATAAAAAAATATTACATATTAAAAAATATTGACTAATAATTATATAACCTAAATAACCTTCTAACCGCATAATTATAACTCGTTATAATATAGTTCAGACTTTTATTCTCAATTTGACATTTTTTTCATGAAATAAATTAAACCCATTGTATGTGATACATATTCTATAATTTATTAAACAGCTTGTAAAATATTTCAATACAAACTACTAATGCTAAAATCCGAATTGACTTTCTTGTACCCAATATCTGGCTCAAAATACTTGTTTTTAGGTTAATTTCTTCCATCAAGTAATCATAAGCCAATTTCTTGTAGTACATGCTAACATTATTTGACTATACATGTAATATTTAAAATACTGATTAATAATAAGGAAGCATAAATAAAGTTGACTAATCGAATAGTATGGTTTAAAAGCGATAAATATGGTATACCGCCTTTGGCCATATCACTTTTTTTAGCGCCCCTTTAGCACCCCGAAGCCACCCCTTAGACCGGTCTTTTATAAAAAAAAACCTATTATATATCTAATATATACACATATATTTACACAAAGCAATCACAATCTCAAACACACACCAATCACTAAAACACATACTTTCTCTCCAATCATTTTTAATTATAAAAAATGTCATCCTGCTATTCGTCTGATTCATCTAGCTCTTCATCTGACGGTATTGTCGAGGATATGCTTATCCGCAGTGACGCAAGAGGCGATTAAGTATTTGCGAGAAGAAGCCCAATCGTCTACAACGCGTACCAGATAAGCGCCTCTTGAACGAGATCGGTTGGGTGCTCATGAACGTTTAATGCGCGATTATTTTGGTGAAAATCCGTTGTACGACGATGCACAGTTTAGGCGTCGGTTTCATATGAGCAATTTGTCTTTTCTTAAGAATTTCTAATGATCTTGCGGCCGAATATCCATTTTTCACATAAAGAGAAAGTGTTAGTCGCAAAATTGGTTTCTCTGGCATACAAAAGTGTACTGCTGCAATTATAGCAACTTGCGTACAGCACAACAGTGATGGGTAGGACGAATATTTAAGGATGACGGCCAGAAGTTGTCATGACTATCTTGAAAGTTTCTATGAAGGTATTATTATCATTATTGTTATTGTTGTTGTTATTATTATTGTTGTTATTGTTATTATTATTTTATTATTTATTGTTTATTAACACTATAATATTAGGTGTTAACTTTCTTTACGGGAGGCGATATTTGAGGATGCTAATCGTTACCTGACGTTCCACTTTTATACGAGGCCCATCAGTGGATACATGGGTTTCCGGGATGTTGGGTAGTCTTGATTGCACGCACTGGGAGTGGGCGATATGCCCAACCGCTTGAAAAGGGCAACACCATCGTGGTGACCACGAGGGTCCTCCCATAATATTACAAGTAGTCACGTCTCAAGATTTATGGATTTGGCATTTGTGCTTTGGCATAGCCGGTGCGAACAATGAACTCGTTGTTTACAATTTTCGAGTCTTTTCGATGATGTCATAGATTGTGTTGCACCAAATACTTCATTCTATGCAAACGACATGGAGTATAAGTATGGGTACTATCTTGTCGACGATATTATCTAGAGTGGGCGACGTTGGTGAAAACTCTTTCGTGTCTAGATGACGAGAAAAGGTTGTATTACACGAAGAAACAAGAGTTGGCAAGAAAAGATGTTGTGAGCGGGCTTTCGGTGTATTAAAAAAAGAGATGGTCTATCATTCCCCAGTCGTCAAGGATACTTGAAAAAAGTAAAATGAGAAACGTAATGTATACGTGCATCTTCTTGCATAACATGATATTGGAGGACTCGGCAAAACGTTTTGTGGAGAAAGTTATGATGAAGGTAACCAACCGACGAACCCACTACTCACATACGCTCAAAATGAAGTTACCCGAGCAAGGATACGTGGCAGAGACACACACCTTAACCTTCGAGTTGATCTGACCGAGCACCTATGGTTTGATCGTGAACAAAAGACGACGACAAGTGATGATGTGTATTTTTAGTTTAACCTAGTTTAAGCATTGTATTTTCTATTTAAATTATGAGTTATATATTTTTTTTCTTGTTATTTAAATTTAAGTTAATATATCAAAATTAAATAATTTTAAATTTAAATAAAAAATAATAAAGATGATGATGATTGAGGATTAAACCATTGCATTCATGTTAGAAAAAGTGAATTTAAAACTTTTTATGTGACATGATGCTAATGTGGCATGATAAAGCCCTAAAGAGTTTTATATCAACTCTTTAGCCCAATGATTCGATAAAGCATACACGTCTTGATAACATTATATAATTGTTGTAAATTGTGTTCCATTAATAACAGCTTAAATAAAAAAAACAAATAATTATAAAATTGTAGTAAAATAGTTAACAATTAGTTAAGTAAGTAAATGTTTTTATGATAACGGATTTTGTAATTTTATAAAATACATGTTCTATGATGATTAATGGAAAGAAGTATTTTAATCAAACACAATTAATCCAATATAGGGCCATATGTTGAGTTCTGTTTAAACTTTAAAAGGTTTATTTAGTGGATAACTTTACTATAATTTCTTTATTTTCCAAATTTTTTGGTTAGTTCCTAAAACACAGTGTTCACAATAATTTCATTATTTTTCAAATTTTTTGGTCAGTTTCTAAAATGCAAACATCTTAAAACATGATTAGTTATTTTTTTGTGTTTTTTACCATCGTGTTTTAGAAAAAAAAATATTTTTTATGTTTTTTGTTCGTTACATTTAAAAAAAGACATGTTTTTGTGTTTTATGTCCATTGCGTTTTAAAAAAGGATATTTCTTTGTGTTTTCTGTATATTGCGTTTAAAAAAAGAATTATTTTGTATTGCTTAAAAAGATATTTTTCTGTTTTCTGTCCATTGCGTTTTAGAAATAACACATTTCTTTGTGTTTTTAGTCAATTCCGTTTTAAAAAAATCATTTTTTTGTGTTTTTAGTCTATGATGTTTAAAAACAACATATTTCTTTGTGTTTTTTTGTCCATTGCGTTTCTGAATAAACACTTTCTTTTATACTTTTAGTCCATTGTGTTTTGGAAAAACACTTTATTTTGTGTTTTTGATCCACGGTGTTTTAGAAAAAGACATATTTTGTATTTTTTGTCCATTGCGTTTTAGAATAAACACTTTCTTTATATTTTTAATCAATTGGTTTTATAAAAACATTTTGTTTTGTGTTTTTAGTTCATTGCGTTTTAGAAAAAACACTTTGTTTTGTGTTTTTGATCCATTGCGTTTTAGAAAGCACACCTTGTTTTGTATTTTTTGTCCATTGCGTTTTAGAAAAAAAAAACTCTTTTTTTGTGTTTTTAGTCTTAGAAAAAAAAATATTTTTGTGTTTTTTTTCCATTGCATTTTACACATATCGGTTATCGAAAACTTTTTTTTTCAAAAGTATACAATAGTATGCTCGTTTTAAAGATAAAAAACGCTCGTTTTATGTGCAATTTTTATAAAAAAATAATGTCGTATGAAAGAGTTATTAACGTTTAAAAAATGGGGGGAATGGAGAAGAGAGAACCTATTGGTTTGAATTGACTAGAATACCCTTATACAAACTCACGCTCTCCTTTTTTTAGTTCGATTTCACTCATTTAATCTTAACATTTTATTATTAAATAGATGGACAAATTACTTTCTATTCTTTCTACTCAAATAAACTTTCTATTATATCATAACCCATTAGTTATAGTATAAACTTATATTATGCAATATAAACTTATATTATTTATATTTTAATCGATTAATTGACTCACCCATGTAATATATAAAACTATACGAGGTCTTAGTATAGAGTATAAAACAATTAGCCATAAAAAAAAAATTAAAAAAAAAATGCCAATCGAGTGATTAACTACGCCTAATTTTTTTAATGTGAGATTACGTTTAGTCAAAAATTGTATTACAATAAATTAAACACACAAAATTATTTGTGAAAAAATCATGAGCATGTAACCAACTTCAAAATTAATTGTTAATAAACTCTGAATATCATAATATTTTTTCTCACCTTTTATGTTTTTAAACTTGATATTCGCCTATTTTATTTTCATTAAGAATTGGTATATTTGTGTAACAAGTATTTTGAGCAATACGTAAGGTGTGTTTGATTAGTAAGTTGAGAGATGGTAAATTGAAGACATGTAATGTTGATCGTCTTGATGTGATTGATGAGTAACCCAATTTGTTCATCGTCACCTCTAGTGTCTTGTATCTTTGTATACTAGTTTTCTGGATATGTTATTTTTCTTTAATGGCGAATTTCTTTTATTCATGTCGTCTGTGGACTTGAACCCAAAACCTCAACCTCCCGGTGTATATAAAGGCTTTGCCGATAAACCACCACCCCATTGATCTCCGGATTTGTTATTGAACAAACATAAACACATGAATTAACAAAACTGACTTTGAAACCTTGCATTGTCAATAACAACAACAATAGTGAAACCTTTGATCTATCAGGTCTGAGTCCACATTTTCGAGTAACTCAAATTATGACGAAAACCATCATGTTTTGAGTAAATTAAAAGTATTGTTGCAAAAGGGTTGAAATGTGGAACCCAGCTAGAGTCCTTAAATGATTAATAATTATAACTAGTGTGAGACCCCGTGCTTCGCGGTGGGTTTCTATTCGTATCATTGGTGTATGGTAATCGATGTGTTTTGTTAATGATAAAGATTATGAAGAATCAACATAAAAAGTTTTTAATCCTCAAAACAGGACATAACATTAGTTTTCTTATGACCGATAGGACTAAAAAGAATAATAACTTCCATTATTATGAGACGGATAAAAAAAATCATTAAATATTCTAATACATCACCACTACCACAATACACCATCACTGTCGCCGCCGCTACACCACCACCATATCACTAACTTTTTTGCTCTCTTTTCTCATATCTCCATCTCTCTAAAAAAAAACCCATCCACCGCCATGGAACCACGCACATCTCCTTCTCCTTATATCATCACCACACCTCCGGTGGTGCACGAAAGGTCGAACCAAACACCCCCCTCTCTCTCTCTCTTAGCCCAACCTCTCTCACCATAGCCTGAAAGAGTTTTTGTCAATACCACTGTAAAAAACCTCGTCAAACCCTAGATCCAGGTCTGTGGTTGATGGAGAAAGAAGATTAAGCGATTTTATTGTGTAGCACTGTCCTTGGTTTTAAGGTCGTCAGAAACGGAGGTATTTACCAACAGCGGTTGTGCACCGTTCTTGCTTCATCTTTTCTCTGCTTATGAACGTCATACTTTGTAGATTTCATTCATATTCCCCGTCTTTGTCGTAGCTTTTGTTCAGATCCGTCATCGTTGTCACTTTGCTCATCACTGTCTTCTTATTTATGGTGGTGTAATGGCCGTAGATGGCGGGATATATTCTTGACGGATTTTTTTGTTTGCATTTTGAATTAACAGTGAGTGTAATGGAGGTTTAAAAGAAAGTGTTGTATTGTGTTCTTTTAACCAAAATAATTATTTTGAGATCTGGTTTTAGAGTGGTGTGAGGCTGGTTTTAGGGAGGTGTGATGAAAAAACGTCGAGGATAGGGAAAGAGTGAATGGATGAGTCAGGCTTGCATGATGACCTAGATTGTCGAAAAGTTATTCAAACATAGCTAACCAGAATAATAAGAATGAAAACACTATTCATCATCGTTAGCTCCTAATATATATATATATAGAGAGAGAGATTTTGAAAGATAAAATGAAAATGTAACACCCCAAAATGTAATATTATGAAATATGGTCTTTGCCAAGTAAATAAATTTGGTTAGTTTAATGGGAGTAAAAGGTTGGGATAAGTTGAAACCCTAAAAAGGTTACATAACTTAATCAAGAGGGACCAAAAGTGAATATTTGAAAGTAAATATTAAGAATAAAAATGTGCAGTTGTGTGTGTGTGGTGTATGTATCGAGATTGAGAGAGAGGCAGGGGAAACACACACACACTTCACAATTCTACAAATTGACAAGCGATTGGAAGGAGGATTTCATGCATGAACACAAATTATCCATCATTTAAGTGTTCTTAACACAAGGTGAGTTGAAATTTCTGATTTGATGACTACCATGAAGTGGGTTAGGATGAATCCGTGAATTTGGTTGAAATTAGAATGAATACTTGTTAATGCTATCATGTGGAAGTTGAATTATGGTTAAATTTTAGTTATTGGATGATTTAGATAGAAACCCAATTGCATGAGTGTGAAAATGATGAACATGTAGATGTAATATTGTGATTTTGTGATGCATAAGGTGTTATATGATAGATTGTGATAGATAAACTTGATGTAGAATTGATGATCATGTGATTTTGCTTGAATGTGAAGGTTCATGAGATGAATCGGGAAGAACATGTTTAAAATACTTATACATTATGCTTAGAAAGTATTACGTACACCAAGTGTTTGATGAAATGTCTAAGTGACAAAAATAGGAGGAATTGTATGCATATAATGGATAATAAATGTAGAATGTGATAATGATGTAATTGATAATAGATTAGCATAAAGAATGTGTTTACATGGAATACAAGTGGAAATTAGTTTGATAAAATGATTTAGTAAGAAACATGCATTAGAAGGTAGTACTATAAGCTTTGAAGTGTGATGCACACCATATGTGGGATTAAGTGTTTGATCATGATTAATAAATGATCATGTCCTAGATATGAAGCGTTTGAACTTATTAGCAAGTAAAGATGGTAGAGTTATGTAAATGGGCTAACTTTGAATGTGGTTGTCAAATTGTAAGATCATGAAAGTTGGACCGTTGACTTTTGAAAGTAAACAGTGTATGAATGTAATGGATAGGCTTTTGGACACAATTGTAAAAGTAGAGAATTAGTGTGTTATGTAATAGATGATTTATGTGCTATGTAAGATAACAATTGAGTTGTGTGAGACTTGAATGAGGTAGCTATTGGTATATGTCTTATGTATGCAAAACTTGACTAATGAAAGTTAAATAATGTGTAAATGAAAAGCAATGAAGGTTTATATGTATGATCATATATGCTAACCTTGATACGAACGTGATGACATGTAAGGATGGGAATCGTATCAATTGACTCAAGCATGGAGGGCTAACGGGTCGAGATGAAGTAAGGAAGTAAGCTCTATTACACACGCTTAAGGTAAGTGATTTCCGGAATCACTCTTTAGTACTTAAAGGGAAATGTTATATTTTAATTGTTGAGAGGCTTGTAGGAACGTAAGATCAATGGAAGTACTAAGATGAGTTTGATGGTATTGGGTTGATAATGGTCAACTAAATTGGAAGTTGTATGATAAAAATCGAACGGGGCAAATCTAAGTAGTAAGATTTATCGCTTAAATGACATAACTAAAGCACATTTGGGCTTATATAAATGTAGAATTTATTGTTAAAGTGACACTATGATAGTATAAAGAAAAACGGGACCTCGTTTAGATGTTACATGTTTAATTTGAAGTGAATCGGAATAGGCATGAACGAACGGGACTCGAAACGGGTCAAATAAGCTGCAAGGCCAAAATCAGCAGCAGCTGACCGTAAGCTACAGCAGCTGGTCGTAGCTTACGGTAGATGTTTTGAGTTTTGGCAGAATGTGGCTACCGTAAGCTACGGCAGGCAGGCCGTAGCTTACGGTGGGTTTTGCCAATTTCCTGATTATTATTGTTTCTTGCATCCGACTTATCATGTTTTCGTCCCGGTATTCCGTAAGATGTTTTTAAAAGTTCTTAAGTGATGTTAAACTTGTAAAACTTAAGTACATGTGAAAGTATCAGTCTTGAAATATGCATAATGATCGTGTTTCGTATGTGTATGCCATATACCCAATTATGTAATTGAATGATCAAAACTCGGATTGAGCAAATGTGTTATAGACATGAAAGGATTAACTTATTTGCATGTGTGATTATTATTGAATAGTGAGTGTACAATTTAAGTTCTGTAATTGAATGTGAAGAAGTGAACGTGACTTGCATACATGTATTTAAGTATAGAGTCGTAGTGGGTACATGTCATACATATTTGTATATGATACGTTTGTATGCGATGGGTATGTATGTATGTATTTGGATATATACAAATGATAACACTGGTTGTAACTTATTGAATGTAGATTAAAGGTATGTGCATATGCGAAGATGTAGGTTTTCAATACGTTAAGATTATGTATTGCTAACCGTTTTGCTGTTGAGAATGAAACATGAATGCAGGTATGTAAGTGTTTGGCTTTCGAAGATGCGAGTCCGGTGTAAAGAACAAATTTAGAAGGATATAATTATGGAGTAGTAAACATATTTAGAACACTATGTAGTTATTGATTAATTATATATTCATTTAGTTATGTAAGATGTCACCCTTTACTAATGTGTTGGTTATGTATGTGGTGACCGCAGATTAGTCAGATCATCATTATTATCATGGGAGATATGTGGACGAAGATCGAGTCAAAGAGCAAGGATTGTACGGGAATAGTGGTCTCATAGCTTGTATTTTGTATTACATTTAGCAAGGTAATAAAAATGAATGTAGTAAATCTTTTCAAGAAAGTGTCCAATAATTTATAAATGAACCTTTAAGTATGTCATATGGTCAATAAAGAAAGAAATTTTGAGTCAGTATTTCCGCTGCGTCGTTTTGAGTCAAAACGGGTTTAGGGTCAAAACGTGTTTAAGGTGTTACAAAAACCCACTTGAGTTGAGAAAACTCAAGAAAACCCTACGTAACATTTTTATTTTTTTCCTAAAAAAATAGGGAATGTAACATAAATTTACTTGAACATTTTTATAAAAATGTTCGAAATTTGTATGTTACATTTTTTGGACATATATATTATGTAACATGAAACTTTTAACATTTTTTAAAAAATAAATTACTCGGCCCTTTTTTGTGATTCTTTTATAAAAATGTTCAAATATATATATGTTACATTTTTTATTTTTTTTAGAAAAAAATAAAAATGTTACATGGGGTTTTACAAAAGTTTTTTGAGTTTTATCAACTCAAGTGAGTTTTTGTTTTATCCTTATATATATAGGGTTAAGATCGTGTGAGAAGCATTAGGCTAATTGAGAAACTTGAAAAGTATTCTGCACCACACATTTTCCCTAAACTTCTTCAGAATGTTTCTCAAGTTTCTCAAATAGAGTGGACTTCTCTTAGGATCACTATCCTATATTATATATATACACACACACACACAATATATACAGGTAGAAATAGTTTAAAAAAAGTCAATGTCTCGAAGGCTTAGACTATAACTAGGCTTGAAACAAGACGAGTGTTTTTATAAGAGAAACAAACGTAAGCTCACATTTAGTCGCGAATTCAAGTAACGAGATCAATATTTATTTTCAGACATATTCACCACTAATACATGTGTAGATGTTGGATGTTATGAAGTCCAGAACTTCAAAAAGTATACTAAGGCTAGTACATAGACCTTATTAACGTCCATATTTATTATGGACACTTGTAGGTCGACAGACATCATCACTTACGCGGACATTTGCTACCACACATACAAATGAGTAACACGACCCCTATTTTACTTGTTTTATTTTGGGGGAAAACATGTTACTTGTACATGAATGGTTTTTCATACTTGTGCATACATATCTAGTTACATGAGACAGTAATGTCACCATAAGTCCTCTACAAGAGTATAACCATTAACTAGTAAGCCATGGATAATAGAATAGT
The DNA here is from genome assembly GCA_947069175.1 of Scalesia atractyloides. Classification (NCBI taxonomy): domain Eukaryota; kingdom Viridiplantae; phylum Streptophyta; class Magnoliopsida; order Asterales; family Asteraceae; genus Scalesia; species Scalesia atractyloides. Next base: position 2,823,495 of record CAMTDV010000020.1, on the reverse strand, counting down.
GCTATTTGGGTTGACAACCCCTTCATGGTTAGTCGCGCTAACCTGTCCTGCATGTCAAATAAATGCACATTATCCATAACGTTCAATGTTTATGACATGACATTGGTTTGGGTGCAAATAACGCCAGGTTTGGTTATACGACTCATGGTAACTAAAAACATATATGTATGCAACTCACACGTGTTTACTTACATTTATAAACCTGCGAGCTCGCCAACCCTTTTGGTTGACATTTTTAAGCATTTTTTTCAGGAAAGTAAGCTACAAGGAAAATGACATCAAGTAGGATGTGCTTTTGGAAAAGTCTATTACATGTCTTTGTTTTGTTAAACTAGATCAAAAACAAATTGGTGTAATGTAAACTAGACAAGTACTCATTGTGATGACTTAATTTGAATAGTTGAATTTATATTTCTCGTTATTAATTGCTGTGACACCGTATCCGGCGCACCTCGTTCTTCCGCTTTAACAGGGTGTGACACAAACAGTATGTAAAATATCTAATATGTGCGTGTGTAGTCTTGTGTTCACAACTTGAAGGATTCTTTTGTTGAAACTGATGAATCCGAACACGGTCCGTGTTAAAAACTATGTAAAAAGGTTTATTGAAGTAGGTGTTCACAACTTGAAGGGTTGGTCGGTCGAAATTGTTGAACCCGAACACGATCCGTGCTTGAAACCATTTAAAAAGGTTTATCGAAATGGGTGTTCACAACTTGAAGGGTTGTTAGTTGAATTAATGGACCCGAATATAATTCGTGCTAAAAAAACCATGTAAAAGGGTTTATTGAAATGGGTTGTTTGTGAATGGTTAGTGTGTTACGTATAAAATAAAAATTATATTACCTTAATCATACTTTAAATGTTCTATAATACCAATTAAAGGCAGCTAAGAACTGTTAAAAATGAAGAATAAACAAAAATTGTGGTGTTAGAACTGTTAAATTGGTTTAGAAATATTCGAATAACGCTCCGCAATACAAACGGGATTACTAATACTATACATATTAACTTCGTTAACTACTGTACTTATGTTGTTAGGTAGTCGTATAAAATAGTAATAATAAAATAAAGCAGGTGACATTCAATGGAGCCCACGTGGGAAGTGGTTGGTTGGTAAATATTGAGCAACCTTTTTACCAATTTCATGGTCCCATATTTAGTACATGTCCTATACTGTTGCCACGTGATAGGTTACGTGGGCCCACATGACCAGTCAATTATCCATTTCATCCTCACTTGGTTCGTCTCTTATGTGGGTCGACATACACCACGCATTCATCAACCGGTGTCGTTTCATTCAGCATGTTACATTTGACCATAGTGGACATATAGGGTACATATGATGCGTATGATGCATGTTGCATTGATCATCGTGTCTTATGTTTCTTTTCACTTTGCGAGATTTTTATATAATGTTTTTGTTTATAAAGAATTATGGGTCCGAATCTAATATGGATCGGGGAACAGTAAAGCCACATTCTGAATGGGGCCCAACCATTTTGATAACCTATGCAAATGTGGGAACGGGTGGATTGAGAGGGGGGGTTGTTAAGGGGTGTCCAGAATACCACTCAACTTTCTTGAAAAAAGTGTGAAAGAAAAATTCTTCTTTTATGTAGACACGCCACTGCATACACTTTTTTTTCTAAATCCGGCATAGTTTACACCAATTTTTTTACAATATCACTGAATTTTTCATATATATTTGCCATTAATGTGGGATGACCTCACAAGTGAGCATGGGAATATGACCACTAATAGAAATGAAGATGTCAACATCAGATAGTTACATCACTTATATCTTAGAGTGGACCATGCCGCCCGTGGAAGAGACATTAAACCATTCATGGTATAAATACTGCTAAGTCATCAAGGGAATGGTAACTTGTCCCCGTGGTTTGTCCAATCATACCGGTTCATCCCAAATTTCAAAATGTACCACTTTCATCCCTAATGTTTTGAAAACATAACAGTTCCGTCCAAAAAATAATGTCTGTTAAAACCTGATGTTTAATAAAGGTAAAAATGTCATTTTTCTTTTTTTGTTTTCCTTTTTCTTAAAAAGGGTGAGATTTTAATAGGGTTAAAAAAGGGAAAATAATATAAAAACGGAGAATGACGTTTTTGCCCTTCGTTAAACAACAGGTTTTAACATACGTGAGCTTTTTGGATGGAAGTGACATGTTTTAAGAATGTCAGGGAAAGAAATGATACAAATTTGAAATTTGGTCCAGACTGACATAATTGGACAAACCACATGGACGAAACGATAGTTAACTCTACTATATTAAATAGGTATATAGTATAAGCGTATAACCCAACATTGTATGTTGTTAAATGTTTCATTATATTGTTAACGTTGAACACTAAGTTTAAGGTTTGAATAAAATGTAGCAATTTCAACTAAACGTAAGATGAGAATTTGTAAACATGAAGAATACGTGTTAACTAATATGTGCTCTTTTTGCCTGTAAAAAAACACATAAAAACACACACATAAACAAAACTGATATGGAGCTTCATTCCAACAATATTATACGGTGTAATGCTTGTTACTATGAAGGTGAGATATCCTATTCTTTAAAGCTCACGTTGGATATCCCGACAATAAAAATCCACTCGAACATATCAAACACTAGTTGGGTGGACAGTACCGAACTCACAATATTTGTCTAGCCAAATGATGATTTTGTCTCGTTTAAATTTACTGTTTTTCCTTTAGTTTTATTTTTTTCTCCCAGTCAAATTACAATTTTGCACTCGTTCAAATTTATAGTTTTACCATCGTTTATTTTTTCTGTCAAATTACGATTTAGCCCATGTGTAAAATTACAGTTATGTCATCCTTTTAGTTTTTTTTTTCTTACAAAACTATGGTAGTGTTTTGTTTTAACTGATTGAGTGTAATTTTTATTCGTGTCATGCGGCTGTCTGCCACACACTTATTTGTCCTAAAAATTACAATTTTGCCCCTAGTTTAAATTTATAGTTTTTCCATCATTTTAGTTTTTTTTTATTGCCCCTAATTTAAACTTTTAGTTTTCCATCATTTTAGTTTTTTTGTAACAAATATATGATAGTGTTTTGTTTTAGTTAGTTAACGATTTAATTCGATATAATTTTTCTTTGAGCTCATGTTATAAATAATATGTACAAGTACCTAAAATATACGCATACATGTTTTTAGAGAAATATTCAGCTTATTTTCATATAACACGAGGTAGAAAAATCTAGTTCAAAATACAAAAGTCGTATAAAGGTAGTGTGGTTATTGAAGTAGATATTATATAATAATGAGAGGTGTTTAATAATACGTAATATATTATTATAATAAATATCATGATTGAATTGTTTCCTCGGAAGAAAGCTCACCTAATAACCTTAACCTTAAATGCCTCAAACTTTGGAATCCACCCAATTATTGCTTCACTTTGCAACATATCAAATTTAACTTATTCTAAGATCGTAATTTTATTCAAATAAAAACGTAAAATACTTATTTCGTTACTCATAAAAGAAAGTGAGGCTTAATAAAGTCACACTTTTAAATCTTAATTTCATATCTTATATATGATATAACATACGTCTCGTTTAGAAGTTTAAAACCTTAAAAAATATTAAAAAAATAACTAAATATTAGATTGGGTCGTATAACATTATATTGGTTGTATACTCATACGACCCGTATAAGATTAGACAGAAAAACAACATTCTCTTATCTTTATTTCTATGCTAAATTGATTTATACGACCCGTATAACTTTATACGATCCATGTAGATGAAATGTATGAAATTAAGAAAGTTTACACATATTTTTTTCTACGTAATATCACACTTGTCTTCTTTTATTAAACACTTGTTTGCATAGCTAAAATGTTAAACGTCATATCTATACTTAATAAATTTCAATTCGTAATCCCATCCTAGACCAAGTGTTGTTATACATGAACTGTGGGTACGAGGAGGCTGAGGTGGCATGCGATGCTGCAGGGGAACATCACACTGGCGGTTACGGCCTCGCAAAATTCCTCACCGCTCGTGATGCATTTGTCGGAGTGAAAAATCCTCCCATCAGGGTGGAAGGGGCACCATCGGTGACCCTTCGGTGAGTGTTGTTTACCGATCGGTGAGGTGGCGCCGGCACAATATTGATGAGTGGTGAAGGAGGTAAAAGGTGAGTAGTCACCGAGTGGGGAAGAGGAGAGAGATGGGTTAATGGTGGGCCCCACGCTCTTTCAACCAATCACAAAATTTTTAAGAAATTGTTTACCATTCACTATGTGTTTGAGCACCCCTAGTGTTTAAGTGCAAATTGGGGGAATGAATGGGGAAGTTGACATGTCATGATATTATTGGTTAAAAAAAAGTTTACCACTTCCAAATGAGAAGTGCCCCTTCCACCCTCACACTAAAAGGACAATGAGACTTTATAAACTTTTAAATTGTTTTTTTTCAATAATGAACCTTATAACACATGTGATGAGGCTTTTTTTTTCTCAATAATAATTTATAAACATTTAAATTGTCTTTTTGATAACTTGTGGCCACTAATTATTTTAATATAATTAAATACATAGTTTTGTTTGATTATTTTTGTCAACATTTCAATATTATATTTACTGAAAACCGTGTTGCATTTGAAATCAAGTATTTTTTTTCTTGTAAGCGACTTTGACACGTGCTTGGATCGACATTTATCAAAGGATAATGAAATTGGTTACTGAGTTGTATTCAAAATTAAGGAACTCGATCATAACTCGTATATATTTCGTGTCAAAGGCATGAAACATAATCGAAAGACACTTCAAACTGCGTAACTTGAACACGACTAGATAACCCATTTGTTCAAACATGTTGTAAACATGTTAAACGAATCGCAATCATGACTAATTGTACATATAAAATAAATTTTAATATTTATTTTAGTTTAATTTTCAACATGTTGTTAGATCAATATTTATACATTTTTACAAAATAAACATGACATGTTTAATTAAATAGTTTAAATAAGTGAACCCAATAACCACTCTTTTAGTTAAACATGTCATAAGAATAATACTTTAATATTTTACAAAATAGTTTAACATGTGTTGTCTTAAAAGAAAAACTAACTAGTTATTTATAATAAATTTAAATGTTTTCTAAAATCATTGAGAGTTGTTATGTTTTGATTACCAAATGAAAAAGAATTATAATTTAGTGGTTTAGTAATATAGTGTTTAGCTCCTCACAAATATGTATTGAGAGTTTAAATCCTTATAAATACAACGTTAACAAGTGAATTTGAATGTACAAGGTATTATAAAAAAATCCCAATGAAAAACTGAAACATATAATGAAATACTTAGGTAAAAAAATGTTTATTTAAAGTTCTTATGACAAAAAAGAAAAAGAATAAGTTTAAATCATAAGAATGGTGCACAAGAGGAGACAAACCAATCGCAATTAGGTTGTGTGATGGTTTGTCTATTAGTGTATTTCATTACAATTACAGCATAAAGTGATTGCTAAAATGATTTCCTTATGTATAAATAAGATTTTAAGTTATTTATAATTTTGAATATAAATATCTTTATTAAGTTAGGACGCAATATTTTAACACTCACAAAATAAGGTTTACTAATTCGTGTTTAATATAATTTGCTACATGCGCGCCCGTCACAACGTCACCAGGGCGTCTCAACGTTTTCAGATGCCTAACACAAACTAAAATGTTGAGGCCTTTTTTCCTCAAAGACTAAAACTCTTTGATATAATCCATCCTCCTATACCAAGTTTAGGATCTACAATAATAAACTAAAAACATTATAGTTGGCATATCGTGTGCATAAAATTGTTTAGACAAAATTTAATTTTCATGTTTTATTTGATGCATATGATATTTTTTAGAAACTTCGTCTATTTATATATTATATTTTTTATTGGGGCCTATAACCTTAGCTTGGAGTAGCAACACACAGAGCCGTCCCTGCCAATCACTAAAATTCTCAATCAATATGCGTAACAACTAAGGTATTTACTATAAATTCGTTGGTTCTCTAAATAGCTACAAACATAAAGTTCATAACACAAATGAAAGAGAAATTTGTTTAATTTAGGTGATGATATACTTGAGTTGTTAAGGGACAAGGAGTCAAGGACCTTTGAGATCCCCTCTATAGCCCCCCAAGAGACATGCCATATGTTCCCCATCAACCCCCAAAAAAAGGATACTTTTTACTTCTTTTTATCCTCTCTCTTCAATTATTAAACTGTTTATCAGTAATTTAAACACACTTCTAAAAATGACATAAACTTGTAAAAGTCATGTGTCACATTAAATAAATTGTAGATATATATTTGTATTGATTTTTTAGGTCTAACAGTCATTCTTATTGTGTTAGCTAGCATCTGGCTTTCAGATCAAACTAATAAGTGGAGGTGGACGACCGATGAGGCAGGAAAATTCTCTACATCTTCAGTCAAAAGGTTAACGTTGGATGGATTGGTTTCGAGGCAGGCGTATGTGATAAAGAAATGTAATTGGGTGCCGGCGAAGTGTAGGATTTTCGTATGGAGGGAAGATCTCGACCGTTTACTGACAAGGCAAGCTGTGGTTGAAAGGAATAGTGTAGTGGAGACGGATGAATGTGTTCTTTGTGAGGATGATCACGAAACGGTGAACTATATTTTCACGACGTGCAGAGTTTCTATTCGGGTATGGAACAAGTACTTGGGCCCAACTCCCTCCCATTTTTGCTTTTGCTTTCAGGGATTTGCTAAAGTATGACAAAGGGTGCGCCTTGGGCATGAAAGAAAGGGAGGTGGTTTGTGGGCTCGTAATCATCACGTGTTGGTGTATCTGGAAGGTGAGGAATGATAAGGCTTTCTCGAATGGTAGAGGGAACATCAAAGGCATTTTTGGAGATATTAAGGCTTTGGGTTTCTTAGAGTTAAAAGTATAAGTCTAAACATAAAAAAGCGAAGGCATTTCTCCAATGGCAGAAGGGATAGCATACTTAAATTACATATACAGTTTCAATATATGAACTAAGTAAAGTTAAATACCTATAGACATTCGTACACTCTTTCGGTCTAATAAACTATAACCATGGGCTAGCTCAAAGAAGAAAGAAATAAAACAAGCACTTTAGACTTTAATTATATTATTCGCTTCAGACCTATAATACTTTGAGCCAACCCTAACTATAGCATAAATATCTAACTTTAGACAATGATAGGCAACGTTATTGAATATTATATTTTATCATGTAAATTTTATAAATAGACAAAAGGCAATAAATAAGTATCATTGTGACTAGTAATTATTTAAGAATTCATGCCCCATGTGGAGACCAATGTGGTAGGTTTTCCTTGGCTGAAGAACCTACAACTCTATTGAGACCCCAAGAAAGTAGGTTCAAAGCAAAAATGATTAAAATAAAAATAATGTAATTAAGGTTGATAATGTCATTAGGGGCAAAATAAATACAACTTTGAGTTGGAATCCATGTGAACTGTGAAAAAGACTTTCCCAAACGGTGTAGTAGATTCTACTTCCTTTTATGCTTAGATACCTTTGGAAACCAGTTTTTTTACGATTAGGTATTATGATATCCTTTTTATTTAACGTTCAATAAAGCCTTACGATTTGGGTACATCCATTGACAAAGGGTCATTCACGCCTATGATCGCAGGCGTTGTTGGTGACCCGGTTTGTCACAAATTATAGTGGAAATCCACCACCTAAATTCCTATCATAGTAAAACCGTTGGCTCGCACATAACATTTTGTCACGAACAAGACTTTAAACTTTTGATTTAGAATTTTTTAATAATAAGTATAAAGACCAACAAAACTTAAAACAAAAATGCACATACCATTTCCCAATGAACTAACAATATCATGACAAACTTTGAATGATATAAAAACTCCAAATCTCTAAAATTTCATATACATTTTAAGTGAGGGTTCAAATTTATAGCTCAGGACAAAAGAAGAAAAAAAATATGATAAGGTTAAAAAAGAGGGGAATGGTCCCCAAGAAGTAGTTGAATGTCTGACCAACTTTTGACCAAGCCCAAGCCATTTTTGAAATAAGGAACCTTGATGTTGGCATTGTGGATATGGTCTCAGCCCATGACCATGGAGTTGGAGTATGTATTCATTCACTCTTCTTTGCTCATGGTTATAGCCTAATGACATCTTGCGGTGGGATAAGGCTTAAGGATCATTAGGTGTTGGATTCGATTCACACAAGGGGATTTTTTTCTCAAATTTATTGGGTTTCCTCCTGGTGTATAGGCATCTTGGTGTATAGACATTATTTCCTAGTGGAGATGGATACAATTTGGTGGTTCTGTTGGTGGCACGATGATACCTCAGTAGTCCGTCAGTGATCCAAATTTCTCGTCCAAAAAAAATCATTCACTCTTCTTTCTAGTTTCTAGTTACATAAAAGGAAAGAAAACAACTTCAATCGTTCTAGGTTTTTCAACTCCAACATCTCCCTTTCCCAACATAGCAGGGACAAACCGTAATCACATGTGAGTGTTGGAACAAAAATAAAAATCCATAGGAAACCCCATATGCATATAATTAGTATATGGCCATGTTATATTAATAAGTTTTAAATTCTTAATAAGCGTAAAAAGCGATAAGAATACATTACGTGTGGGGTAAGAGGCATATGTGTCCAACAAAAAAATATAAAAAAACCCAATTAAAATGCAAGTCAGGTTGACACAACGTTACATGATGTTGACATACCGTTTTTGAATGTTAGACGCATCATGTAAAACGACCATAATGTCCCGTTCTACTCATCATTCTATCAAGGCTTCGAATATAACAATAATGCTCGAATTAAAGATACAAAATGTTCGATCTGATTTTATATTTTAAAAATGAAGTATATAAAAGTTAATCACATTTAAAAAGTTGTTGGAACTAGATAAAGTCATTGATGATGGCTATCACCCCTTTGTCCATCCCTTGCCATCTTTTCTAATTTGTAAGACACGGCCACCTTCTAATCTTAGTTAGTGACATTCACTAGATAAAGTAGAACTTTAAGTAAGAATCGTATAATACAATTGTACATAGTGCTTGATAGATATAATGATAGTTAAAAGAGTGGGATAACCGATTACATAAGTGCCCGTCACATTTAAACTTTAAACTAAAAGATACAAGTATTTATATATTTCTTAAGGTTCTATACCTAAAACTATTTATACAAATACTTGGGTAAAAACTAAGTATTTCTTGAGAAGTGCCCTCTTATCCCTTGTTAAGTCATTTAAGATGTATGAGTAGAATTTGATGCACAAACATCACGTGCATGTGAATTTAGTTGTTAAAACTAATTCTTACGGATTTTACAAAAAAAAAAAAAACTTTTAGTTTTAACCTTGATTACACAAGAACATATATACATAACCAATTGTGTGAATTCAAAAATGTGTATATTTCCCTTGAAATATAAGATAGTAGTTTTTAGTTACCGACATGTAAGACAAACAGAATGATTAAAAATACAAAATATACCAAAGTTAGGATTAAAATCTAGAAGATACGTCGAAGAGAATAATCAAACCAAGAGCACTAGTTGTAAAAAAAAAGTCAAAGAGGCACATTATAAATCTCAACGATTTGCTGACAAACCCTATTAGTTATGATATTAGTGTAGCAGATTAGGTCAATTAGGGCATCAATCTAAAGCGCACACCACCTTATTCTCTCTTTTTTAACGGCGAATTTCTTTTAAATGCTTACAATCTGCGGGGCTTGAACGCAATACATTTCCGTTTTAAATCTAAATGTTTAAAGGTTTTGTTTTTGCTAATAGAAAGGAATGATGAGTTATACATAATATATATGTAGTATATATGTAATTCAAGCTTATATGAATCGTGTAACTACTGACTTATACATAGTGTATTAAAGATAATTATAAGTAATAAAGAATTGAAGATAAAGATAGTGGCTATATAACCGGCTTATTATTTAAGTTCAAGCAATAGACACACATGTTTATATTATTGTTTTTAAGAGTTTGTTACTCCATTGAACAAAGAGTGTGTGAATATATATAAACCTATTCATTAACCTTCAAACATATCCATATATAATAAAAACTTTCAAATCTGGCTTGTACATTTTTTCATTTCATATGTTTATTTGTATCTTTTACCATATTTCTCAATTTATTATTAAGTGATTTTAGGCATACCGATTATTATCTTTTTAATCATATGAAATTATAGATATGATTTACTGATTGCCTCATGGTCTATTGACAATTTGGCACTATTTGTTTATTTCTCCTTATTAAAGCGATGCACGTTTGAGTCCTACAAAGTGGGTAATATGTAGATTTTAGATAAAGGAGACATTGCTTTTGCTAATTCGAATTGAAGGGTGATATAAAGTCGGTCTTCATCTTCAAGCATCATATTCATAGTTAGCGCATTCATACTAGTTAGCAGTTCCAACTCCATATCAAGGATATCGTCACTAGCAACAAGATCGTCACTAGCATCAAGATCGTCAATATCGATATCATCAAAACCTTGAGACTTGTTATCCAGGAACTTGTTGAGAAATGCCGTAATGAAAGGAAGATAGGAGTTTTTCGCTAGGTATTTGACCAAGATCGTCCAGTTCCTATAGAACCTATCACTAAAATACCCCTAGAGAGAGATAAAGGCAAGCGGAGCGAAAAGGGTTTCCATGAGATGGGAAATGAAAACTATTAGCCCCACATGAAGTTGTGAATAAGTGATTGTCTGATAATGAGCAATGAGTTGACGAATTTACGGTGTATGTGTTTGCCAATTAAAAGTATTAAATATATTTTGATTAAGATTTAGTATTAATAATATGAGTTTAAGAAAAAAAAACAAAGTCTTAAAAGTGTGACAAATGTCCACCGCAACTTAGAATAGAAAACAATTTAGACATCTGAAAAGAATAAAGCAATTGTTAATATATGTTATTAGATCCTAACAGACCTTTAAAGTAACGATATCAAAGGCTAGTAAATTATAATTAAAAAAAGGTGCCTCTTAGTAAGTTCCATATATCATAAAAGCTTATATATAAAAATATATATTACAAACTCAGTGCGTATGTTTAGAAGAATAGGAAGGCATCTAAGCCGACTAGTAATCTATAACTAATGGGTTTATGCTAAAAGTATTTTCACACTGTATATCTATATATTTATTGTTACTTGTTAGTATAGTTATACTTAAGTTACCAAATCATTAATACTCTTTATATTTTAAGTTTTCATCATGAAGTATGATGAAAAATTTAGAAACTGTGAGTTACATATAACCAAATCCTAATCTAAAGGTTAGATATTAAGCTCGCGGCTTGGACCTAGCTCAAAGTTAGCTCATATTTAACTTGAAAAATGCTCGTTTGATATAGCTTAGTTTGAAATTGAGCCAAGTTGGCTCGACTCGGTTAGGAAGTGAGCCTAGCTCTGTTCGGAACGAGATGGATTGGCTCGCTCGGTAGCTCGGCTTGGTTCAGCTTGAATTATTTATTTTTAATATATTTTATTTTTTATATACATTTAACATATATTAAAAAAAAGTTGATTATTATTTGTATATATTTAGAAATGCAATTGAATATCTATGACATATTTAGGGCTGATTATTTCATTCAAATTTGAAACTTATTTTGTGTTTTGTTGAACTTGATTTGTGTTTGTAATATATTTAGGTCGAACTTATTTTGAATATGTCTTTTTTTTAACTATTGAACTTTTTCTAGACTATTATAAAATATAGTTATGTATTAATTTTTTTTAAATTCTACCCTAACCAACTCGAGCCAAGCCAACTTAGTTAAAAACCAAGCTGAGCTAGAGCTTAGATTTTAAGCTAAATTTCAAATTTGAGTCAAGCTAAACCAACTCAGTTTATAATCAAGTCAAACCTAGGTTCCCTTGACTCGGCTCGTAAAGAACTCTATATGCTAACATAAAAAGTTTGGTAAGAACAAAAATGAAGATTAATTTGCTTTAATTTTAGTCTTGTCATCGTATCATTCTGTTTTATTCCAAGTATAAATAATGTTTCATATGTTTCTTTCAATCTATACTACCTTTTGCAATTTATTTTTCTTAAATGCATTATTTTAAAAATCTATTATTATATGCTATTTAGTTTGTTAAATGTCTTGCAAGTATATATACATATACGCACTTGTATATATATTTTCAAAATATACAATTTTAATAAGGTTTAAAGTGTTTGTGATGCACAATGATACACGTATGATGCATACTTTTTAGGACAACACTCCACATAGAGCATAAGAAGAATTAGATCTACATTGACAAGTGTATGTGATGGGCATGAGTAAGGTTATACGGCTAGTGCACCAGTGGCGGATCTAGAAAATATTCGTAGGGGTAATCTTTTATAAAAAAGGGTAACGAAATCAAAAAAACGTTAAAAAAGGTCAAATTTTCCCAAAATTTACACTACTGCCGAAGCGCCAAAGGGTAGTGGAGGCTACCCCTTCTGTTAAGGTAGGTCCGCCACTGTAGTGAACCCACTTCTAATCAAACTATATTACCCATAAACTGATAAAAGTAGCACAGGCAGAAACTCACATAAACACCTTCTGACTAAGATGATACACTGTAGTACATGTTCTAGCATTTATGCTAATATGTGCATAAGATTTGTATACAACTATCAGGAGAACCCGAGCTTCAAGACGGGGCAAAACGATTTTTTTACATAATTTAAATAAAAATAAACACACTTATAAATGAAAATTTTATATAACAAAAAGAAAGCATGTTGTTGTAAGCATGGTTGTTGCTTAGCGTTAAACCGCAGAAAAAATAACGTTTTAAACTTAATATAGATAGGGTTGGGCTATAATGAAAAACTCATTTGAAATATCATTCGGCACTTTTTTTGGGCTCAAAATGTTTGAAATTACGTATATTACATGCCTTAATTTTTTTTTATAAAAAAACTAGTTTGTTATATAAGGTTTCCACGGGTTATTTTTGAACTCAAGTGAGTTTTTCTTTTATCCTCTCTCTTTATATTTATGTATATGTGTGTGTATATATAGACATCAACCGAAAAATGGTGAGGGGGGGATTCAAGCCCGGTATGCCCAGAAGCCTACACACTCTTACCATTCAACCCAGCTAACTTTTTATTATTTAATTGGAACATAATGCAACAAAATTCGGAAAAAAGAAAAGAAAAAGAAAAAGAGATCAGTGGCTACCACATGACAGCCATGTTAAATCGCGAACGTCCATCGTTAATAGAAAGCTACTGTTTAAATGTTTGTGATAATATAATATAATATAATATAATATAATATAATATTTGGGTGCATCAATCCCCACTTTGTAATCCAAGATATACTAAGAACCATACAGATGTGCTATCTTAGAACTTTAACAAACTTTAACAATTAATTCATGGTTATTATTAGTACAAGATAGTTCAATGATTATGAAATGCCACTAACATTTTATCATACAAAGCACTAAATACATGAGGCGTGAATGAATGTATTTCACCATAACTTTCATAATTTTGATTCATAATTCGCAAATCAAATATCAAATATGTGAAATGCTTACAACTTTTTAGAACTTCTAACACTTTATTCATGGTTATTATTAGCACAAGATAGATCAATGATTATAAAATGCCACTAACATTTTATCATACAAAGCACTAAATACATGAGGCGGGAATGAATATATTTAACCATAATTCTCATAATTGTGAATCATAATTCGTAAATCAAACATCAAATATGGGAAATGTTCACAATTTTAAGTGTGATTTAGGTCCATTCAGTGGCGGATCCAGCCATGTTTTGTGGGTTCACATGAACCCACTCGGATTGGAAAAAATGGGAAAAATAGTGAGAACCTTGTATGATTTGAAAAAAGTTAGTGAGAATATATCAAAACGAACCCACTGAAAAAAGTTTCTGGATCCACCACTGGGTCGATTGTCAGTAAGTTCGTGAATTCGTGTTTGCTACACCAAATATTTGAATCAAATTACTTGTGGGAATCAAGTTATCATGATCATACTATGTGAAATTCACATGTAGTGTTTCATTTTGATAAATTAACATTACTATTAACTTAATTAGTTGACAAATCATGAGATTCTTTCGAAGTAAGTAAATTCAAAGCATTTTTTAATCATTTATGTTAATTACAAATTTTACTGTTTTAAGAGTATGTTACTTTCCCTAATCTTTCTAATAGTTACTATGATTAATTTTGATGATTAAGTAGGGTTTCTAACATATATTTAATATAATGTTACTCTTGGTCAAACTTAGAGACAACATTACTTAGGAATACTCGCAAGCAATTTCTAACTGAGTTGTGGTTGGATGGTTGCCAAGCGGCAACCGGAAGAGTTAGCTTCGGCTTAAGGAGATCACAAGCTAAAGACTGACTGAAGGAATGCTAAGCCGCGGCTGGAAATATGGAGCTAAGGTAAGCCACAGGAGGTGTTGAGCTGCGGTTGGAGTGAGTTGACCCATGGGCACTTGCTTGAGAGTTGAAGTGTTTTTGAGTCCAATCGTTATTCGAAGGATAAGTTTATTGTTTATCTTTTAAGTTCAAAATTTGAATTTAAAGTATTTGTATTCGAATAGGTTTACTTGTAAAGGATGCTATACAAACCATTGGCTGGAATTTATTTTTCTAAGTATTTGAGTCAAAAGTTTTTCTTTATAATTTGTGTGTCGAAGTTTAATAAAAGAAAAAAAAAGGGTCACTATTGTGTTTAAGGTAAGTTCTGGGCCGTGGTTCTTGGCTTGTTTACATATTTCGCTTATTAAAACGTTACATTAATGTCTGTAAGCATAAGACAACTTTAGAATACTAATTTCCGGAATGTGATAACTTTGATTAACAAGTGAGAACCCACTTAAAACTCAAAACGATGGGATTAAAAAGGATTTGACTAACCAAATCTTAAGCTTCATCTCTAACACTATAACATAACAACAAACCATATCCAATGAAAATCTCACAAATCACAAAGCTACTGGTACTCAGGTAAGGTCTAGATAGGGTAAGATGTCGGCAAACCATAATTGGATTTGCAAAGAACATATTTGAAACGAAGAGTGCTTTCCATGTAATCTAAAAGTAATAACAAACAGTATAATAGTAACATATAAAAACACAATAGAAACCCGAAGATAAAGAAGAATGTAACATTGGAAAGGCATATATATATATATATATATATATATATATATATATATATATATATATATATGAAAACCAATCCCCTAACTAAGACAAAGCTGGACTCACTGATTTGGATTAGCTTAATTCCTTCTCATAATAGCCACTTTCATTCTCTAAAAAAAGTCAGTTTTTTCCACTTTCAAATGTGGCCACTTCCCCATGGGAATTTCCTGAATTTAAAATTGTAAATCTGTCATAAATGACCCCTGAAAGTTTTATTATTTCAATAATTAAACATTTTTTTTGAAAGGTGTGAATTATTCGTGAATATTGGGAGGTCTAGTATATGTTGTCTTAAACGGGTCCGTGCTAGAGAGCCCCCTCGCACAATAGATCGCCTACTTAAACCCCTCAATGAGAACCACTATCACCCAGGCTCGAACTTAAGACCTGGAGGGGAAAACTCATCCGGACCCACTATAGGTGGAACTTAAATACCCGAGACCACCACTAAAGTACTAGTAATGGTTAGTAATTAAACACTCTAATCGACACATTTTCATTATAACAATACATTTTATTTCATTTTTTACTTTGTATTCAACATTTCGAAATAAATTACACATTTAGTGTACACTTAAATTAAATAAAACACATGTTAATAGCTTATCAAACTACAAATATACAAGTTTATATTATTATTGCATTGAACAAATATACAAGTTTATATTATATTGCATTGAAAACAAATATTGACTATTATAGTAAGATGAATGCTACATAAAATTATCTATATGTCATAGAGTTTAATGATGGCTTACCTGCCGACATTAAGCACTGCCGGTGGTTGAACAACGTTCTAGTTGTTAATGATAATAATCACCATTAACTTAAATGGAGTTGGATTTTTATAATTACTTCACATTATTACTTAATTGACCAACTATTTAGGTTAGATTAAACAAATTATTGAATATGAATAGATTAAACTGTAATCAGGGGCGGACCTACAACCAAGCTTTGTGAGGCGGAAATTTTCCTTTTTAGCAGTGGCAGAGATTGACCAAAAGCTCCGCAGGGCGGAAAGTCATGGGATCAAAAAAATTTTTCTTATAGCTATGTTTCGGGTTATATGTTTGGGTCAACTATTCGATACGAGTCGGGTGGGGACCAAACAATAATAATTCAAATAAAACTAAATTATCTTCATTTATTCAACACAAAAATAAAATTAAATATTGTATAACAAACAAACAACTAAAATATTTATAATGATGTGAAAATATGTATAAAGGATTGAAAATTGAAGGCTTCAAGAACCTAAATTTGAGAACACAAAACCTTTTTTTATCTTTTTTGAAGTCAAACAACACATATGAGACGTCTTTATCCTCACGTATCGTTCCTTTTTTTTTTTAAACATCTTGCAATTAAGACAAAAATGAACACTCAAGTTTCATTCATATAAAACTTAGTTTCAAACTTCATTTCAACTCGTTTTTTTAATTCAATACGAAAATATGTATAATTTTTTGGACAATAAACCAAGTAGGGGCAGTGAATCTTTATGCAAAATACTTGGCGGGGGGGACCTATATAATTTTAAAAAATTCGGACGAAAAATCGAAAAAAGTACACTACTAATGAAATATTGGCGAAGGCGGGTGCACCCCTTGTCCCTTAAAAGGTGTGCCTTTGCTTTTTAGTGTATTTTTTAAACAAAAATCTCGATCGCCCACATTAAAAGTACGATTAAGCCGACCAATCCACCCTTCTTCACAAAAAATAAATGCTAGGCCTGTTATTGACTGCATACCAAGTTAGAAATTTATGAAAATCTTATTCAAGATCATTAATGTTTTAATAAAAAAAATATAAGGCTATTTGTGAACGAAATTTGCAAAGGTTTATATATTTGCAAATATAAATAAGATTTACGTGGTTATAGAAAAGCAACGGAGGGAGGTTATTTAGAATTGAAGAAATCATTGTAAACATAAGGTTAGTTTCATTTGGTTTTAAGCATAGGTCTAAGTGCAAGGCGATAACTTGAACCAAATGGTGTGCTTTTAATCTGATGTAATCATGGTTTTGTTTGGTCGCATGGCCTTTCGGCTTGTATGGCTTTGTGTTGTGTTTTAATGAAATCTACCGTTCAATAAAAAAATTAGGATAAAAACGATGATCATCTATACATTTGTACTTATAGGAAAGAAGAAGGAACGAGTTGGAAAGTGTTTTAGTGACGAGATTAACCTGATGATGTCATTGTTCTGTCAGTATTTGATTATCTTTATTATAAGGTGGAGATTAAGACAATAATCTCGATATTAAGCTCACTAAAAACAGAATGTTTTATAATGAAAGTAGCAACTTTACTAATCAACTTCCAGCTAGGAATGAAATTATAAAAGTTTAATCAATATGCAAGTGGAGTTTTCTCTGATATTTTTCAATTTTTTTTATTGATAAGAATGTAATTTAATCTTAAATGTTGTATGTGACGATATAAATGACGTTTTGAAACCATGTCTTTTAGTTTAAGAAAAACAAAAAATAAGAATGATAGCATAGATCTTAAAGTTAATGACTGGTAATCTGACTTTATGGCTTGCACTTATCAGACCAACAACTGGTGACAGTTTCTTGTTAAAGTAAAGTGTTGTGTTTGTTTACTAAGTTTTGAATCTCAATGCTTCAAATGCTAAAACTAATTATAAAATCAGTATAATATTATATAATATATAATATATAATATATATATATATATATATAATATATATATAATTCTAATTTATCGCGGTTTTTGTTTAAAAAAACGAGTCTTGTTTACACTAAAAACCGAATTTATTTTTTAAGAATGTTATTTTTCTTAAATGTAACAAACAAACCACATTTTTTTTAATTGAAAACTTTCTCTTGACATGATTTTCTTTATTTTATACTTTCCTTTAACAAACCAACCACATTCTTTATTTCTTCTGAAAATTTAAAAGCTTATAGTATGTTATCGGTTCTTGAAACCTTCAAATCTTCAATCCTTTATACATATTCTCACATTATTATAAATAATTTGGTTTTTTTGTTTGTTAAGCAATATTTTTTTTATGTATAAGAATGGGTACATTAAATGAATAAAGATTATTTCGTTTTGTTTGGAGTTATTATTGTTTGACCCGACCCGAATTTGAATAGCCAACCCAAACATATAACACGAAACATAGCGATAAGACTTTTCCGCCCCGCAGAACTTTTGGTCAAAATCTGCTACTAATCGGTTTCCATTACACTAAAATGATGTCTAAGAAAAAAAATTCAAAAATTACTTATTAGATAATTTAACACACTCTAATTTTAATATTTTGACATGAAACATTGCCAAGTTATTCCTAATATTTTACCATTGGTAGAAAATTTTTCAGTTTGAGGTTATTCATAATGAACTAATGATCATCATAACCCTTTGAAAATTTGGTAACATTATAAATATTAAATATCCATATATAAAGTCTTTCTATAAGGTTCTTTATTTGTTTATTATTTATTATTTCAACAAGTTTTTTGGATAACTAAATAGCTTATATTATTTAATCATTTTCATAATCTTACGTTACCTATAATGTATATGCTTTTAGAGAACTCTAGATGCTGAAATTCTGTTATGTTGTATTTTCTAAAATAAAGCCTGATTGTAAAATATGGTTATATGATTTGCGAAAACGATTGTAACTTTTGATCCAAGAAGAATTACGAGGATAGTTTTCGGCCCAAACACCTAAAGCCCAAATTCAGGCCCAAGTTTTGTTTCTTAGTTACAATTTACAAGGCCAACATTTTGCTAATGATAGCTATTATGGTTTTGGACTTTTGGTTTACATAGTAATTTTCAACGATTATTTTCGATTGAATGATAAGGCTACTATGTTTCGGTATGAGCCGGTTTTGAAAATGGAAACGTAGATAGAAAACAGTTGAAGAGGTATATTCGAAATTTAAGATGGTAACTTTATTAAAAGTGAATAAGAATGCACGTCCTTTTTTTCAAATAAAGTAAAATGTCACGTTGCCTATAACGCTCGGTATAAAATAAAAGTTAAACTTTGAGACTTGTATGTATTCTGCGTTTCTTTTACGATAGTTTGAAAATACCAAGTGTAATCCTATAGATAAAATATAATATAGATATCATCATATATATACGCTTTCCTTGTTGATCCTGAAAATTGCACCACTCAAATGGAAAACTTGATGACGTTACATGCTGACTTGATTGTTAGAAACACATAATAAGAACCATTCAACTATTATAATAATATATATATATATTATGTATATATATAAATATATGTATATATATATGTATTATTATATATATAAAAGGGAGATTAGGGGCTTGAGCAACCCCAGTGCCCAAGCAGGGGCAAGATGGAAGCACATGAGATTCGAGGTTTAAAGGCTATACAAGCACGGCGTCGGTCTCCCCAAGCCTCGTTGCCTATAAATCAAGCCCGGTGCCTTGTAAATGCCCCACACGATGCCTATAAGCGACGACGACGTTTGCTAGTTAATCAATCGATGCCCCACACCTTGCAGCATGTTGCCTTGGAAGCGCCCCACATCATGGCATGTTGCCCAGCTTATTGCCTAGTAAACAAGCAATGCTGTCTTGGAAGCGCCCCATATCATGGCATGTTGCCTAGCACGCTGCCCTTGTTTCCCGCACGATGACTTGAAATCATGGCCCGACGACGTGCTTGCCTTCAAAAATTATGATTCCTCAATAATTTAATGTCTATTCCTGTCACTTTACTTTTTATGCAGAATATATATATGGGGTGATAGTACTCTTGGGGTAGACAGGCATGTGCTGGGATGGCATGCCTTCCCAGCACATGCTTGTCCTTGACATGCCATCCCAGCACATGCATGTCTACCCTAAGAGTACTATCACCCCCTATTTATACATTATGCACAAAAAGTAAAGCTACAATACATAATAACAACCATTCAACTATTATTTTTATGTACATGCATGCAACTATGGTTTCTTGTTTTCTTTAATTTGTTACTAAATCACCTTATATCATTATAGATTTAACAATAGTTATTAGATAATTTGCATGGAAGACTACATGCATTTAACAATCGTTATTAGATAATTTGCATGGAAAAACTACATGTTTTAAATATATATATATAATTTTTTAACTTAATGATTTATATTTTTGTTAATCACTACGCTCCACACGTTTTGACTAGTTTTCTGAACTATTTTTCTTAACACCGGATGTTAAAGAAAACACAAACAAACAATTCCATGAATAAGAACGGAAGTTTAATCCACTTGGTCCATTTAATTTTACACTTTTTAATCTTGATCCCATACACCGTAAAGGAAAGTATAAAAAAGGAAATTCTTCTTTCTCATATGCGTGAAGATCGCCTGTTTCCTTAACCGAGGAACCACCAAATAGACTGGGCCAGCTATTGGGATGAACAAGTTGGGCGACGGTCCGAGGCCTAAAGATTTAAGGAACCCGACAAGATTTTAAAAATTATTGATATTATGTATAAAAACGGGCCAAAAAATACTCTTATTTACCTACAGATTAACTTACCAAATTTGTAAGAGTCCCAATTCTTCACTTAAGCCAAATTTTAAACCCAACTAAAAAATAACAAAAATGAGGCACTAAAACTTAGAGTGCGATTGGGTTTCCCACTCCCAGTGACATCGCAGAACAAGGCACTTGCGATTGGGGGATTCGATCATCATCATCATCAACGATTAGGTTTCCATTTTTGCAATATTTCGGGTTCAGAACTAGAAGCTATACCGAATCCAACACAAAATCGTCGTATTGTGTTTTTTTATATATACTATTGATGATTATATGAAGGGACCCAATTTTTTTGCTCTCGCACATGGCCCACATTTTATTTTAATCATTCTAGGTAAGGTTGTAAACGAATTGAACGAACATGAACAAAGCCTTGTTCGTGTTCGTTCGTAAGCATATAATATGTTCAAGAATGGTTTTTGAACACTTACCTAACGAGTTTTAGTGTTCGTGTTCGTTCATTAAGGAAATGAATGTATTTATGAACGGTTCACGAACATAAACGGACACGTATAAAATTGGTGAAGACGACAGTGACTAGAGGTGGATAGTGAGAGGGAGCGGTACTATACCTTGAAGCTCCAATAGTTGAACGAAGGTCAATAGTATTTTCCGATGTGAATAATGAAAAGGAAAGTGGAGCTATGCATATTCAAGGTGAAGATAAGATTTCCTATTTATTTGTTTGGGTAATGAGATAAATAAAAATCAAAAAAATATAAAAAGTTCAGATAAATATATAAATGCTAAAAAATCTTTAATGAACAACATAAACAAACAAACATGACTGAATGCTCATGAACACAACGAACATGAATGAATGTTCATAAACACATTACCGAACGTTCACGAATGTAAGTGAACAAACAAGACATCTATTCGTGTTCGTTCATTTAGCTAAGCGAACGAAATTTCTTGTTCATGTTCGTTCATAAATTAAACGAACGAAGGTAAACAAACTTCCTTTCGAACGGTTCACAATACGCACACTGAACGTTTGGTTCGTTAACCACCCACAATTCTAGGGGGCGACTCTGAAATAGACCACCAAGTGACAAAGACAATCAACCCTACCATTTCTTTCTTTGAAACGTAGATAGAAAAGAGCTCGATCCACTTGATTAAATCATCCGGAAGTAGTGACCCCATAAATTGGATCCCTACCCATCCTTCAATAAGCCTCCACACCAAAGATCTATTCGGGCACTCGGTGAACAAGCGAGATATGGTTTTACATGGGACACCACAAAGAGGACATAAACTTGAAGTAATATCCACTCCCTTAGCATCCAAATTGTATCCCGTAGGCAACTATCCAATCCAACCTTCCAAGCTCATATGTTAACCTTTCGAGGCACATAATTGATCCAAACCATGACCACATATGAGGATGGAAGAATATAAGACTTGATACGCTGACGAATGACTTGAATCGAGAACTCCGCCAAACCAAAGGTAGAGCATGTTCACGCATCGAGATCCTTATTAAGATGAACCTCAGCTAGACACCATACATGTCAGTAATCTCATTGGCTTCCATCCCACCTCTAACACTCTTCCTACATGCCCAATTTTGACCTGCCATCCGATCCCTCACTATACATCCCTCCCTAATCTAACTCGAATGCGAACAAACGAGGGAAAGCGTTGGCAAGGACCAAACAACCACGCAACCAGAAAAATGTATTATCACCTCTACCCACCTTTCTCGACAAGAAAAAGAAATGAATTGAACCCAAGTTATTGAGCTTTCGAAATAGTTGTTTGAACTATTCATTATTTAAATGCCGACGGTAATTAAACACCTTCAACTTTGACCTATTGGCCTAGACTAATCTCAACTCAGTAAATGTTAATCAACAGTCTCAAATTTGAACATATTTTCCTTTAATGATCCTATACTAACTGAAAGTTAATTCAGTTAGTTTTTGTTAACATGGACTAGCACATTATCAATCGAAGTCAGCAAAAACGTTAGCTACATAAGTAGTCTGTCATCAAAACGTTGACTTTTTTAACCACATAAGCTAAGTTACTATGAGATTGATGAAGAAAAATAAGTTTAAAGTTGAGACTGTCGGTTAATATTTCCTGAATTATGAATAATCCCGGCCAACAGGTCGAGCCTAGGATTATTAAAATATATACCTAAAAAATATATAAAAAAAATTAAAATGTAGATAAAAGGTCAAATACAAATACCCTTATCATACAAAACGTACGAATAAGATGAAAAGTTAAAAAAACGCGATGGCATTTTCGTAATTATTTACTCGTGGAGTAGTTAACAAAATTACCCTATAAATGATCTTGTAGGGTAATTCTGTAAAACGATCTTGTAGGGTAATTTTGATCTTGTAAAGTAATTATGTGGAGTATCATAATTACTCTACAAATGATCTTGTATGGTATCTTTGATTTGTAGGGTAATTTTCTATAGTATCATAATTACTCTACAAATGATCTTGTAGAGTAAATTTGAATTGTATGTTGTTTGATAAACTTGCAGAGTAATTTGATGCACTTGTAGAGTAATTTTGATAATTACTCTACAAGATCATTTTACAAAATTAACTTACAAGATCAAAATTACCCTATAAGATCATTTATAAAGTAATTTTGATAATTACCATACGAGCAAATAATTACAAAAATGCGAGCGGTTTTTTGGTTTTTTATGTATTACGTACATTTTGTACGATAAGACTCTTTATACATTAATTAATTAATTCTTAAAATGTAATCATAACTGTAGTTTTCTTAATGATGAAGACACGTATTGAGAACAAAAAGAAAAAAGAGTTTACGTGTGAACACGTTTAATTCCAAACTTATAATTTGCACCCTTAAATATAGGTTTTGTTAAAACTTAAAACTAACCTATTTGGTATACGAGTAGTTAGTTCTTGGCCCTTGCTACCAACCAATTTTGATTTGCCTGTTGCATTTGATAACGAATATTTCTACTTCTGGAAGCTTATTTAGAGTTGGATTTTGAAATCTAACTCGCTTTCAATTGAACTTAAGTTGTAAATCTCAAAACATATCACTATATATTTTATATGATAACTTTATGGATATTATTGAACATGCATCAAACAAGCAAAATCGACAAAATATTACATGCAATGCAACCACAGATGGTTTGAACCCAATGTATTATACGGGATGTGTAAATGTAATTTATATAATAATTAATAAAAAGATATATCTTTAAAAAAATTGTATTGCATGTATTGAATAAAATATAATATCGTATGTTAACACATACAATCGTCAAGATTTATCTTTTAAAATGAAATCTGATGTAGTATTTACTTATTATAACAATTTAGTTTGTTTTTTTAATTATTATTAGGTAAAAACACATGTATTACATGTGGTTGAATATCTTTTTTATGATGTATGAGATACAATGATTTTAGTTATTTTTATTCACTTTCATGCTTATTATCCATAAAACACTCGTCTCAAATTTATATTCAAGAGAGTTTGCGGTACAAAAAGGTGTAGATCGATCCCTACATTTTTATATCTTTCATCATTTTTATGAGTTATACTATAAAATCAAGAATTAAATTCTTTTTGAATGAAGTATAGAATTGTTATATTTAGAAATGGTGTTTTTTTTTCTAAATGTTGATGCAATATGCGATAAATGATGGTTTTTAGACCAATTATAACAATACGTCTAACATTACAAAGGTGAAACTGAGTTGTCTAGATTTGACATTTGAGAATTGTGCGACTATAATGGTGAGTTCAAACCATTATAACGATGCATCTAAAAATACGTATAATTTGATAGAAGCATATGCCCTGAACCTAGAATAATATTTATTCCAATGACAAAAAAACAATAATACAATTATTAAGTATGTATCAAACGGTAACTTTTGATTCCTAATTTACCATAATTTCAATCACTAACTCCAAAGTATATATATTTACTCATAATACTCGGGATATAACTTTATAATTATATAAAAACACAAAAATTTATCCTTATCAAATTTTGTTTAAAATTATTTACAGAAAACAAATATTCATTCTTATCTAATTTTTGTTTAAAATTATTATTGTTATTATTTAATATATAAAATAAATAGGAAAATAAGGTGAGTAGACACAAGAAAGTGACACGTGTTTCAAAAAAGATTTTAAAGTGATGCGTATTTCAAAAAAAATTAATTATAGAAAAATTAATGTTAAAAAAGACATAAGAAAGTGACATGTGTTTCAAAAGTTTTTTTAATTTATTAGTATAGAGAAATTAATGTTTCTAGCTAAATGACTAAACCAATTAGATTGAATAATTTAAGCAAGAAAAAGTAACATAATATCCTAAATTTACAATTTGAGAAACCAAACACTTTGTTTTTCATAATTTGTCAGGAAGTTAATTCACTTTGTTACCCTGTCATTATTTTCTATGTGTGTGATTAATCATTCTTAACATATTAATTATTAAACATATAAGTTAAAGAGACACTAGGGACCATCAATGTATTTTACAACCAAACTCAAGCCTTTGGCCCTTTCAAGAAAACGTCTTCGTAACACCGATTCACCAAGTCTGCGTCCCTTTCCACCTCTACGCGTTTTTGTGTCATCATCCCCTTATCTTTCCAAAAATAAAAAAATAATTATAAGAGCAAATTACCAAAATCGTCCATAAGGTTTGGGCTTGTTTGTTTTTTACATCCATAACATCTTTTTTGTATTATATTACCTTTCATCCAAACGTATAATTTAGATTATTTTTTCTGGCAGATATTTGGATGATAATAGCAAAAAAATCCCAAGCCTCGTAACGATTTTGGCAAAAAACGTTAGCCATTTGAATGAAAAGGACAAATTAGCCAAAAAATGAAGTGTAACATGATAACATCAAATTGTCAAATCGTCCATGAGGTTTGGGCTGTTTGTTTTTTACATCCATAACAACTTTTTTGTATTATATTACCTTTCACTTTTGAGTTTTTTTTGTCACTTTCATCCAAATAGAATTTGAGTTATTTTTTCTGGCAGATAATTGGATGATAATGGCAACAGAATCCCAAACCTCAGTGACGATTTTCGCAAAAAAAGTTAGACATATTGAATGAAATGACAAATTAGCCAAAAAATGAAGCGTAACATGGTACAAAAAAGTTGTTTTGGATTAAACTGACAAACGTACCAAACCTCAGGGACAATTTTGGAAATTTAATAACAATATTTTTCAAACTCCTTTAAACACCTCATTTAATTTCATCCCCTTCAGTGGCAGATCTAGAAAATCTTCGTAGAGGTAACGTTTTATAAAAAAAATGGTAACAAAATCGAAAAAACGTCAAAAAAATGTCAAAATTTTCCAAAATTTACGCTACCGCCAGAGCGCTAAGGGGTATCGGAGGCTACCCCTTCCCCTAAGTCCGCTCTGTCCCCCTTCCTAGAAATTTCCTCACTCTTTCTATATATCCTTCACCTATTCGGTTCTTTGTAACAAAAAAAACAAAACACTCAAATAAATTTTTCTAACTTTTTTTCATCATGGAGAAAACTATCAATCATCTTTCTGGCAGTTCAGTGATCAACTTCGTGCCCAAACCAACAATCTTTCAAATCTTTCTCTTAACGACTCCATCTGGAGCACCTCTTACGGGTCGAAACGACCCGAAAAAGACCGTCGGAATTTCGACATTCGCGAAATGCCCACAACTCCACCACTGATAACAACAGTAGCTCCAGATCCGGACCGTCAAACCTGGACTTCAACGGGTTCAACTTTGGTCGGAAGATCGGGTCCTCTGGGGTAATCGGGTCAAGTAGCCCGAACCTCAATGGTGGGTTTAATAAAGGGGTTTATTTAAAACCCGGCTTGAATGTTAACCAGAATGTTAATCAGGTTAGTAATGTTAAAGTTGTGAATGATAAGGATAAAAAAAGTAAGCATGGGAAAAACAAAAAGAATCGTGGTAATAACAACGTTAGTAAAAGTGAAAAAGACGGCGGGAAGAACAGTGTGGATAAGAGATTCAAGACACTGCCGCCGTCAGAATCTTTGCCGAGAGATGAAACGGTTGGCGGTTATATCTTTGTCTGTAACAATGATACTATGCCAGAGAATCTCAAGCGGGAGTTATTTGGTACGTGTGTTATGTTATCGCAACTCACACATTTTCTAATTTGGTACTGTTTGAAAACAAGTCACACACTTTTTAACTCCATCTTTGTTTTTAGGGATATTTAATTTAATAATTATAACTTTTGTTAATTGACTGATAATATTTCTAACTTTTGATTTGTACCACACCATGCCCAACTTTCAACTAATTTTCCTTTAGCATTCCAAAATTAACTGAACCGTAACACAATTAATTTTTTTTGCTAATGTGGCACTTTGTTTAGTGACATGGTATCCGACGTGACATTTTTTGCCGACATGTCATTTGGTATGACATTTATTTAGTGATGTGGTTTTTTTATGACATGACATTTGTTTGATGACGTGACATTTGAGTAAGTTAACTGAATTAGGGTTCAGTTAGTTTGTGAATACGAAAGGAAAATAAGTTGAAAACTGAGAGTAGTGTAGTACAATTCGAAAGTTGAAACGGTTGTCGTCCAATTAATGAAAGTTAGAGTTGTTTAAATCTAACATTCTTGTTTTTAAACTAAAGCAGCGGTCAAGATGTTTTTTTTTAAAGTTCGATTATATTATGTTTAATAAATAAAATGGATATATAATGAAAATAACAAATAAGTTAAAAGAGCAAGAGTGAATTAAAGTCTAATTGTGACATGTTGAATTGGTATGGCAGGTTTACCACCGCGTTACCGTGACTCAGTTAGGCAAATCACGCCTGGCTTACCCCTTTTTCTCTACAATTATTCAACCCACCAACTTCATGGAGTTTTTGAGGTAATCTCAACTATAGTACTAACATGTAAAGTGTATTTCGCATATAAGACGCTTTTCATTTTTGATAGCAGAGCTCGGCTTATAAGTAGTTTTTCGAGCTCGAGATCGTTAGCGTTATTTCTACAACTTGAGCTCGACTCCTAGCTAGTTTTCAAACTCGATCACTTGGCTCACTTATTGTTTATTAATTAGTGTGGTTATATATATATATATATATATAATATATTATACGATAATTTTTTAGGTATAATTTTATATAACGTTTAATAATATTTATCATATAACTATATATTTAAAGTTTTAATTAAAATTATATAAATAATATGGCTCGCGAGCCAAGTTGAGCTTAATAAGTGAAGTTCGGACTGGGGCTCATTCAATAAACAAGCTCATATTTACGCTCAAACTTGTTTAAACTCGACTCGATTCGAACCTATCTTAGTGTTTGTCGGGAGAAGCATGAGTGGGGCCCACCTTAACCACCGAGTTGTTAACTTGTAGGCTGCCAGCTTTGGGGGTACAAACATCGATCCCACTGCTTGGGAGGATAAGAAAAACCAAGGCGAATCCACCTTTCCAGCTCAGGTACGTTACCTCTATGCTCTATTATCAGTTGGTTAATAGTCAAAATAAAATTTACATAAAATGTAATAAAACAAAATTTTAAGTCACTATAAACAAGACTATAGGATTAAAAACGTATATTATTTATAGTAGGTGTGTAATATAGAAACTTAATTATAAAAAATGTGTTCAAGTAAGTTAGTGGTTGTTATAAATTATAGTGTTAAAAATAAATATTATTTATAATATAAGCTGTCTAATTGAAACTAAAAAAGAAGTCAAAGTTGTTAGACTTACTATTCACTCAAAGTTGGAAATTGATATATTATATATATATATATATATATATATATATATATATATATATATATATATATATATATATATATAATGTCGTTGATATACGGGTGGTTGTTGGTTACAGGTGCGAGTCACAACAAGGAGCCTGTATGAGCCACTAGAGGAGGCTCGTTCAGACCGATTCTTCATCATTACGACGGCCCTAAGTTCCGCCTCGAACTCAACATTCCAGAGGTAAGCCTTTTTAGTTTTTAATCATTAGTCACACCAAAACATGTTGGTGTTTTTACGCAAAACCTAACGTGCGCGTCGCGAAAACTGGCAGGCTCTCTCGCTATTGGACGTGTTTGAAGAGAAGAAAAACTGAAGGGTGACCAACATAAAGGCTTCTGGCGTTCACACGAATAAAATACACATGTATAGGTTACATGAACGTTTGTTGTTCGAGTCTTCGAGAGGCATAGAATTATTTATATACATATGATTAAGGAAAAGGCATTGGGTATTGAGTGTTTAGTGCGTTGTAAATAATCGAAGAGGTCTTTGTCATGATCATAAGTTAAGTTATGTACGTTGAACATGGTATGAATCTTAAACTTGACTGTTATATTATGA
Organism: Scalesia atractyloides; assembly: GCA_947069175.1. Lineage (NCBI taxonomy): Eukaryota > Viridiplantae > Streptophyta > Magnoliopsida > Asterales > Asteraceae > Scalesia > Scalesia atractyloides. Next base: position 2,794,280 of record CAMTDV010000020.1, on the reverse strand, counting down.
AAACATATGTTAATTCATAAAAAAGTTATTCAAATTTATTCAAATTTAAGAAACTACCCAATCTGATGAAAAATAGCAAATACAATCCTCAATTCATAAAAAAGTTAGAGAAAAGTTGTAAACAAATTTGATATCTTAAATTTTTTTTAAGAAATCTGACAATTTGTATTGTTATAGTAATTAAAGTGCGACTTAGCGTTTATTTTTTGTAAAACTCCGGATCTGAATTGTATTACAGAAAATAAACAATACAATAAATAAGGTTGTTGTCAAATATAAATATTTTGTATATTTTATAGCCAAAGGAATATAAACTAAAACAAATTCTTAAAAGTTGATAAAGTTTCTTGAACTATTTTATTTTATAAAATAGCCACTATTTTTTTAATCATATGGAAAGATGGTATAAACAAGTGCATGTGCTACATGCTTCCCAATAGTGGTGCACAAATATGGTATTAAGTAATACTCGGTTTCGCTTAAAACAGGTTATGGATACGGTTAACAAAGTCAAAATCTAAGTATGGGTAATGGCAATACCCGGGTCGGATATGATACCTAGTTTGAGAGGGGAAGTGATCGAGTTTACTCGGTCTTGGTTATAGGTTTTGACTGGTTCGGATCAGGTATAACTGGGTTGGAATGCATGAGTATTTGAATGACTCGATTCAATTAATTCGTGTATTCAAATTCAATTCGTTAACATCCCAAATCATGAGGTTAGAATACATGAGTATTTGAATAAAGGTTTAAACATTCTATCAATTGTTTTAGAATTTGAACAATGTATGTTTCTTTTTGAACGTCTAAAATCATCTCACATCTGTATTTTTAAGTTTTGAACCTCCAATCACTTTGTTAAGAAATACATCATTTTATCACCACGCTATCCCTCGAAAACTCATTGGTTTAATACCTTAATGTTAGGTAACTATAATATATATAATATATATATATATATATATATATATATATGGAGGTGACATGTGTCCCTTTTTATTTTGGTAGTTTAAGGGTATAAGTGTAATTTAACTAATAAAATCTAATATATATATATATATATATTATATATATATATATATATATTGTGTGTGTGTGTGTGTCCTTTTTATTTTGGTAGTTTAAGGGTATAAGTGTAATTTAACTAATAAAATCTAATTATGGAATGAATATACGTAACCTAATTTTGGCAGTTATTGTAAGGATTTTCGAATTTGAAATAACACCATAACTCACAAAAACACAACATGTATATTAAGGCATACATCTTATAAAGAACATAAATATAACTCATAAAAATACCATAACTCATAAAAACACCACAACATGTATATTGAAGGCATACATCTTATTAAGAACATAAATATTACAAAAATAACACCATAACTCATAAAAACACCACATCAGTTATATTAAAGGCACACATCTTATAAAGAACACCCTAATATTGAATATAACAGAAATAACACCGTAATATAACACCAGTCAACACTTTAATCAGATCAAAACAAAAATAACACCCTAAATATATAAAAACAGAAATAACTCTACATAAGTACATCAATATGGTACTCATATTAAAGATAAAAAAACATTCGTTATAATAGTGTAATTTTTTTAAAAAGAGTTACGCATAAAAAGTTATTGATGTTTAAAAAAAATGGGGAACTTTGCATGTGTATTATGTTAGTTTCTTAATTAAAAATGTTAAATTTACTTTTATACCCTTAATCTAGAAAATTAGTTAGTTTAATAGTCAACACTATTTACAAAATTACCACCATGACCTCAACTATTAGATTAAATATCTAATGGTTTAAATTTTTTCTTATCCTTCTCACACTTTTAAATTTTCTTACATGAACCTTTACCTATATATATATATATATATATATATATATATATGATAACCGACTACCACTTGTTTTCCACATGGCAGGTTGTCTTGGGATCACTATGGGCAGTGGCTTCCTTGTCCCGAAATTCTGTTGTTTTTCCTCACGGGGCCCGGCCCATCTCATTAGGGCTTTCTTCCTTGTGTACAACTAGAGATGGGCATAATCGGTTCCTTTTTATACCCGGAACCGGTTCCTAACCGGACCCGGTTCCTGAATGTGTGTCAATGGAACCGGTTCTTGTTGTAACCGGGTCCGGTTCCTACCCGGGTTTTAACCATTAAAACTAGAACCGAGTGTACCCGGTTCGGGTCGGGTTGGAACCGGTTCCAGTTCCTTAGAAGAACGGTTCCTAATGTTACAATTAAATGGAAAAGACTGCAAAGACTATTAGAAATCTATTCATTCGGTCAATTCAATGAAAAAAGCTGCAAAACTATTAGAAACCGATTGTAAATTCCTTGCCTTCTTGCCTCCTTGCATCCCAATATCAATAACTTACACTTTCAAACTTCCACAATTAAAATGGCGTGCAACGACGAGGTTGTGATGGTTTATATCTTGTATATGTAAGTTAACGGTAGAGATGGGCATATCGGGTTTTTTTTTGTCCTACCCGGAACGGTTCTGGGTAGGAACCGGGTTCTGGGTACGCACCGGGTCCGGGTAGGAACCGGGTACGAACCGATTTTATTTATAAAATGTGGAACCGGGTTGGAACCACCGGGTTTTTTGAACCCGGAACCGGTTCTACTATTAGCCGGGTAGGAACCGGAACCGGTTCCAGGTCGGTTCCACCGGGTCGGGTTTGGAAACCGGTTATTATGCCCATCTCTATGTACAACTCTAGTGGAAATGATTTATTTATATTATTTTTTGTTTAACAATTAATAGCATCATGATAGTTGCTTATGACAAACATCAACTATACAAATAATTATTTCACTTACAAACGTATGCATTATTATCTTTCGACACTTAAAAAAAAACCAAAGACATAAATCTTGATTTGATCCAAAGAACATGTTTCATGAACACATAACGTATGTATTAACCTGTTTTCGTGACACTTGTGAATTTTTTTTCTTTCTTACCATCTAACGCGATCTTACAACTCCTTCCACAATCCAAACATGGCAACTACCTTGCGCCACCACACCGTTTACTCGCTTACCATGGAGAGAGTATTTATGATCATTGGTTGAATATCAATTGGGTTGGGTGACAGGTCGAGTTTCTAAGCTTGACTCGTCGGGTTGTTGGATTTATGGTTGATGGCAGGCTACGTATGCGTTTTTGTAATACAATGGATCAAAGTTGGATTGATCTTGCGGAAAACAGAACTTATTGCACAAATGTTTGTGTAGTAAAGTAGGAAAGTTGAAGTCTAAATACTCCTTACTCACAAAAAGTGGAATGAAGTGCATTTTCTTCATTTGAACGATCTGATTATTGAAGCAGGTAGGATAACAGTTAACCACTTGGTTGAGCAATCTCAAACGCAACAGGGCTTACGAGACAACCATCACTTGATCTTATTATTTGTTGGTTGTGCACTTTTTTTTTATTTTAATGTTATATATTCTATTAATATTAGTTTACAAATTTAGATAGAATAAACATAAAAAAGAATACGTTGAAGCCCTGCTCACCCGAGCCACAAGAGGGTCAAGTGACTTCAGCACGGCTTACAAGATGAATCCAGAAGCTAGCTTGAGCCATAGCACACAATCTAGGTTAACAATAGGGTAATAATTGCATCCATCATATAACAAACAAATCGCATGCATGTATTACTGGATAGATGGAAGGTAATAATATGATTATACCTCAAGAAATTCCTCAGCGTAGGCCTGTTTATGTTCATGAGGGACCCTCTTCTTCGCTATAATGACGATTTTAGACTCAATTCATTTTTGCAAAAAGTTATAAATATGAAAGGGTTGTTTGGTAACATCTACCCTGATAAGTAATAAGTGTTGAGTTATTAATAGGTTTGATCGGGTAAGAGACTCTTAGTCTTAACCAGTAAGAGGACTAAATTAGCTCAACCAGTAAAATGTCTGAACTATTAAAAGTCAGTATAATGTTTAGCCGTTTCGAGGCAAATAGCAAATGTTTGACCAATTTAAATTAGAGGTCTTAACCATTCAGACACAGTATAATGCTTAACCATTCAGAGGCAAATGTCTGAAAACAAATAGTCTGAACCATTAAGTGCTTAACAAGTAAGAGGCCTGAATCATTAAGAGCTAAACAAACATGCCCTTACTGACTGATTCAGATGTATCCTATCAGTGAACGAAACACACTTGATGTTGATTAATTCAAAGGTAGTCTCTTAATGAAATCATTAAGAGGCTATCAAACAGCCTCTAGAGTTAATTACCCAGATGGTCTATTGGTCTATGTGATTTGCTAAAACAATTGTGTAATACATTATCTTTGTATTTACATTCCGCCTCTAATTATGATATGTTTTTGTTTGGTTTTTAGTCTGGCGATTTCTTTGAACAACCTTGTTGTTTAGATACAACTCGCCACACTTAAATCGAAAGCACATGAAGCGCAAATATGATGGAAAGAGTTGTTCAATCTTATACATTATATTTCACTAAAATACATTGATCATTGATCTATTTGTGAGTTGTGACACCTTATCTAAGTAATTGTACTTGTTTATTCAACTTTGAAATGGTTGTATCTTATTTAAGGGAACACTCAAACTTATTTCTTTGACATGTATATAATATTTGTGACAAATAAATAATAATGTCTATGAAGCGAATGTCAAAGCCCATGACATCCTCAATAAGGTGCTACACGACCACCAATAATGCTTGTCAATGGGATCGACAGTGTCTATAGGAATACAATTGTAATAGTCTAATGGAATTGTTAAAAATACACTGATTTGTAATAAACTAATGGAATTATTCAAAATACACTAAGAATAATATTTTAAAATTTTAAGGTAAATTGGATTTAAATAATTCGAACTGGCTTTTTTGCGTGATAATAATCTCAACTCAGTTATTTATCTACAATGGTCTGAACTTTTCCATTTTGTTTGTAAAATAGTCCATCGTTAAAAAACATAACGGAATTAAGTACTTTTTCCAAATTACAAACTGATGTTTTCGGACTTTTGAGTATAACGGGGATACGAGTCGATTGATGTAAAATTAACTCAAAATAGTGTTATAAACAACTTGATTTTTGTTAATTAGAAGTTCAAACACCTGAATTGAAGCACTGTTTTCGTCGTTTAGAGCACTTTTTCGAGGTAAGTTTTACATTAATAGACTCATATTCTCGTTCTAATAAAAAGCCCGAAACCATTGGTTTGTAACTTGGAAAAAAACTTAAGTCCGTTATGTTTTTTTTAATGGCGGACTATTTTATGAACAAAATGGAAAGTTTGGACAATTGTGAGCAAATAACTGAGTTGGGATTATTATCGGCCAAAAAGAGACGCTTCAGATTATTTAAAACCAATTTCCTTATTTTTAGTTAAAACTTAATCTAATGAAGTCATTTCATTTAATAAAAGAACCCGTTTATAAGGCCACGTGTAGTCATAAAGCCCTTTGTGGGGCGTTATGTGACAATTGACGAAACGCGTAATAGAGAGGCTTTATGGGGCTTTATATAACTTGAGTGTGTAATCGGGTTATATATGTATGGGGCTTTATATATATGTATGTATGTATATGTGTGAGTGGGAGGGAATGATCACGCTGGTATCCTGCTCGCGAAGACCCAAATTTGAACCCCGTGATATGCCACCCCACTTCATTGGGTCTAAGTAGATATCCTTCTAACCATATCAAACCTGAATAAAACAGGAGATAAGGTAATTTAAAAAAAAACCATTTGTATATCATAGTTTATTGAAGTCTTTTAATATCGTTATACATACGATATACGATATGACATATGGCAATTCGGTCGTATCAATTCCAATGATTCTTTGTTTTTGTTTAATAATGTAGTTTTATTAATGTTAATATTATGTATTTTAATTTATTATTAATAAATTATTTATCTTAGTCACAAAATATTTTTTAGTAATTTTAATTATTAATTGTTTAACAATGTATTTTATTTTGTTATTAATAGATTATTTATCTTAAGCTACATTAATTTTAGTTATTAATTGTTTAAAAAATAAAAAAATAATCCTTTAAAAAACTTTGAAAAATAAGAGAAAAAGAGGAACCATAACATATGTTTGGCCGTTTGGGGGTCAGGAGAATGATGAAAGAGATGATAATGTAGCGTTGATGTGACAGTTGAGAATGAAGAAAAGGAAGGAAACAATAACACTAACCTTATCATTAGCTTGAACTTACGTAAGAGCAAGTATTCTAGAATGTGCCACTCCTCCATCAACATATTTTCGAGTAAAAAAAACATTATCGTTTTTAGCAATCAACAAAAGCCCGATAACATAGGTAAAACCAATGGCAAAAGGCAATCTACACCTGCGAATGGAGACGGCGCTGGTAACCCGACCCGTCACCATTGCAGAGAAAACCGATCGCCTGAAGTTCACCGTGGTAAAACCTTTGGCTCAACTCAGAACAATTTTGCTTTGGAAGGTCATGGAGCTCCCAATGCATGCTTTGTATTTTTATAATAGCTCAGAAACTTCAATTTTTATAAAAAAAAATCAATACAACATACAATAAAAAAGTTATTTCTTATATGTAAAACAATTTTATAGATGTATAAAAATTAAAATGTCATGACTTTTTATCATCAAATTTTCACAACCGTTTTAACCCCTTTTCAAATATAAAGAAATAATTACATTTATTCTTTTTCATTTTTTACAATTTTATCATTTTAGTTAGTTCACAATTATCAAGTTTAGATCCAAGAAACCGGTGAATACAATATGCCACTTTCAAGAAAGTCTTTGATCATTTAAAAAAATGAAATTATTGAAACAAGCTCCAAAAAGTACAACCAGGAATCTTATTTATATTCGGATCAATGTGACCAGTGATATTTACAACAATAAAATAATTGGGTTGACATTTTAACACGACATGACAAACCTTGATCTGGTTTCATTAGTCATGATGAACAAACAATAATTTTGGAAGAACATTTCAAATCTTGAAGATCATTTAAACTCATTTATACACACCATTTTCAATTGTAGCCTCTTAACTTCTTCATCTTCCATTAATTTGCAATCTTCAGGTATGTGTATGTGTGTGTGTGTTTCTTGATTTATAAACAGTGGCGGATCCAGCCCTGTTTTGTGGGTTCACATGAACCCCTCGGATTAGAAAAAAATATGAAAAATAGTGAGAACCTTATATGATTTAAAAAAAGTTAGTGAAAATCTACCAAAATGAACCCACTAAAAAAGTTTGTGGATCCGCCGCCACTGTTTATGAAAGCTTGATAATTTGCTTCTAGTTCAAGAATGTTGGAGGGTTGAATTAGTATTATTTTGGGTATTTGATAAAAATGGAAAATTTGGATGATTTCATCCATTTCTTTAAATGGTTTATGATTGATTTTTTGAGTAGTTTTGATGTTTTTTTTTTTCGGAACAGCGACTTTCTTGTATTTTTAAGCAGTTTTGATGTTAATTGGATGTTTTGATAGGTGTGTGCTCATCAATACTTGACCATGACAAATATGACCGTTAAAGAATGTTGTTTCTTGAAGAAACTAAGAAACCCGAGTCGAGCTATACAACACGTGCGTCTTGCTTCCGAGACATTATGTTAGTAGCAAAAACATGTTTGAAACAAATTTTCGGTGAAGTAACATGATCATATCTTTTTATTTTTTGTTTCGCAGTTAGTATTAATGAGATAGAGGCATTGTATGATCTTTTTGAGGGATTAAGCCATGCTATTATTGAAGATGGTCGTATTCACAAGGTACTTACTTATTAAACGCTCGATATCTGATTATTAGAATATTAAATGACATGATTCCGCTCACTATATCATTTTGATTGTTAATCATCGGGTGTACTATGCAAACACCACCGTGAAAAGCTGTCACATCATACAGGTCATATGATAGGGCGAAAAATGGTCATATAGTTAATATGACTTTGTCGGTAGTTACATCAGTCAAACACATCACATGGGCTATATGGTTTGGGAAACACCGCCTCATACAGGTCCCATACAACCCATATGACCATTTTTCGTCTGTCATACAACCCGTATGACATCACACGGCCAGTATGACACGTCAGTGGCGCTAGACAGTGTGTCAGTGACCCAGTGGTGTTCCAATAGACGCGACTTAATCGTCAGATAAAGATTAAGAAGCTATTATTTTTGTCATGTTATGAACAGGAAGAGTTTCTACTTGCACTTTTCAGCAATAGCAGCATGCAGAATTTTTTTGCAGATAGAGTGAGTAAACATTATTAATATTTCATAGTTACAATATGTGATTTCTACCTAAAATGATGACTTCTTTATGGTATCAAACTTATGGTGAAATCAACACAACGATAATAATTCAAAAATTTTGATTTGTAGCTGTTTGACACATTTGACATCAAGAAAAACGGATTAATTGAGTTTGACGAATTTGTTCGTTCGCTAAGTGTTTTTCACCCGGATGCACCTGAATCAGTCAAAATTGAATGTAAGATACATGAAACATGTTGATGATCTATAACCAAAATTTATTGGTTTGACTCTAAAAGGTCAAACTTCACTTGCTTTAAAGCTTTTGAACGCATCTTCCGCTAACTAATGGTAACATTTTATGATCTCATTACAGTTATGTTTAGATTATATGACTTGAAGCACAATGGTTTCATAGAACACGACGAGGTAAATGAAAATAAACATACTAAAGTTTTGACATTTAGTCAAAGTTTGACTTTTTATTGAACGCTAATATTCGAAATACATCGTAATCTGAAGTTGAAGGAGATGGTTTTGGCTCTCTTGAGGGAAATGAATGTTGATTTATCAGAAGATGCAATTGAAGGTATCTTGAATAAGGTAATAGTCATAGGTTTTTGGTATTCAGGCTTGAACTTTTGGTCTTCAACTTTGACTTTTTCCTCGTCTGTTCGGTCAGACAATTCTGGATGCAGATATGAATGGAGACGGAAAGATCGATTTAGAAGAGTGGAAGATATTTGTCTCGAAAAATCCATCGATTCTCAAGAATATGACACTTCCCCTTCTGAGGCAAGTTTTAATATCAATTTTTGAACATGCGTAATGGACATTATAGGGGATTGATAACACCCCCCCCCCCAAAACCGCCCCGTGGGCGTTACAGAGGCATGAGTGGGGGGGGGGGGTCTAGCTTAACGCTATATGAGGAGAAAAAAATGGAAAGTAATGATTGAAAGGGCATTGAGGGAGTTAACTATTACACATTTTTTGAAAGAGCATTATGATGTTGTGTGGCAGACAATGCTCCTTAGGGGGGCATTACGGTTGGTCTGATAAGTTATCACTTAATAATTGATATGTTTTATCACAGGGAGATCACTCAAGCGTTTCCAGACTTCGTAACACATACCAAAGTCAGAGAACTAGAAGTAGTAGTATAGGAAGCGATAAAGTCGAGCCTCTACACTCCATATTTCTCAAGCATTTGCTCTACAAGTTTTATGCATTTCGCGTTTTTATTATACGTTGTGTAGGACATGTGTCACCGTTTTAATAAAAAAACATATAAATAAAATAGTAAAAATACTCCTTTACATATTTGGGAAATTATAGTACATGTACCGTGCACAAATCCTTACGAATATAACGTATAAAACAACATATGTAATTAAATTGATTCACTCAATGGTCTTCAATAGGAGTCTTAACCGCGTCTTCTTGTATAGTCCGTTGTGTTTTCAGTCCTTTGTGTATGCTTCAACGAGGTCTTGAACCACGTCTTCTTGTACATTAATTTCCTACAAAAAGAACAAACAAATGCTAGCGGTTGTGGCTGAGGCACGCGTTCAACACGCTTCCCTTAAAACAGATTTTACGCCTCTACTAAAGACAACGCGTCTGTCTCCCAGGGTATAACAGCCGAAGCAGTCTGTACTGCGACCACACGCCCAAGGTTACACCGGGTAAAATCATAGTGTTGGACCTTTTGGAAACTAAGAATAGAAATGCAGTTGAATCGTGTAGAGAAACTTATCTCTATATGTTCCCAACATATGGGTTATCAAGTACTTCTTCTCCAAGGACTCTTCATGCATCCATCTCTCTTTCTTGTATCTTTTTATTTATATTTTTTCTTTTTTTTCTAACCACATTAAAAGAGACACATAGCCTACTATGTATCCAAGAGTCATGGGTGATGAAAAGTAACATAATTAGAGACTTAATTTTGGCATAAAATCTCTAATCAATTATCATAAAAGAAACTCTACTCAAGAGTTATCATCAATACACCACATGAAGAGTTTATTATTCTACCACTGATTTGAATGATTCAGTCGGTTTCAACGCTATTATTCATGATGGTTCTTAATGTATGCTCGGACGTATTGTCCACTAGACGTACATATTGGACACGACGAATTCGATTCAACCCTTGATGTAATTCGAAAGCTGAAATTTTTTTTACAGCTTCACTGAACAGAACTGGTCACACTTATTGTATCCTCTGTCTGCAAACACAAATAACTGCCCATCAACAAGTTGGTCAAAGGGTTGAAATTTTGGCAAATAACTTGAAATGGCTATAAGTACTCTTGCTGGTAAAAATATATGCAAAAAGATGAATAATACATACGTTATGTGATAGTAGTAATTTTGCATGATTAAATGAGAAACTCACTACACTATTACAGAACTAAAATTATATTATTCATATTCTTTGCCTCTACCCCAGTGGCGGATTTAGAAAATTTTCGTAGGGGTAACATTTTATAAAAAGGGGTAACGAAATCGAAAAAACGTCAAAGAAAATCAAAATTTTCCAAAATTTACATAACCGCCTGAGCGCCAAGGGGTAGCGGAGGCTACCCCTTCCCCTAAGGTAGGTCCGCCCCTGCCTACCCCCATAAACGGTTTTTGTACATTCTATGAATCTTTAGTAAAAAGAAAAAACAAAGTAAACAATGTATTGAAATTGTCAGTGATCCAAATTTGCCGTTCAAATAAAAAAAATGGCACAAGAGAAATAAAAGGATCCTAAAAATTTGAATAAAATTGTACATAGTATGAATAACTGATGAAAAATGATGATAGTCCGATATGTGACCTCAAACTTAAAACTAAAAGCAATGGAGATGCGGGGAATCGAACCCCGTGCCTCTCGCATGCGAAGCGAGCGCTCTACCATATGAGCTACATCCCCAAGCTGACATTAATTTCTACAAAATCTTATAAAAAACGCACACAAAATGTAACAAAATGAAAAAAAAAAATATTTTTTATTATTGAATGGATACTATACATTCATAAATAGCTAAAGATGATACAAACTTAAATAAGAAAAAAAATATATAACGATTATGAATAAGCAATATCTACTCAATGATATCGTGATTTGTTTGACATCTTTACTTCATAATAATGTTTTATGAAAAAAAACCACGCTTTATCAACAAATTATACAAATACAATTCTTGAGTTAACACACGCTTGAGGTCCATGACACGGTCCAAGTACATGTGTTATATTTGTGGTTGGATTTGGACTTCTAAAACCATATCCATACGTACCTAGGATGTGCGATACCTAAACGGTGTTGATATCACATGGCTCTCATCCAAACACATTGATTGAAGGGGGGTGAATAGAGGTTAGAGGATCATGTCACCAAGATGGCCAAAGTGTGCTAGTTTCTCTCGGACTTTAAAGATACGTTATTTTTTCTACTAGTTTACAGGATGTGTGATACCCCGAGTAGATATGCATTAAAGATACGTTATTATCTCTACTAGTTTACAGACTGTGTGATATGTTATTATTTCTACTAGTTTACAGGCCGAGTGATACCTCGAGTAGATATTTGAACTTGGAACGCTTTTGGGTTGGGGAATGTTTTAAAAAAAAAAGTGGAATTTGAAATTAATTTAGGATTAATTTTAATAATAAATTATAAATATTTTGATTGATAAAATTCCAAGTCGTTACTTTCTCTTCCTAAAACCTAACCAGCTAGTCCTGTCCACCGAAACGAAGATGGAACGATCTTAGTACAGTTCAACTTCAGGTAAGGTTTCGATTTCTTCATCGAACTGATTTCTAACATTTTCGCCGATCAAACTAAACAAACACGATGTTAGACGCAATTAATTCTAATTCCACTTCCAATTTTAGAGTATTTCGCAAACCAACCAGGACCTTAAAGATGTTTTTCTTAGTGCTCTGTTCTTCAGATTGGAGTGTGCAAATAAACGGTCCTGAGGCTTATATTCTGTTCGGTTCTCTGATCTCTGTTCTAAGTATTTTGAAAAACATGTTTAATCCGAAACACCCATAAGATACAAAATGTCTTACGCAACCAACCAACCGACCAAAGGGCCTAGCAAATTCCAACAGAAAGTTACACACGAATCTATCTCTTCTTTTTCCCACCCTTGCCAGATTTCGATGGCGCAGCGGCATTTGAAGCAGATGCAGCCGCTTCTTGTTTCTTCACTCTACCCGGGTGTCTCGGAACCAATTCAGCAATACGAATCATCAACTGTTTTTCTGCCACCATCCAAACAAACCACAACTTACTTACAAAATTTTATAACTATTTACAAAACATCACGTGATGACATCAGAGCAGAATACGATAGATTAGAGAGTAAAATGTCATTTTCGTCCCTGAGGTTTGGCCAGTTTTGCGACTTTCGTCCAAAGGTTTGTTTTTCTGCATCTAGATCCAAAAGGTTTAAAATCTTGACATTTTCATACAGCTTGTTAACTCCATCCATTTTTCTCCGTTAAGTCGGATGTTTTCATCTTTTTTTATTAACTAGAGGGCAATTCGGTCTTTTTCACTGTATGTACAAGCATTTAGCATAATGTACAAGTATTCAAAAATGGATGGAGTTAACGAGCTGAATGAAAATGACAAGATTTCAAACCTTTTGGATCCATATGCAGAAAAACAGAGCTTTAGACGAAAAGTCGCAAAAATGGCCAACAAACCTCAGACGAAAATGGCATTTTAATCTAAATTAGAGAATTATGCTTACTGGATGTGATAAGGGGATTATGCGGACTCCCATCTGGTCTTTTCAGCAAAACCCGCACCCTACCCACTTGCATAAAATCCCGTGGATATGCCTTATCGATCTTTAAAACCATTACAAAAAGGTTACAAATACATAATTGATAATTTTCATATTGTGTATGTAATAAAAAAATTGGGAAAATTTATTGATAGAAGAGAAAAAACCTCAATAGCAAAAGGAATTTTGAGGTGGCCACAGCAATCGCCGATTTCTAAAGCAGTAGGGTTTTCACATGCTTTTGTAGCGGAGATTCTTCTACCTTCAGCAATAGTCTTCTTTGAATTTATGTAAACAGGGTATATTATATTCCATGTTTTGAAATTAGGTGTACCTCCATCCATAATTCCTGTTAAATACCCTATAAAAGTCCACATAATTCAACCGCAGTGAAAAATAATAGAAGTTATGTTAAAATTAGTCATCATCTTAAGCTAAGGTCTAGGGTTTATATAGATAAGATTTTTTTTCTCCATCAAATACTTTTAACATTTTTGTAAGTTAAATGAAAATGCCCCTTACATTAAACATCAACAAACATTGAGAAATGACGATGATTAACTATCAATTAAATGAAACTAGCACACTCAGTAACAGTATGAAGTTTGTATACATTGTATTAGATAAATTCAGATGATCATAAACAAACATAATAAATCCTAAATCAAATCATTTGACTAATATGACTTTTTTCATAGTGAGAAAATGCATCTATGGTCTACCTGATACAGATAGATATATATGGCGTCACAAAAGATGGCAATTTTGTTGATTCACTGCTGGAATGCGCAAAAAAACAAGTTCTATCAAACTTTGCTATTCAAATCAGACAGTGTACATGTTGGGTTTTGTATGCTTGATTTTGGGGCCTCGGTTTGGGCTTATGGAGTTCGACACAGAGAGATATGGGGCCTGGCTTTAACTTATTATTTAGGCTCGTTTTTTGTTTCGTGTTGAATAAGCTAATATCTCCAATCTGTAATATATACGTACATGTGCTTATACACTGCAATTCCTCACGAGTGAGGCAGATAGTAGCCCCATGGATGTAAGTCACATCGACTGAACCACGTAAAATCTCGCGTTCATCGTTGTTTGATTTCTCTTGCAGTTTTCATTTGTGTTCGTATGTGTGTTTTGCCATACCTAAATTCCAAACAGTGCAAAGAACAAGCGTTGATCTCATCAACTCTTTTAATCATGACAACCTTAAGGCTATGCATTGTGGTTTAACATAGCGCCCGCCCTGCCACGTAGACAATGGACTTTAAAACCTACTATTTATCTATCAAGTTGTGATTTACCTAATATTTAAATAAAAGAAAAATGAAAAAAAGAGAAAATCTGTGATCATACAAATCACATTGACGGTCGGCCCCACCTCTTTCTCCTCTCGCACCCGTGAACATGCTCACGTTCCCTCGGGTGGCGTGCACCCCCTTTAACGCCCCGGGCCAGTGTTAAGTGGCGTTAAAGTCTAACGAGGAAGGTGGCGTTAAACCACAATGAGCAGCCTAAGAGGCAAAAGCTAACACGAAGTCTTATAAATAGCAGCAGTATGACTTATACAGAAAGATTGTCAATCCTCGACATCCGATACTTCCACAATACACAGCAAATAAAGTACCAGAAAAAAAATTAGAATAAAAACAAGCAAACAAGTAAAACACATTTGAGAAAGCAATCATCCTAAACTATATATGCAGGTTAGCTAGTGATTAACTAATTTTGCATACATATATCCAAATGTTACAACTGTTAGCACCTCATAATATTCAGTGGAAACAAAACTATTTACATGACTCATGATAACTTTATCAATTTTCAACTGCCTGTAATTTACCCTAAAATCAATGTAGATCTTTCACCGCCTTGTAAAAATAAATCCGAAACTATGCAATTACGCTAAAAACCCTAGGCGTTAATATACAAATCACAATTAAGCGATTTTAAGTATACAAAAAGGAAATCTGGAGAAGAAATTATAAAATTAAGTCGGAAGAATAGATCGAGAAAGAGAGGAATATACCTGTGCGTCACAGACGACGGAGGTGGTGATCGGAGATGCAGACGGCGGAGATGGTGATCGACGGAAAGTATGGGGCGTGAGTCAATTTCAGGGACTGGAGTCTTAACGGGCCAGGAGAAGAGTACACATGGGTCCAATTTCATGTGCAAAAAGCCCAAGTACTACTTTATTGGGCTAACTTAATTAGTAACTTTACCTTTTTTTAACGGGAAATTTGGATCACTGACATACCACTGAAGTATTATCGTGACATCAGCAGAACCACCCGATCATATCCATCTCAACTAGGCTATAATGTCTATACACTAATTCAGGAGCAAACTCAATAAATTTGGGAAAAACCCCCCTAGAGGTGTAAACAAGCCTAGAGGTTCGAGAGCTAGGGGTGTAAACAAGCCTAGAGGTTCGAGAGCTACTCGTTATTGGCTCGGTTAAAATCTCGATAGAGTTGAGCTTTAACAAGCTTGAGCTTGAGATAGAGATCATTTAGTTATCAAGCTTGAGCTCGAGCCTGGAATACAAAGCTCGTTTGGGCTCACGAGCTCAACAAGCCCAAACAAAATTTTATTTATTTTTATATTAATACAGTAATAATGATGATAACATTGGCGGGCCGAGCTCAGGCCAACTTTGGCTCGTTTAAGACATATTGAAGACAGCTCGGGCTATATGCCATGAGGAGTTAATTTTACTTGTCAATTAGCATCAACTATAAGTCTATAAATATTATTATATAATTAACTTTTTTAAATTGAAATATCAACTATTCTCTAACAGCTTGCATTCATTACTTTTTTTTTAAAAGGTTAATACGTGTTTAATTTTTATTCAAAATTCCAACATAACTACTTATTTATGTTTTTTGGATTTCTCCTTCGGTTGGAGCTGTACTCAAATTTGATATGATGAACCGAACCAATACTGAAAAACCGAATTTCAGCAACTCCACACTGGGATTAACATATATTTGATAGGTGAAATGTAAATAAAAACCACGAATGGTTTATGTAACCTAAAAATTAATTAATGGCATATATGTTACAAGAAAGTTTTTAAAGGAATCAGAAGGATTAATGTCTAGATTACCGTTTGATATATTACTTATTTATCGTTTTCTTGCTTATTATCGTCACCTAGGGATACGATGTTGCAAAATGCTAAAATTATATGTAGTTTCTGTGATATTTTTCCAAATAAAACGTGAGGGTTGCAATTTTTTCTTTATAATATATTTTTCATCATTTAAGGCTCTGATGTTGCAAAATTTTAGATGTCAACTTTATAAAAAAATCATACATTTTTAGTGTCCCCGGAAGAAAATCATGAATTGACAAATAAACTTGTATTTTATGCATGACAAATAGTAGACTTATATGAAACAAGTGATTATTGTAATCTAGTAACATGGTTTTAATTAAAAGTTGAATATTTAAATAAGTTTGGATAGATGATTTTGGAGTCTAGATAAAATAGGGAAACAATGAAGCATGCATTTTAAAATCTGAAAGAGTTAACTTTCGTTTTGCTTCTTGTGCTTTGATGATTTCAACGGTTTTATCATAATCCTTTAAAAACGGACAATTTCCTCCAATAGTTTCCAATTGTTTTTTTTTTTCCAATCAGCTCCCAACACCTAACTCAATTAAATCATACAAGTAAAGGTATGGTATTTATAATTCTATAAACTTTTGCCACACATTTGATACCATTCATAGAATTATAAATTCCATGCCACTCATATAGACACTATTATCAAGTAAACAAGCTTTCTAGTCCACCATGAGGTGTGAAGGCTTAGATAAGGTACGTGGCTATTATCATGTTTACCAAATACCAATCCTCTATGCATCTTAGATGGTGATTGAGTATGCATAGCAACGACGAAACGGAGTTCAAAGGTTAGATTCAAGACAAGTGCAAATCGAACACTAGCCAAGGATCAGGTCACTTAGATACATCTAGCGAGACCAAAGTCGTCATTGGAGATTGCAAGGGCGCAAGATCAAGTAACCGACCCATGCAACTTATGCCAAGAGTGGTAGTCGCAAAGGTGAAAGCTATTTGAGTATGGCGCGCCAACTACAGAATAATAAATTAGGCTCAATCGTGGAAAATGCTATAGGAGAGTCGAACATCCATTGAGGCAAGTCGTGGACGTGATAAAACGATGCCACGAGAAAACTAGGAAGACGATGTTGTGGGTTTAGGAGGAGGTGAATATGACCAACCCATATATACCGAATTCATTAAAAACCATTTAGTAAATGCCAATTTTACTCTTATTTTTCTAAAACTTTGAAATCTCATATATGACCTTTAACTTCAAATATCAATTAACTTATTTCTGGCTTAATTTATTTAGCTTAAATATTATATATGAAGAATACTATTTTTTATGGAAAAAATAAAAAATAAAAATGAATAAAATAAATTTAAGCTAAGAATGTGTTATATAAAAATATAAAGTTAAAAGATGAACATATATGAAAACTTGAAGTTTAAAATTTTTGGGTAAAATGATTATGTATTAGATTGTTTTTAATAAATTGAGTATATTTGATATTAACTACTTTATAATGGCATATATGAAATTTTTTAGTCCTAAATTGGGTATATATGAAAGTTTGTTTGGGTATATATAAAATTAATCCAAAATTAAATATCAAAAAGTATGAAAGATTAATAAGCTAGAGTATTATAATCATAAATACTATTATGTAGGATAATCTAAATTTTCTAAGCACAAAACTGTTTTTGGTAAAAAAAACAGTGCAAAAGTAGGTGACTTGTTTATACGAACCACCTCATGGAGTACTCATACAAAATAAGTTTTTGACACTTTGCTTATATTAAGTATTTTTAACTAATTTTACTTCATTCTTTTTATTTTGGAATATTAGTTAAGATAACATGTTTTAATTTTAAAGGTCAAGTTGAAAGTTATTAAAATCTTTCAGTTGAAACTTATTATTTAAAAGTTTCAATAAAAAAACATAATCAATACTCAGTTTTTATGAAAAGGTTTTTATCTAATGGTTTTGCTAAAAATAATAGTTGAAAAAGATAAAAAAAAATTATATAAAAAAAATCTGAACCAAATCCATTCTCCTCTTTAAACCGTATTTTTCAGTCTTTTTAAGAATATAAAACTTTAAACAATTAATTCAAAGATAGTTGTAATCTATCAAATGAAACCTGTCTAAGTTGTTTTGATTTTGGATTATTTACATGATTTCATTAACTTGTAAAACATTAATGATTTTTAGCTAACAACATTTTATTACACATGATTTATTTAGTATCATTTTTCTTATCTTTAGAAACTATTCAGCTGATTAAAGTTTTTAAAATATATTAAATTTTTCCGATTACAAACCTTAGGGTATTTTATTCAGTTAAGGGTCTTGTTTGAGACCAAACCACTTATAATCAGATTTGATTCTAATACTCACCTGATAAGAAGATGCCACCTAAGACGATGTCATCAACCCGCTGCAGCAATGCAAGATTGGTCAATACAAGCGCGGTCAATGCAAGATTACCGACCACCTGCAAATAACAAACAACACGACCACACAAGCAAACTAACAGAACGAGAAAAGTTTTATTAATCGAGGAGCAACGATAATAAGATAAGGCTAGGGATGATGACATTTCAAAAGCACAAATATAAAAAAATTGTTCTCAATGTGTACTTTCAGGAGAATGGTGATGTATCCGATTATTTACTGACCCAAACTCAACAGACTCTGTTGGCATCACTGCCATGTCAGCAGTTGACAAATCAGATAACACCAATGAATCTCACCACCATTCTTCTCATCATTGATAGACCCGCTTGCATCTTCAACCTCACAAGATGCATCACTCTCTTTCATTGTAACCTCGGTGACTCATGTTCTTCTTCCTCTTGCTTTACAACAGAATCATCCACCTCAATATTCATTGCTTCCTCGGGTTGATTCGGTGCTTCAATCGTTTTTCTTAAATACCTCGATAACCGTTCCCTCAGCGGCCGTTTCATCTGCTGACTTACTGTCATCTACACTACCTTTCTCTTTATCCGTATTCGTTAAATAAAAATCTTCCTTTTGCTTCTTGTAAAGGTACATCGCTTTCTGAAAAGCACAATAACAAAATTATCTCAAAATAAAACTTCTATTTACAGCCTAAACAGTAACTCAGTGCAATATCTGCCCATTTATTTATAAATGGGTTGATTTTGGGTTTATCGTTTATGTCAAATCGATTGAAACTCACCAAAAATCTACAATTTTTTCAAAGTTCGTATTTTAATGCATTTACTATCTAAAACGAGAATAAGTGTGCTTCGTTCAGATTGTATACAAAACATTTAAGTTGATGACAAAGATACGAACCTCAAAAACAGAATCGTTTGTGACCGCAAATAGTGAAGCACTATTGGTTATATCAACATCTACACCCTCCTGTAACATATAAAGAAAAAAAATTAGCTAGATACATCGAATTGAAAGATGAAGCTGGTCATGTATTTTGAGAAACATAATCCATACCTCCAAAAACAAAATCTTGCAGTCAAATTCAACCAATAACGTTTCATGATCCAAATCCATCATGTTTGTGCACTGGTCATACAGCTCGGGTTGCGTAAGATCTTTCGAACATCAACCCTAGAAAGATAGGTTTTTGAAATACGTGCACTGTTGTCCTCCTTGACATCCTCGAAGACATGAGGACTTTCAGTCACTTTCCGAGCTACGGGCTCGTTTTTATCAAGATTCAAGGTTTCGGGCTGCGTATCGGGTTGGTTCTTTTCACCCTCATCAGACTGACCTGCCGGCCCGGACCAGTTTTCATCATTTGACCTCTGTTGACCCGATTGTACCTCCGCACCTCCTCCACCGTTTTGGTTCTTCCACATTTCGCCGTTTTGGTCCCACCCTCGGTTCCTATGGTCCCAATATTCGTCACCAAATACAGCATTGTTAGCATCCCACCCATGCAACGGTGGGCCCGATTCATCCACTTGATTCCGCCACGTAAGCGGTCGGCCATGATCAGGAACAGGGTAAGGCAAACCCGGGTTAAGCTTCATTGGCGGTCTACCGAATATTTGTGGCGGAAACTGCGGCATAAGAGGATGAAACATCGGTGGTGGAACATGCTGGAACGGGATGTAACCACCGGTTGCCATCGGTGAAGGCCAATTCGGGATGTTGTTCCAATTACTTTGACCTTGACCTTGACCTTGACCTTGACCTGGTCCTTGACTTTGACCTCTATTCATGTTCGTGTCAACCATCCTCCGGTGCCGGCTGTTTGACTTATTTCTATCATCTTCTGTAGAACCAAACGTAGATGGAGATGGAGGTGGTATGAGAGACTTTGAATTACCAGAAAAATGAGAGTTTCGCTTGTATGGTGACGAAACCGATAAATTATCGTTATCAACTTGTGCTTCGGTAGCCAGTTCCCGACTACCTTTACCATCCTTAACAGTATCTTTATAACCACCACCGCTTCGTGGGCCCGGTTCTTCAAGGTCAAGACTTTTTCT
Organism: Scalesia atractyloides; assembly: GCA_947069175.1. Classification (NCBI taxonomy): domain Eukaryota; kingdom Viridiplantae; phylum Streptophyta; class Magnoliopsida; order Asterales; family Asteraceae; genus Scalesia; species Scalesia atractyloides. Next base: position 2,773,620 of record CAMTDV010000020.1, on the reverse strand, counting down.
AGCATCAGATTTAATCAAGTTCCTGCGTTCGTTACTAGTTGATGACGGGGATTTATCAACTTGTGGTGAAGAACGAGGTCGTTTTTCCCCGGAAATATCACCACCCATGTAACCGTCATCCTTCGACGTAACTTTCTTATCTGATTGTCCAGCGGCAGACTCATAATCTCTACTTGAATGAACATTATGTCGAGCTCGATCTTCATAAGCATAATCCCGGTACTTCGTTTCATCTTGCTTTGAAAATCGATCTATCGTTCGATGATCTCTTGTTGAATAAGAGCTCCCGCTAGGTGAACTCCTACGACGGCTATGACTGGCGACAATATCCACGTCAGCATAACGAGAACCGTGTCGTCCCCATTCAGAAGCTGAGTCAGCTTTAGCGCTCGATCTCTTCTCCGATTCAGATCGTTGTTCTTTACCGCTACTACGGGATCTATAATCACTAGACTCGTCTTTTTCATTGCCTCTTCTACTATCTTTATCATCCTTATATCTACGATCATCGTAAACCGGGCTTCCATCTCGATTATTTGTTTTCCTAACACTATCATCCCGTAAACGTTTGGCTTCGGGTACGTCTCGGTACTTGGAATCGCGCACTTTCTTCTCTTCTTTATGCTTATAATCTCTATCATCCTCTTGTCTGCGTTTTCGGTCTCTACTTCTTTCATCTTTATCACTGTTTTCGATATATTTATCGTCTTTATATTTAGTTACCTTATTACCATCTTCGCTATACTTATCTTCATGGTATTTGTCGTCCCTGTGTTTGTTATATCTTCCACTCTCACTTCGATGTTTAACGTCCCGACTTTTTCTATCGCGTTCACCATCTTCCCGATGTTTTTCGTCCTTTTGTCGAGATTCTCTAATATCTCCGCATTCTTCGTTTTTATGCCTTTCGTCTTTCGAACGGTCATTTCTTGTAGATAAATGTCTATCTTCGGTTTCTTTTATGTCATCGTGATATTTATCTTTAGCACTAGAAGCTTCTCCTCTTCTTCTCATCCTCTTCTCGAGCTCCCTTTCTAATTCGGGGTTTCGTAACTCTTCTTCTATTGGCCATTCTGGAAGAAGATAAAAAAAGAACGATTGTTTAACATTACGTGATCATTATTGGTGCTTTAGTTATGTATGGGCTCAAAGATGATAGAGGGTACTAGCTAGCACATAAGCTTCCAGCTGGTGATATCTAGATGATTAATAAAACTAGACAGTATGTAAATGTGAAGGTGGAGGCATTATAAGAACCCTTTTAACACCTAACGAATGAAAAAGTAAAAAACTAAATATTGGTTATAGGTTAACCTATATTGAGCACATGGAATGAAACTCTAAACGTTTAAAAGGGAAAGCCAAAGATCCAGTAAGTATATCCAGACAAGCAGTTAGCAACTGTTTTGTCATCAATTTTTAGTTCTATGAAACAAAATGATGCCGAGATTGACAAGGATACTAGCCATGACATGGTAAAGCACTAAAACATGGATTTGAGAAATAAGCACCGTGCAAATTTGAAGAAATCAAGAATCTTGTGAATAAAACTCCTGACTAAAAATCTCAACATTCGCTATACATTATATGGAAGACTAACGCCTATTGAGCACAAAAAAGAGACAAGATCAGCATTGTCACCACAAACCAAATTACCATCAACGTAATGATCATATTTGCAGCATTGATCATTCAAACCAGCAGTTCAACTAAAGCAATTTAAATACATCAAATGCACAATTAGCAATCTTCCAACCAAAGCATATAATATGCACAAACTACCGAAACCAAGAATCTTGTGAATTAAACGCCCGACTGAAAATCTCAACATTCGCTATACATCATAGGAAAGACTAACGCCTATTGAGAACAAAAAGAAACTATTTACCATTAACTTAATGATCATATTTGCAGCACTGATCAACGATACAACCAAAGTAATTCAAAGACATACAATGCACATATTAGCAATCTTCCAACCAAACCATATAATATGCACATAGTCACATACGAACTTGTAAGTTTCCTAATACAAACAACTTAACAAACATAACAAAATAACAACATTACATACCAGTGACTTCTTTTCCTTTTTTACTCGATTGATTCTCAACTTGCTTCGAAACCGCCTCATCAACCTTATCACTATAACCTCTCTTCCCCCTATCCGAACCGCGATCCCGATCCTTCGACTCCTTATATTCCTTCTCCTTCTTCACATAATCCTTATCCGATTTCCTCTTTTCACCTTGATCCTTCTCCTTCTCAGATACAACTAAATTCACACTATCCCCCTCGTGTCTCCTGCTACTCCTACTCTTCGATTCACCGACACTTTTCGACGCATCTTTCGGCTTCAACACCTCCTTATTATCTTCAACATTAACCAATCCTTTATCATCACTACTTCCACCGTTCCACCTATCAACCACATCTCCATTACTACCATGCTTCCTTCTCTCTCCTGAATCCTTGTAAACCCTAACTGAACCAACACCATCTTCCTTATCTTTATCTTTACCGCCATTGTTACTCTTCTCTTTCTCTTTCACTTTCACATCCTCATCGGAACCGGAATACTCTCTGTGTTTGCTTTGCTTGTGCCATTTGCTTCGAGAGCTTTTCGGCATAGTAATTGTTGAATGTGGAGTTTGAATTTAGATTTGAATTTGGATTTTGAAACCCTAATTTGGTGAATTGGGAGTTTTATGTGGTCGTCGGCGGCGGGTCAAAACCCTAACGATTGGGGTGTGGTGGGTGGATTCGGGTCGGCGGGTGTGGATCCGGGTGGATTTGATCGGAAAAAGATTGACGGAGAGATGTAGGGATTGGAGTGTGGGTGTTTTAGGGAGAATGGAGGCGTTTTGTTAATGGTGTGTTTGGGGTATGCTTTAGATTATTAGTCAGAACGGACGAAAATGCCCTTTATGTGTGTGATGATCTTTTATGTGTGTGACGAAAATGCCCTTTAAGTTTCTATTCACTTAAAATCAAAATTAACCAAATAAACTAAAGTTTGAAATTATAATACTTTTATATATTTTTTGTGTGTTGATAGGTAAAATGTTTTTGTAAATATCATTTTTGGTGTGTTTATAGGTAAATGTTTCTCTAAGAATATATACCTTTTTTTATTTGTTAATGAAAAAAGTTTTGATTGTTCGTTGATGTGTCGATATCAATGGTACTTATTATTTCGATGAATCATTTCTTCAAACAGAAGAATATTATGGAAACACTTACTTGAAATCTCACTTATATATTCCATTGTGGCATGTTTTATAGGGTTAAAGTGGAGCTTTTGAATTGACAAGAAGGGTTAAATTCTTACACCAAGGGCAGAGCTTGTTTGAGGTTAGGGGGTGCCCCCCTCCCTCCCTGATTTTACTTCGTAGTTTAGACCCTCCTGATTTTTCTTTCAAGCTCGCCCACAAATTGCAAAGAAAATCACATATTGATATGCCTATTGAAATCGGCAAGTGTGACAAAACCCATGTTGCCCCTTTGGTGTGTCGGGAATAAGCAACTATAAAACTTCATGTCGATGGCCACTTACCAATCCCACTCCTTCCGGCTAAGGTATGGGGTTAGTCAAGATCTCAATACTTATGTTATTATGCTATAAGTTTGAGGCGAAATTAACAATGGTAAATGTGATTTATGACCTTGCATGTGGTATTTGGACATCGGACATGTAAGGATAAACCGAGTTACTTGCATAAAGTGAGATTAGTTTGGAATAACATTATAGTGTATGTATACATTGCTGGAAAGAAGATATGTTAAAAGGATGGTTGAATGGTAAGGGTTATTATGATAGTATAGGCAGTGGCGGATCTAGAAAATCTTCGTAGGGGTAACGTTTTATAGAAAAGAGGTAACGAAATCAAAAAAATCAAATTTTTCAAAAATTTACACTACCGTCGGAGCGCAAGGGGTAGCGGAGGCTACCCCTACCAATAAGGTAGGTCCGCCCCTAGTATAGGACTGGTTTTTTTATATAATTAAGGGCCACTTTGTGGTTATTAAAAAGGCTCCATTTTCTTCACTAAATTGAATAGGAATATTGTTTGTGCTCTTTACAAGTGTTCTTAAATGTTTTAAACTCTCATCATGTCTAAAAGTCAATTTAAATAAAAGTGGGATCTATGACATTAGGATGCGTCTAAAAATGCTAGAGGTATGACATTAGATTTATCCCTTTTTTGTTATTAATCTATGTAAACATGTAGTTAAAAATAACCATAAATTGGTTGATAATAAGAATCATGATATAACCATAAATTAGTTTCCATTCATCTTTGTTAGATCATCCACATTGCAAGAACCTACAAACATCCATCTAAGCATGACGCATCGTATTTTTAATCTCCGGTAAAAGAATTCATTTTTCTCATAATATTCGACTTTCACAAACCTTCACATCATACTCCACTTCTTATATAAAATTTAAAAACTAAATTGTTTGTGTGTGTGGAGCCCACTCTTAACTTCCGTAAGTCCTTGGGGACGGACCAACATTCTTGGACCACCCCGCAATGCAAGAAGTCCGTGAGTCTTGGGTTTGCGATTATAGACTTTACACGTAACCCTGTGTTGTGCATGCTCTTAAAACTCTTAATATATCAATCTAAATTACATAAAAATGATTTAAAACCAAGGAGAATCATGTACATGATGGGCTTCCCTTAAACGACAGCTTTGATCCCTCGACCATATCGTAAAAGCCAATGTACGATTAAGCCAACTAAAAAAATATAAACAAATATTACAACACAACACCCTTTACTTGCATCAATAGCTCTTGTTTGGACGTATGTTTCAAAGTCAGTATATAATACAAAAAAACATAATCAAATAATCAACAATCATTATAATTATAAATCAATTAAATTAAATTATACAAATAGACAAATCACCTAACTCTTTTAAATAGACAAATCAAAAGAGGCCATGAGAATATAGCTAGAGCCATTTTAAGGTGGGTAACGCCTAGCAGTGAGGGATACAGAAAATTTTCAAAGAGGGTAACGTTTTATAAAAAAAAGGATAACGAAATCGAAAAAAATGTTAAAAAGGTCATTTTTTTTCCAAAATTACACTAACACCTGAGCGCCAAGGGTAGCGGACCTCCGCTACCCTTTCCCCTGAGGTAGGTCCGCCCCTAACGCCTAGGACCAATAAGTCCTAGGGCCAATAAGTCCTGGGTTCGATTCCCATAAGAGGATTGGGTTTACTTCTGAATTGGTGTATAGACATTATTGCCTAGTGAAAACAGATATGATCGGATACTCCAGTGGTTCGTCAATGATTCAAATTTACTGTAAAAAAAGTCGTTAAACGAAAGAGTTTGTTAATTAAAATACAAAAAGCAAAGTACAAAGGGCCTAAGTGTAATTACGAACAACTTAATATTCTACATGACGTGGCCACAAATACGTCGCATGTATTGTCAATTTTGCTTCATCTTTCTCTCTGCTTCTAGTAAGGTTCTCTCTGTGTTATTCTCTCTCTCTCTATATATATGTATACATATAGATACGACTCATATAGATAGATATATACACAAAGGGTGTTTATATGTTTCTGTAATGGCAGATTATTGGGGAAAACTGCCAAGAAAAACAGCAGATATTATTCTTTACATAATAAATTCTTTAGTTTTCTTCTTTCTTGATTTATTGGATTACACAATGTGCATTTTCTACAAATATGTTGATGAGTTTTTGGAGGTAAAGTCAACGCCATGTTATTGTGAAAGTCAAAATAGGACAAAAAGTTTGAGAAGAGAAACAATGGGGTTTCAGGTACTCTGTTTGGTAGGAAAAATGTTTTTAGGGAAATGGGTTTTATTGGAAAGACACGTGGGAAGTCTACCGAGGATTCGGGAAAACTAGAAGTGGTGATTTGGGGAAAACTAGGTGGTCGGATTGTGGGTGTGAGTCTTGTGTTTCTTGGATGAACAACGGTATTGACCAGAAGCTTCATGTTTGTTAAGGACCCATTAAAAGGTACACTTTTTGTTTATTTCAGGTTATGTTTGATGCTTTATTCTCCTGTGCATTGCATTGTATGTTTAACGGCTGATTGTTTCAGCTCTTAATATGTTTTTAGTGGTTTATACTGATTTAGCACTTGATGATTCAGATTGTTTGGTTTATGAGCAGATATCTGAATGGTTCGGACATTTTTCTCTGAATGTTAAGCATTATACTGAGTCTGAATAGTTAAGATTTTTATCTAAATTGGTCAGACATTTGCCTCTCTGAATGGTTAAGTATTATACGTTCTCTTAATGGTTTAAATCTCTTACTGGTTTAACACTTAATGGTTCAAACCTCTCACTAGTTCAACACTTATCCATTCAGAAGTTGCCAACCAGTCCCTTAGTCTGGGTGTTCAGAAACCTTAGCCTCGTCCAATCCTACAATGCCATGTCAATTTATACACCAAAGTACCCTAAAATCAGGAAACACCGACGGCGCCTACCCATAAATACCCTGGAACGATGAATCTCACTCTTTTTACTCCACCCAACAATCACACACAACACCCTAAACTTTAAACTCTCAAACATCCAACCCTGAACCCCTTATCTTTGCGGCTAGTGGTGTTGGAAATCAGGCCCTTGATCGAACACGCAAACACGATACTTGAACAAACTTGTTCGACTATTTTATTATTTATCGATTAAAGCACACTAATTACAATAACCTTAAACCTCTATTTATACTAAAACTCATTCTAGTCCTAACCCGACTCGAACTCTATTAATATAAATAAATAATCAACTAGATAAACCTAACTAATTAAATCTAACAATTATCCGTATAAAGACTCAATAAATAAATCAATATAATTATCTATAACTCGTCTTTATCTTTTTCTCCTTATTCAAGATTAAGTCTTCATTCTCTTCCTAAATCTTGAATTGGACTCGTTTCTTCACATCCGCATCATTATCGACAACTTCAATCCCTTGACCAAGTTTGACATCCCTCTTCCCGGGTCACCAGAACCTCCCCGTTCCCGTTCTTGACCACCGATCAAAGACAAAACAAGCCTCACTGTTTCTACTGTTTTATTCTTTTCTTGCTAGACGCGACAAGATTGAAAGCCTCCCTGCTTTGACGAATCTTCTTCCGTCCGTCTATCCGCAAATTTTCGATCGGATACTTCAGCCAAAAAGAACAACCTACACCGGTTTTTTCGTTCTTATCCTTGGCAGGAAGAATAGGGTGTTGATCTAACCTGATTGAAAATTGCTAATGCTATGAAGTTTATCACCACCGAAACGTACTAAACTGATCACCAGTCACTATCGTTTTCCGTCACTTTACTTTCTTTTTTTTTTGTTCATAGATCTTGCAATCACAAAATACTCGCTTCACTAAGATTGTAACGTACCTTTAAACCTCTTTGTCGATTCACTAAGATTTCGACCGCTCTGCTCGATTCACTAAGATTTCGAGTCTTCGTCTCTGCTCGATTCACTCAGATTTCGAGTCTTCGTTCCTCTCCTATCGATCCATTTAGGTTTCGACTTTCCTGCTCGTTCCACTTAGGTTTCGAGTCTTCTTCTCTCTGTCGATCCACGAAGGTTTTCGACTTCTTTCTACTTGTCAGACTTCTCTTTGATATGCCTCCCCGCAAATATCATCAACCTATCAACAAAGACTACAACCACTTATTGTTCTGTCCCTCGGTCGTCAAACGAATCCCTTAGCCTCCTCGCTCATTCGATTTGTCTGCGACACGCCCATTAGTGTTTCTCTACTCAATCATCCCCTGCTAATCTACTAAGTAAACCATTGCTTGATTTTTGACATGCCAATCATTGCCAAATACGATTAGACCGTCACTTCTTTGATCGACCATACAATGAAATTTCTTGCATGTAATTAGCAATTAATATTGTTTGAATGCTATTGGATTACCACGTAAGTTCCTCTTTCATCACATGATTTAAATCACCAAGCCACCAAGCTAAATTAGTTGCAAATATATCTCATTCACAATAAACTTTAATTACGTCACAAGCCAATATTCTCTCCCCAAACAAAAGCTCCAACTCTATCGACTGACTTCGGCTTTGCTACCTCAACGGACTTTTTTCTATTTTTCGTGTACCGTGGTTTTACCGTCGTAACGCCGTTGCACTCTTGTGAGGGGTGCTCCCCCTTCTCGGAAAATGACTCTCAAAACCGTCTACTGCTAAGCTCTGATACCAATTGTTGGAAATCAGGCCCTTGATCGAACACGCAAACACGATACTTGAACAAACTTGTTCGACTCTTTTATTATTTATCAATTAAAGCACACTAATTACAATAACCTTAAACCTCTATTATACTAAAACTCATTCTAGTCCTAACCCGACTCGAACTCTATTAATATAAATAAATAATCAACTAGATAAACTTAACTAATTGAATCTAACAATTATCCATGTAAAGACTCAATAAATAAATCAACATAATTATCTATAACTCGTCTTTATCTTTATCTCATAATTCAAAATTAAGTCTTCAAGTGGTGGCAAGTTGGATGGGTTTGGGTAATGGGTCAAGATAGGTTTGGGTTAGCATAGGTATAGGTCAGGATGAGTATTTCTAAAAAAAGGGTTTTGAACTGGTAATGAGTCAAGATGGGTTTGAGTTAGGATAGGTTTAGGTTAATAGGGGTTTTTGGGTAAAGATGAGATGAAAAATAAGTAAAAAAATTAAAAAAAAACTAAAATAAAAAATATACAAATTCTAAAAAAAATCAAGAAATTGTAAAAAAAATGTTAAAAATTCTAAAAAAAATCCAATAAAAAATAAAAAAATACAAAAAATTGTAAAAAATTATTAAAAGTAAAAAAAGTTCTAAAAAATCAAAAAAAATCTAAAAAATCCTAAAGTTAAAAAAAAATTAAAAACCAAAAAAATAAAAAAAAATTGTAAAAAAATTCAAAAAAGTCAAAAAAATTCTAAAAAAATCAAAAATATTCTATTTTATCTACGAGTAGTAATTAGTATAGTGATTTTATTTCATACCATACTAACCCGTTTGGGTTTTATTTTATACCTATCCTGACCTACTATTTTTTTATCAACAACTTCATAACTCATTCTAACCTAGTAACTAATTTTGTTTAGCCCATCTTAACCCATCTTAAAATTAAAAATACTCATATCAACCCAAAATGGAACGGATAGGCTTGTTTTCCCAGGTCTACTTGCGGCAAACTTTACCCGGGCAAAGTACCCTCAACGCCTACCCTGGGGACAGGGGCGGTGTTACCGCATTGGTACCTTACCCGCATCCTCATACCCGTGAGGTGCTTCGACTGGCCTAACCGGTTTGGTTTACGTTTGGAAAACCGGGTTTCACGGTTTGGTTTATTGTTTGAAACCATATATTACTTTTTTTTAAAATCTGTGTAGTTCTAATACAAATAAAATAACTTTTTCATGAACCGGTTTAGTTTACGATTTGAAAATTTAATCTGTATAGTGCTAATACAGATAAAATAACTTTTCATGAACTGGTTTGGTTTACAATTTGGAAAACCACGTTTCACGGTTCGGTTTGTGGTTTGGAACCGATCGCCAAAACTGAACCGGTCGAAATATTACTTATCTATATAATGCTAATACATATAAAATAACTTTTTCATGAACTGGTTTGGTTTACAATTGGGAAAACCGGGTTTCACGGTTTAGTTTATGGTTTGAAACTGGCCGCGAAAACCGAACCAGTCGAAATATTATAATTTTTATATCTATATAGTTTTAATACAAATTAAATAGCAAACCATAAAATCCAAACAGTTATGGCCGCGCCGGCCGACCCAGCTAACCCGCCCGGTTTTGTTTAGTTTTTCCAAAACCGTACTTACCGGTTTGATCAAGAAAGTTTGTCAAACCGGCCAAAGCGGACCATCAACACCCCTATCATTTAGCTGAAAATATACAATTTGACTTTTGGGTTGTTACTTATGAGGTACAAAAAATATGTTTACATGTAGGTTGTAGCTGCAATAGTTAACATATCAATCTTTCTTATCTATAACATCCAAGTTTTGCAATAAAATTTAAGTGTCTTAACTGTTTATTATAAATGTTGACTCTTGATGATTATGCAGGAAATCAAGATTTGGGTAATACATCAACCGAAAATGTGATATTTCTACACGGGTTCATGTCGTCGTCTTATATTTGGACCGAAACCATATTTCCTGAATTGGTTAGTAGTAAATACCGACTTTTCGCTGTTGATCTTTTGGGATTTGGAAGCAGTCCAAAGCCAAGAGAGTGTCTGTACACGTTAAATGACCATTTGGAAATGATCGAGACATCAGTCATCCGCGAATTCGACTTGAAGTCTTTCCATTTGGTTGCACACTCCATGGGTTGCATAATTGCTTTAGCATTAGCTGCAAAGTATCCCAACAGTCTCAAATCCATCACTCTAGTTGCTCCTGTAAGTTCCTTTATATATATGTTCAAGACAGTCAAAGTCAACTTTAGCCCTTTTTAAATTCAAGTTCATATCTGCATTCTTTTTTTAGAGAAAGTTTTAGCTCAATACATGTTATAATGTAACATTTACATAGTTATAACTTTCTTGCATGTATAATAACTAGTGGTTTCCGGTGGGTATCACCGAAAGAGATATGCCCAAAGGGATATCAACAAGTGTTGTTTTACATTGATAAAAAAAACATGTAAAAATGAATACCGGTACTGATGTGGTATTGGTTTGATTACCGGCACTTGATTGCGATACGTCAGGAAAGCCAAAAAACCGAATACCGATACCATTGTTGTTCAGACGGTAGCTGTCACACCCCGACCCGCAGCGGAAATAAGAGTCGGGGCATAATTGGGTTATCACCAAAGCACATGACATTTACTATTATGTTTCATAATTAAATGAAGTCAAAGTTACATTTCTCAAACCTTCAAACATGTTCATTCATTACAAAGGAAAATAACCAAACATAATAATCCCAAACACTAAATCATTTTATTTCTTCTAATCCAGGTCCTACGTGTTCCTAGCTGCTGCTGGTTCACCTGTATCATGTGTAAAATGGGAGGTTTTTGGGTCAACATAAGTTGGCGAGTGAACCTTATAGATAAACATTTAATAATGATTTTCTGGTTAGTTTATCAATAAAATATTGTGCATAATCATAAAAGAGCATATGTATGAAATCAAGCAATGGCAACATCGGTTACAATTGTAACATACATTAATAATTGATAACATACATGATCATACCAACATCATATGATAATTAACATAAATGAACTGTGAGATCAAGGCTCAATCAAACGGAGCCGATCGTATTGCATGAACTGAAAATGTAAATTGAACTGTGTGCTCAAGGCTCAATCAAACGGAGCCGAACGTATTGCATGAACTTGAAATGTAAATTGAACTGTGCACTCAAGGCTCAATCAAACGGAGCCGAGCGTATTGCATGAACTTGAAATGTAAATAACCGATCAAGGCTCAATCAAACGGAGCCGATCGTGCGGGCACGCCCTGATCAACCACATAATAAAATGGGGATCAAACTCAACCTCGAGGGATGGGGAGTTACGGCCTCAGCAATTGCATGTACTGAAATAATAACTTGCAAACAATTCTAACTACTGAACAGCAACAACTAACACACATGTCATGATATGATATATGCACAATAACTTGGTTATAATAAGTAAATGAATAAGACACATGATACACCCCAAAAATATGATTAAAACGGGGAATTTGAAGGGTTAAACCTAGTTTGCGTTAAACCTAGTTTGCGATTTGGCTTACCGATTTCCGTTATTCATATATCAGTAACCGTTAAACCTAGTTTGCGTATAAAATTTAATTGTTTTCATAATACCAACAGAAAACAACTAGTGGCGGAGTGGTTTGGAGACGGGAAGTTAAATCGTTGGAGGCAGTTGACCCGGGTTCGAGTCCGGTCAGCTCCAACTATTTTTTATTTATTTTATTTTGACTTTTTATCAAATATAATTTTTATAGTTTAGTTTATATATTAATTATGTAACGTTTTAAACTTAAAATACTCATAAATACTTAATGAAATTTCGTAACTTGATATTTGATTACAAAACGGAGCGGGTTTTGGAGACCCGATTTATACAAATGTTACAGTAGCGGCTCAGTTTGTCATGGTAAAAACAAAAAATACCAATTACATTTGACCCATTCGAAATTAAACTTTATCAAAATGTAGATAAAAAATAAGCATGCTGCAGTGGTATATTCGAAATATTATAACAACAAAATGTTTTAAAGAAATATTTATAATAATAAAGTAAATAAATAAATGTAACACCTGTGGTTGCATTTTGTAATATAATATAATATAATATAATATAATATAATATAATATAATATAATATAATATAATATAATATAATATAATATAATATAATATAATATAATATAATATAATTTAATTTAATTTAATATAATACAATACAATACAATACAATACAATACAATACAATACAATACAATACAATATAATATAATATTCCCATTAACGTTTTTAGCATGTATCAGTTTGACTTCCAAAGTCAAAAGCATGTTACACTTGTTTGTTCTTATTTGATTAATTCACTATAACTTGCAGCCTTATTTTTTAACTTCTGAAGAAGAGGATCCTAGTGAAATAGCACTAAAAAGACTTGCATACAAGAGCGTATGGCCACCGTTGTTGTTCGGATCCGCATTCATGACATGGTACGAGCATTTGGGCCGATGCGTATGTTTTGTTTTGTGCAGGCACCACAGGACCTGGGAAAAGATCTTAAAACTGGTCACACGAAAACGGTACAAATTTCAATATTTAACGCGATATAAAACATTAAAACGACACCAAGTGAACTAAGGACAATTATGATATGCAGGAAGCCAAGTTTCCTAGTGATGGACTTGTTTAGGCACACGCACCATTCGGCATGGCACACAATGCACAATGTGATATGTGGTGAAGCCAAGATGATGGACCCGTGTCGAGAAATACTGCGATGGGTTGGAGCACGAGTGACCATGGTCCAGGGGTCTAGAGACCAGGTCGTGCCGTTGAATGTAGCAACAATATTAAAGTTAAGATTCCTGATGCAGAGGTTAAGATTATTAAAGGTGCTAATCATAATACTGTGATAATGGGAAGAGAAAAACAGTTTGCTGAAGATTTGGAACTCATATGGGATTAATGCCATTAATTCATTAAAACATTTTCTAGCATACGATTTGTAATTTTTGAAGGATGCTTAAAAGGCAAAATTATGACTCAAAAAATTAAACTCTCTGCCTAGGATGTAGAGGTGCACATTTTCGGTTTTTTTTTTTTTCCAAAACTGGTTCGGTTTGGGTCGACATTTATAAAAACCGATTGTTGGTGAAACGGTTTGGGTTTGGAATCGGTTTTCAATGGATCCGGTTTGATTTTAACCGGTTTTGATTGAGGAGTTCTCAAACCGGTATTATATCAGCGGTTCGGTTTGAAACCAGTTTTAAATCGGTTTCAGGTCAAGCATGGAACCGGTATCGGTTTGCAAACCGGATTATTTTTTTGATGTTATGTGATTGATAAAAATATATGGTTACACTATTTCCATATGTAATCAAAGAATTTACAAATGTAATCAAAGAAAATTGAAATATTCTGTCAAAGTAGATATATAAGGATTGAAGGTATGGGCCAAAAGCAACGATTTAATTCTGGTTGGGCCTAACCCACGGACGTCTTAAATATTCGTTGAATTAAAACACATTTAGAAATTAGTCATTTTAAATTAGAACACTAAAGTATGATTTTTTGACTTAGTTGTATAAACTTTATAATTAAACATTTTTCAATAAAACATATAATAATCTATTCTGTTTGACTTAGTTTTAGAAACTTTATAATTAAATATTATCTAATAAAATATATAATAATCTATTTCTGTGACGTAAGTAGTTTTTAGTAGCTTTGATCTCTGTAGTGGTGGAAAAACTATGATTATCGTTGAAAATGACTAATTATAAATAAATTTAAACACACATGTAATGTTTTAAATTCCAAGATTAAAGTAGTCTTTTTCCCATATGAGTTTAAACGAATGATAAAATTTTATACTAAATAGAAAGCTAAATTGATCAAATCAATTACGTTTGACAAAATCGTCTGATTTACTACGTAAGGATTAATCCGTTTATGAAAATTTTAAGAAACTTTTCGGAAAAACGAGACATATATAAGATGATTGATATGAATTCATGTATATATTTGGTATTTTATATTTATTAAAAAAATGATTTTCTCTAGTAATCACAATTGATATAAAAATTTGTGGCATTAAACCTTAAGAAGACTTAAGGATGTAAGGGTGGTGGGAGTCTTTTTCCCAACACCCTTCTGACTTCTCTTGTTCCTTATTTGTTTCTTCTCACCTTCGGTAACCCACTCCTTAAATATCATTCTGCATCACCCTCTCTCACATTTCATCTCAGCTAGACTCACCCTCATGGCATCCGTCCCTCTCCCTCCCACTTCCACTTCCACTCCCGACACCCTAAGCATGGGCTTCACTTGCCTTATGCTCGTCATCCATGACCTAAACCGATAACCATTTTGCCAAGGTATATCAAGTGTATGGTTTTCGTTAATTCTTTGTGGGCTACATATCTCAACGTGTTGTATGTAAATGTATAGGCAGTATGAGATGTATATGCATATTTCAAACTAATTGCACCACCACCCATACCATCATTATTTAATTTTTATTTTGGTGTGTGCATCGGTTTCTAAAATCGAAGCCTTTACTTTTAAAAGCTAGCTAAAAGCATTATATAAACACACTAAAATCATTATAAAAACAAACACATGACACTAACATGATGATTATAGAAAGAATGGATGCTCATGGCCATGGGATAGAGAAGAAAAAAATTTAACCATGACTAATAAAAAAACCTTCCACATTACTCGTATTTTCCATCATAGTTGTCAAGAATTTGTGTTTAATTCAACCAATATAGAACATGTGATCCTAAAGTTCATATCTAAAAGTCTAAAACCTATGATTTAACTCCATCAAATCACATCTTATAAGTCCATGTTAACCTAAATCAACCCACAAAAATTAAAGGTTTATGGAAGTAAAGGGTGATTGTATTTGGACACCACTTATACGTTGCGTATAGTACTATACGTACGTATAGGGTTACCACTACGTTAAATGAAGGCTCTATACGTGGTGTGTACAAGATCAGCCAATTATTGGCTGGTAATCACTGATTCCTATACGTTGACGTACATGAGACCAGGAGTGTCCAAATAATCAAAGTCTAAATAAAACTCCTTCAAAAAAAAAACATGTATATTAATTTCGTTAATTTCGTAATTGATCTCTCCATATAGATAAATAAACCTCAATATAGCTTGCATCAAGAAAATATAATCTAAATAAATTATAAAACTAGGCTCTTAGACAAAACAACTAAACTACTCCAAATCCAAATAGTGGACCTTTGAAACCCTAGACTTGTACAATCCTATGTGGTTTACAAATATCGCACATAAAGTCTAAACAAATGCTCACCGAAAAACATTGCAACATGAATTTAAACATTTGATCGGAGTTGGAAAGCCGTCTTTAGCAAACGCCTAGTTGGTTTTACAAGAAGATGATAGCCTTGCATATATATAAAGGAAACCAAAACCCTAGTCACTAAAATTTGGACCCTTTTGAATTAGGGGACTAAAGCAAGTGCTTTTCTTGTAAAAAAAACAAGCTAGAGTCGTTCGGAACCCTAACGTGTATATTCGTATGCAAAAAAACAAATGTATGTATGTAAATAAGTAGTAGTTAAACACCTTAGGACTCATATTATTTCATAGTACACAACTACACAAGATTAACTTAATAAAGCAAAAAAGATCTAAAGCAAATCTGGGATGAGCAAAGGAAAGATAAAAATTTGAAGCGATGAATGATGGTGTTGACGACGACGAAGATCATGAATGTAAGGTAGCTAAGGTTCTAGCTCCATAATGCTCTCTAGACAAGGTTTCCACTTTGTAACACTTTCCATTATTAATCTACTCTTCTCAATCTTCCCCAACACTTGTTCTAGTGTTCTCCCTTCATCATCTTTCTTGAGTTGAACCAGCAGCCACTCTAACTCAGCTTTTGTTAATACCACTTTTACCCTCACTGTACTACTGCTATCTTTTCTCAAAGTATGATCACTTGTTAGTTTCCCAGGCTCCTGCAGCTTCTTCTCTTGTGAATGTTTTCTATTTCTTGGCATGCATGTTTCCATATAGTTCCCCATGATTTCTCGTTACCCCTTTTCTATAAAAACGTTACCCCTACGAAGATTTTTTGGATCCGACACTCCTTGTAGTGTTTGAGGAATAAAGATTTGTGGAGAGAAAAGTGGGTAGTTGTTAGAACCTTTCCTGTTAATGCATCACATGTGAAGGGTGGGATCATATGATATTTGTGGGTGACAATAAGTGATATAAATATTCATAATTCATGCATGTGGTTTCCAAAAGTAAATTTTCTTCTAAAGGTTACATGATTAATAGTTAAATAGCAAAAATAAATATTTTTTAATAACCAAATAAAGCATGTTATGATCCAAAATCCATATTAGTTAAATGGTATATCTTTTGATAAAGAATCATTATTGTATTTATCTTACAAAAGAAAATATTCATTTTAATTTTTTTTAAATAACCAAATAAAGCCTGTTATGATCCAAAATCCAAATTAATTAAATGGTATATCTTTTGATAAAGAATCATTATTGTATTTATCTTACAAAAGAAAATATTCATTTTAATCCAAAACAAATGGAAGAATCATTATTGTATTTATCCTACAGATGAATATTATTCATTTTAATCTTAAACGAAAAGAATCATTATTGTATTTATCTTACAGAAGAATATAATCATTTTAATCCTAGACGAATGGAGAGTTTGAGCAAATACATGATATAAGTAATACAATTTAATAGTTAATTAAACATTTTTAAATATTTTTTTTGAAGTGACATGATTGTTTAGGAACCGAAAATTTTTATTAATAATATAAGATACTTCTACTTTATAAACACATACGATCAGTGACGGATTCAATCCTGTTTCGTGGGTTCACATGAATCCACTCGGATTGGAAAAAAATGAGAAAAATAATGAGAACCTTGTATGATTTGAAAAAGGTTAGTGAGAATCTATCAAAACGAACCACTGAAAAAAGTTTCTGAATCCATCACTGTATACGATGATAATTAGTTTGGTGATTTTGTTGGTCTGAGAATTAAAGTCGACTATAAATGTCGTGCCAAAGAGGCCGGTAGGTACAGGAATATGTGTCGGGTTTGCACATGGCGACTATATATCATAAATTTCTACATAGGATATATTTTAATAAGTTTGGTCACCTTAGATTATTACAAATGATTTATTTAATATACGATTTCTGAGATATAATCTTGCTCAACTTTTAAAAAATAAGATTCCCATAATAGACTATTCAACAAATAATGTTCAAATGCAACAACTACTTATTATATGATTCAATTAGCATCAAAAAGACATGGAAGTTATGTCACGCACTTAAAAAACATTTTTACTTTATTGATTTCAATATTCAGCAACTGTTTTTTAATATATATAATATATATATATATATATATATATATAAAGAGGGTTCAAATGAGAAGAAAAAATTTGTAAGAATAAAAAGAATAACTTTTAAACCAATAAAAATTATTCATTTACTTTATTTAATGTGTGTATTTAATGTTATGAAAAATGGTATATAGGTAAATCTATAATTGTCGTTAACTAGCTAATTAATTAAACTTGTAACTCTTTTTTTTTCATATACTCTTTCAAGATAAAATGATGTAGGACAATTTTCGACGTGTATAGGATAAATTTTAGTATGTGTAGGATAAATTTTGAAATTGTAGTGCATATCTCTATTTGAATATTTATATAAGCTGATTAATATTGTCTATTTTGGTAAAAGTGAGCTCATATTAAACAGTATTGTACAAGTTTTTATATATGTTAGACCGGTTCATCTTCTTCAATAAGGTTGTGATTACTTTTCAGTTATGATTTATGAACTCAAAACAAAAAAAAAAAAAAAATTTATGATTACTGTTTAGCATCATATGGACTTTATGTCCAAGTTTGTGCACGGGAGCAAGTCTGTGAAGACGATCCAGGATTTCAACTTAACCTGGGGGGGGGGGGGGGGGGTAATGGTTTCTTGATAAAAGTATTAGAGCTTACACAATAGGTCGAGTCTCCACCTGTAAGGACGTGCAGAGTAATAAACAGGGATGGTGAAGATCGGGACGATCGTCTGTGGAACGACTATTTTGCTCTAGAGCCAGTGTTTCAGCAAACTACTTAAAACGTCGATTCCGTATGAGTCATGAACTTTTTCCTTCGATTTCTTGAAGGATTTACCAGACAATCATGAGTGCTGTATACAAAGAAAGATGTGTTTGGTCGAAAGGGTCTTTCACCCATCTAGAATTGCACATCCGCCGTACGTCAGTTGGCATACAACTTTATAAGTGATACAACAAATGAATACGTACGTATGGTGTATAGGTGAAACTACGAATGACATGAAATTTTTGTTATTGAAAACTTTATTCCAAAGAATATATTAGAAGGTTTAAGCAAAGTGACATCCAACGGCATGTGGAGACTCATTTAGGAATTCATAGGTTTCCTGAAATGTTGGTTAACATGCATTGGGAATGGAAAAAAAAAATTGTCATGTTGCATGGACCAGGCAATATACATGAGGTGACCAAGAATGTCTCACCTTAATATAAAAGCAATTTGATAGATATTAAAATAATTGCAAAAGTAAGTGAGATTTGTGGAGATTTGCCATTATAGAAATATATAAGTTTTCAAGAAAAGTTTGAAAATATCACGTAGCACTAAAACTAAAAAATTTATAAAAATTTGTGGAAGTTTGCCGTTGCTAGTGGTCTAAACACCATATCAGATATCTATAAACTACAATATGATATCTATTATTGTTGTCTAGTAAAAATGTGTTTCACCTTTGTAATGATTTATGGTTTTTAATTAATTATTAAGATATATCAATCTCGCCTTAAATACCAATGATAAAAATACTTTCATGTTGTTTTCTAATAACAAAACCTAATTTTTTTACTCTAATATAAAAGATTTTTTTTTATTCAGATAACTCGTATACTTTATTGGACTTAAGAAAGTACTCCACTATAGAGTTCAATATCTCATGTTCAATTATTATGATTAAAATGCTATATATTACAACTTAGAAAAATGAGTATTTTGGTGATTTTCTTAAAAAAAATTATTGTAAAAATGTAGCCCGTTACTTTACAAAAGTATCTACCCATGGAATTTATGAATTTTCCAACAGGTCAACCAATCAATGGATTTAATAAAAAGGAAACTACAATTTCCGTCCTTGTGATTTACATCGGATCTCACATATAACTTCTATTTGTCAAGTTTGACCATTCCAGTCTCCAGGGGCGGATGTACCATGTAATAAGGGGTAGCCTCCGCTACCCCTTGGCACTCCGGCGGTAGTGTAAATTTTGGAAAAAAAATTGACGTTTTTTCGATTTTGTTACCCCTTTCTTTTAAAACGTTACCCCTATAAAAGTTTTCTAGATCCGCCACTGCCAGTCTCTGTAGTTGTCAATTGCAATCAGTAACAACCTTGTTAACATCTGTGTATAGTCGATGGTTAGTTGACTGGGGTAAAGATGTCTTTTACCTTATAATTTCAAGGGCAATTTGGTCATTTCTTTTTGTATATCCCTTTCTGAATCATCCTTCACCAGATGTTTATCGTATCATCACCATACCACATCTCTATCTTCATAAACGCGATTGTCGCCCTTCTTCAAAAGTTAAAAGTCAAACCCAGTTTTGACTTTTGGTCAATAATCGTGTCCTAAATTGGACGGAGACTTTCAGATCTAAGACTCTACAGCCAATTCTCTGAATTAACAAAATTCATTTAAAACTTGTTTAGTATGTTATTAGCTAATATCTATCCAAATGACAATTAACCTCATAAATGGTTTTCATATTTGGTGAAAATATAATGTTTTCTCTAATTCTATAAATAGACTCCGCATCCAATTCTATGCAATAACATATAACCATCACTTTTCACACATATGTTTTATTACAATTTTTTTATCATAGACTTTTAGTAATTGATTAGAAGTACTAGTAAAGCGTTGAAGAGGAACATGAATGCAAATTATATGAAGAGTTGTGAATATAACTCTATGAGAAATTTGACCGATGATAAGATTGATTATTTTAATATCATGTGAAAACATGAGCAGTAATTTGTGAATAAAACTCTATGAGAAATTTAATGGTGGATAAATATTACATCAACGGATCAGCAACTGATGTTACTTAAAGATCACCGATAACCAGTTTATATTTCATCATTCTTTAGGAAATTTGACCTTAGAAATTGTACTTTACTCTTTAATGAATAAAGTTATTTTTAATTTTAATTTTAATTTAAAAAATCGAAGTTTGATTCATGGACATTGATGGCCCATGGCCTAGTGCAAATTATATGCTATAGTCATTTCGAATTAAAAATACCTAATTCAACAACTATTACACTATAAAATTGTAACATTTGTGTAAATCGGATTTCGAAAACCAGCCCTAATTTATCAATCGGAGTGTATTTATTTATGTCGTTCGGTTATTTTATATTATGGTTAAAATAGTAAAATATTTCATATATAAATAATCAATGTTTAAACAACCTTAATGAAATAATATAATAATTAATCAATTAAATAATAAATATACTTAATAGATGATTAATAGTTTTAATAAAAATAATAAAGAAATCAGGAATTTAAAAAAATATGGGTGAACCGGGAATCAAACCCGGGTTCCCAGGGTAGCACACACACCACAAACACCACTGGACCACACGCACTTGTTGTATCAAATTCCGCATATCAATATATGTTTATATACACACAAACCGGGCGGGAAAACCTGCAACCATACCGGAATCATCGCAAATCACCACACACGCATTTCTTTTGAAATCCCGACAATTGTCGAAGTTATTTTAAGTAAATCTCAAGCTGTCATCTACACGGCAATTGCCAATCACCGATTTTGGTTTCCAAAAACCGAAACCAAGCACACCCTGTTTTCGCCTATAAATACCGATCCTCAATCCACAAACCAACTCGCCCAACACCTCGAAATCCTCTCTGTTCATTCTTAGCTATCTCCGTCGCCGGAATCCTCCCCTCGCCGGAATACAGCAGGTTGCCGAAATCAAGTCACCGCCGGCTCAGTTTATTCGGTAAACTCTCGTTCTTTTATTTCGAGTTCTATGAAATTAACTTAATGTATAGATGGTTTATTGAAACACAGAAGTAAACCGGATTATATCGGGCGGGTATAAAGTTGGTTCAAAATCTAAACGAAGAAGACGATTGGCAGTGTGTGTTTAAGAATAATAAAATACGGATTATAAACGGGTTAAGCACCCAGCCCAACTGGTTGGGCTGGGTGCAACCTAAACCTGGGATCACCGATTCGAGTCCAAGCACCCACCGGCCTGACCACTTTAAAACCCTTTTTAAATCCATCATTTCTGTGCAAACATATTTAGTATATAAATATAATTAAAATTCAAGTATTGTCGGTTAGACACCCAGCCCAGTTGGTTGGGCTGGGTGCATAACACCACCAAGGTCTCGGGTTCGAGTCCCTTGGCTCACACCGGTCGGATTACTTAAAATTCTTTTTAAACTTAATTAAATTTGAATAAACCTAAAATGTGTATAAGTATAATTAAAATCCAGATTCTTTCGGGTTAGACACGTAGCTTAGTTGGAAGAGCTGCGTGCACGCAACCGAGAGGTCACGGGTTCGAGTCTCACCACACGCATGCCTGTAATAGAGTCGAACCAGTCTGACAGTGACCTTGTCAGACTGACAAGATTTTTATATTATTTTATTTTATTTTATTTCTAATATTTTATTCTATGACTTATTAATTAAATGAAAAACCAAATAAAATGTTTAAAAATATATATATTCTAAGGGTTTAAAATATCAATAAAACCCATAAAAATAACCTAAAAATCTAAACAAAGGTTTTTAACCTAAATATTAAATTAATTATTTACCGAGTTATCACATTATTATTTTTAGGATAGAACTCTTTCATCGGTTAAATTCCCAACTCGTGCGCTCTCATCCTCAATCAAGAATACGCACCCACTGTGGGTGAATCTCTACAAATTCCCCGTTTTAATCATGTTTTGGGGTGTATCATGTGTCGTACAATCTCTTTTATTTTATTTAAACACTTGTGCTAATATCATTTCGTGATCAAATGTGTATAGTTGTTACGTGGTTTATTTGTGGATACATTTTATCATTTCAGTGCAATCATATCACTAGGAACATCAATTCCTCGTGTGATACGGGTTGAGCATCAGGTGTCTCATTAGATCGGCTCCGTTTGATTGAGCCTTGATCTCAAATACATCATACATCATGTCATGTGTTCATACAATGTGGTTTGTGATTGGATATATATATACATCTGTTCACATATGATTCATGCACAATCTATTTAAACAAAAAATATAATTCAATTATTTAAATGTTTTATCAAGGTTCACTCGTCAACTTTTGTTGACCCAAATTTTCTGTTTTTCGCATGATACAGGTGAACAAGCTGAGGAAAGAAACACATAGAAATGGCCTTAAAAGAATAAACAAGTATTTCGTTTGGAACAATCTTTTGGTTTATTGTTTGTGTTTGCATGAATTTCGTGTTGAATATTTGAAGTGTAATTTCAATTATGAAACTTATTAGTAAATATCATGAGCATTGATGATAACCCAATCATGCCCCGACTTTTATTCCGCTGCAGGTCGGAGTGTGACAAAAATCTTCTAGAGTACTCAAGATATGGTGCATGGCTGCTTGCGTACAGTAGAGCAGTGAATGTTTGAACAAAATTATGTTATCACTTCTTTTTAGCGGGTGTGAATGCATCATCACATGGTGAATATTTTGACTCATAACACCATTTTTAGTCCAAATTTAATTTTATATTTTAAATTAATTAACACACAAGTTGATAACTTATTGAAGTAATTCATATCAAAGAACTTTCACCGATGATAAGATCGATTATTTTAATATCATGTGAAAACATCAGCAGTAATTTGTGAATAAAACTCTATAAGAAATTGATTATGGATAAAGATTACACCAACGGATCAACAACTACTGTTACTTGAAGATCACTGATAACCTATTTCAACATTCTTTAAGAAACTTGACACATCGGCCTAATTTTGTTTTAGGGGTACATATTTATTTCCATTAAAAGGAGTCAATTACTAGTACGTCATAGATAAAAATATATGAGTTAACAAAGAGGAGTCATTACTAGTACGTGTTAGATATCCTATTGTATTCTTACAAATAGTTAATTAACAACACACTATTTCATAGTGGTTTGGTATCAAATATGTGGGGTTTTTGCTTCTTCTTTTGCTCTCTCTCTCTCTCTCTCTCTCTACTAATGTCATATCTTGAATGGTCGTCGACTTTCTTCCTTCATCATGGTCCTATTATGACAACTTTCTTTCTCTTATTCTTCTTCTCAACCTGCTCAAAGACACATTATACACTTATATTGGTTGGGGTTTCTTCCTTTTTCTCTTGTCGCCACAATCGTAGCTCCAATCGTTACAGTTGTAGCTTAATATGACCATAGCTCTGTTGTTGTGCCTCTTGCCGCTCCCGCTAATTTCGAGATTGTATATATATGTTCTTATTATTTCAAAATATGTATCTACCGCTTTAGTATGAGCGTCGTATTTCTTGCGCTTTACTAGTTAGGGTTACTTGCAAAAAAAATTTACCTTAACTAGCTAGAAATATGATTTGGTAAGGTTTTGATGTTAGTAAGGATACTCTTAGAAATAGTTGATTAATAATTGATAATATGTTACAAGTGTTTTTGTTATTGTATAAGCATAACTTCTTTTGGAGTCTTAGTCGTTACACAAATATATAAAAAGGTTACTATACTTTTTTAGTTTTTTTTTATATAGGGCACAACACAAGATTTATTGACCAACAAGTCAATAACATAATATTTAAATTTTCATTCAAAGTTTAACCAAACATAACATACCAATTATAATTAACAGCTGAAATTTTAATTTCCATATTGATTTTACGTGCTCTTATTTTTATAACCAACTAATTTAATTTAAAGATTATAATATATATGATATAATATAATAAATATGACTAACCTATTTTTTTCTATTAATAACTTAAAATGATTAGTTATAAGAATATTATTAAACTTTTGGTTTGACGGGGAAACACCGTTGGTAGTTGTTGATTGGTTTTATTTAGACAAGTTTCCAAATTTAGGTACAAGATCCCGACCCTTTTTCTTATTTTCTGACTCCTCTTTGGAATTTGAAAATTTCTTTTTTCTTTAGGTGTTTTTGGTGTTGAAAAAGAGTCAAAAGACCACTATATTCTACACAAATAAATAACAAATATATACTTACATAACTCGATCGATTAAAGTATTAGTAATACTGCTAATAATGTAAAAGAAAAATGAAACATAAATAAGAAATAGTGAACTGGGCTTGTGTTTGACCCAATTCTCTTAAACAGATTCGTCGTCTGTTCCCAGGGTACGCCGGTCCGAAGCAGCAACCGCGCACTGCATGACTTGAACACTTGCCTGAAAAACAATCGAAGATGTTGCAGAGAGAACTAGATAGGAAGAAGAGAACTGTGTGTTTTGGTGTGTCTAAACTGAATAGCCTTGGTCTATATTTATACAGGCAAAACCATAACCGAATTTGGGTCATCATTGCAGCGTTTTAATAACCTCATAATGGTTAGCAGTTATCAGTTTCTAGACTGATAATAATGACCTTCAAAGTTGTTTCGAAATTCAAAAAGACTGACTTAATGATTATTAGAACCGAATCAGTTTCAGTTCTTCAATTGACATAATGATCATCAATAATAAATCAGTTTTTCAAAACTCAATCAACAGAATCGGTTACGGATGCAAAAACCGCCCCACGTGAGTCCGGGTTCTCGGAACGGCATTCGTGTCCGCAGGACATGCGGGCGTACACGAGTTCAACTAAATTCGGCTCAAGATTTGCGCCCCCCCCCCTGCGCGCCCGCGTAGGAGTTTTGGTAAAACATGGCATATAGTTATGTTAGTTAGGTAAAACATTACCTTATACACTAACTTCTATTTTATTCCCACACCTATGTGGGACAAAGTTTTAGACTTCATTCACACACGTTCAAATATCCAACAATCCCCCACATGAATGGAGGTCGATCTCAAACAACATTATTCCAATTAAATTTCAGCAGTTGAGTTTTGCATACGATAGGTAGGTGTTACCCTTTGAACCTTCGCTCGAGAAATGCACTTAGCCCACTAGCTCTGAGTAGACATTGATGTCTTTGAACTCGTCTGCCATTTATGTAGACGACTATACATTTCATACAAGACTCTCCCTGACAAAGTCAAGTCCTCATAGATATGTTCGTCATGGTCATGAACATGATGTCTGGTTCTGCGAGAGCTATTAAGTATTGTGCCCCAACAATACCCTTCGAAGTGACCCCACTTCTCTCTCACATTGGTGACTCACTAGGTATGGATACCTTAGTCGAATCATTAAAAGCCATAGGCTCAGCCTCACACATGTCACTTTTAGGAATGAACAAGAAGGTTTACTAAACTTTATAATAAACTCCCTTTATATGTGTAGGGTTAACCCATCCCCCACAATGACCTTACCAATTTATACAATTAGGTTTTCCTATTGAACTTAATTCTTGGGATCTCCAGTCTATTAAGTTAGGTTTCCATCATATGAAATTCATTTTTCAAGGGCTTCAGTCCCATTCCCATGGACGACTTCTGAACTAACTCTCTACTTAGGCCTTTTGTTAGCGGATCTGCGATATTATCCTTTGACCTAACGTAGTCAACAGTGATAATTCATGTAGAGATTAGTTGTCGTATCGTATTATGTCTACGTCTGATATGTTTGTTTCTACCATTATACATTGTGCTACGAGCTTTGCCAATTGCCGATTGGCTATCACAATGTATACAAATGGCCGTTGCCGGCTTAGGCCATCTTGGTATGTCCTCAACAAATTGACGTAGCCATTCTGCTTCTTCACCTGCTTTATCTAAAGCGATGAACTCTGATTCCATCGTGGATTTAGCGATAACCGTTTGTTTTGATGATTTCCACGATATAGCAGCACCTCCAAGTGTGAATACATACCCACTTGTTGCTCTGGAATCATTCGTGTCAGATATTCAATTTGCATCGCAGTGTCCTTCTATGACCGCTGGATATCTGTTATAATGCAATCCGTATTCTCAGGTGTATCTTAAGCATCGAAGCAACCGAGTAATACCGTTCCAATGCATTGAATTTGGATTGCTCGTGTATCTACTTAGCTTGCTCACAGCATATGCTATGTCTGGTCTGGTACAACTCATAAGATACATCAAGCTACCAATAATTCTTGAGTACTCCAACTGGTTTACAGGTTCACCTCTATTTTTAGCTAGATGTTGACTAGTGTCAAGTGGAGTCCTAGCTATGTTGGAGTCATTTGCATTAAACTTTTCAAGAATTTTGTCCACATAGTAGGATTGACTTAAAACAAGTCCACTTTGGGTTCATGTGATTTTAACTCCCAGAATCACATCCGCAAGACCCATGTCTTTCATGTCAAATCTTGCTTTTAGCATGTTCTTTGTAGATTTTATGATTTTGTCATCACTTCCAGCAACGAGCATATCATCTACATATAGACACAAAATGACGTACCCATCAGATGTGTCTTTCACATATACACACTTGTCACATTTGTTGATTTTGAACCCAGCATCAAGCATAACATGACCAAATTTTTGGTGCCATTGTTTTGGAGTTTGTTTCAATCCATATAACGATTTTACAAGTTTACACACTTTCTTTTCTTGCCCAATGGTTGTGAAGCCTTCGGGTTGCTCCATGTAAATTTCTTCCTCTAGATTTCCATCCAGGAAAGCTGTTTTCACATCCATTTGGTGAACTTCCAAATTTCTAATGGCAGCAATGGCAAGCACCAACCTGATGGATGTTATTCACGTGACTGCCGAATATGTATCAAAGTAATCTAAACTGTCTCGTTGTTTATATCCTTTGATTACCAACCTTGCTTTGTATTTATCGATGGTTCCATCAGGCTTCATCTTCTTCTTGAAGATCCATCGATATCCTAGTGGTTTACATCCTTGAGGAAGATCCACTAGCTCCCAAGTATGGTTTTGTAAGATCGAGTCTATCTCACTTTTGATGGCCTCCCTCCACTGAGATCCTTCTGAGGAATGTACCGCTTGTTGGTACATTTGAGGTTCATCTTTTACCATGTAGGTAAGAAACTCAGACCCAAAGGATTTTTTCATCCTTTGCCTTTTACTTTTCCTGATGTCGACTTCCTCAGTATTAGATTTTCAAGAGGTTCATTGTATTAAACCTCAGGAACATTTTCCTCGACCAGTCTAGAAGAACTCGGTTCACTTCTAGTTAAGTGTGAGAACACATGTTCAAACCATGATGCGTCCTTGGATTCTATTATGGTGCCTTTGCATATTCCAGGGTTCTTAGAATCATCCACAAGGAAACGATAAGGACCATAAGGACGGTGTATCCAATAAATACACAATATATTGTTTTTGGTCCTATTAGTAGCTGTTTTGGTGGTGTGACCACCACCTTAGCTAGACACCCCACACTTTCAAGTATTTATATGGTGGTTTCTTTCCCGTCCACAATTCATATGGCGTTACATCCTTTTTATTATTAGGTATCATGTTCAACACATAATTTGCCGATAAGATTGCTTCCCCCCACATGTTTTGGTTTATACCAGAACTTATCATCATGGCATTCATCATTTCTTTCAAGGTACTTTTTCTACGTTCCGCTATGCCATTCGATTGAGGGGAGTAAGGAGCCATGAGTTCATGTATGATTCCATTTTTCGCACACACATCAATAAAAGGTGAAACATATTTACCTCCTCGGTCACTCATTACAATTTTGATTTTACGATTTAGTTGATTTTCAACTTCGGCTTTGAACAAGATAAACTTGTCAATGGTCTCGTCCTTACTCTTAAGTAAGTACACATTGCAATACCATGTACTATCATCAATGAACGTTATGAAGTACTTGTTCCCACCACGAGTAGGAATTGCCTTTAGATCACACACATCAGTGTGTATCATGTCGAGGGGTTCGGTGATTCGTTCGATCCTTTTGAAGGACGATTTTGTTTGTTTTGCTTCTACGCAAGTTTCACATTTATTATTTGAGTCGATATCAAAAGTTGTTATGCAATTAAGTTTAATTAAACGACGAATTGAATTGAAATTAACATGACCTAGTCTACCATGCCAAATATTATAAGACTCAATCAAGTAAGTAGAAGTAGTAGCGTTCTCATTCATAGCTTTCACAACCATTACATTTAATTTAAACATTCCATTGAGGGCATAGCCCTTACCAACATACATACCATTCTTGGTCAACACGACCTTATCCGACTCAATCACCATTTTGAACCCAAACTTGTTCAACTGCCACCCCAACACAAGGTTTTTTCGAATTTCCTGAACATACAACACGTTGGACAAAGTGAGTTCTTTTCCAGAGGTCATCTTCAAGACCGCATTCCCCTCGCCCTTGATTTCGACTGTGGCCGAATTTCCCATAAAAACTTTTTCCCCATTGGTCACCTCCTTGAAAGTGCTAAATAAACTTTTGTCAAAGCACACATAATGGGTAGCCTCCATATCAACCCACCAATCCTTGTTATTTTGGCCAACCAAATTAACTTCGGTGACCATAATTGAGAGGTCCGTGACCATGGCAACAAGGTTGTCGACTTCATGAACCATCTTCACTTGTCGAGCACTTTCTTTCTTAGGAAGCTTGCATTCATTAGCCTTATGGCCTTGCTTTTGGCAATTGTAGTTGGAACTTCTTCTTCCCAACGCCTCATTTTGGACCGAGGTTGGAGCGTTTCCCATGACCCTTTTTTCCACCCTTTCCACTGTTTTTCGACTTTAAAGACTGGCCATGCTCAACAAGATTGGCTTTGACAGTTTCAGGACCATCAACCCTTTTCAAAGCCAATTTGTTGTCTTCTTCAATGCGAAGACGAACAACAAGATCTTCAATAGTCATCTCATTTCGCTTATGTTTTAGATAGTTCTTGAAATCGACCCAACTTGGTGGTAGCTTTCCAATCATAGCAGCAACTTGGAATGTCTCGCTGAGGACCATTCCTATGCATGAATATCACGAAGAATAACCTGCAATTCTTGGACTTGGCTCATGACAGTTTAGCATCTATCATTTTAAAGTCCAAGAACTTAGCCACCACAAATTTCTTTGTGCCCGCATCTTCTATTTTGTATTTGCGATCCAACGACTCCCACAATTATTTGGCAGTCTTGGCTTTGCAATACACGTTGTATAGTGTGTCCACTAAACCGTTCAGAATGAAGTTGCGACACAAGAAATCAGAATGATTCCAAGCATGAATCGCACTCACAGATTGAGCGTCCATGTCCCCTTCATCAACATGGGGATTGGATTCAGTCAAGAACCTCGCAAGGTTCAGCGTGGTCAGATAAAAGAACATCTTTTGCTATCACTGTTTGAAATTCACGCCGTTGAATTTCTCAGGCTTCTCGGCGTGCGAGACAGCGTTAGGCAACGGTGCAACCAGACCCGTTGTAACAGCAACAGCGGACATCATGATCGCAGAGACGACAGTAAAAACAACAGTAGTCATAGGTTGGGTTTGCATTCTGAAAAACACTAGCAGTAAGAATTAGTAAAATAAATCTGTTTAAGTTTGTTAGTATACCGCTAATAATGTAAAAGAAAAATGAAACATAAATAAGAAATAGTGAACCGGGCTTGTGTTTGACACAATTCTCTTAAACAGATTCGTCGTCTGTTCCCAGGGTACGCCGGTCCGAAGCAGCAACAGCGCACTGCCGGACTTGAACACTTGCCTGAAAAACAATCGGAGATGTTACAGAGAGAACTAGATAGGAAGAAGAGAACTGTGTGTTTTGGTGTGTCTAAACTGAATAGCCTTGGTCTGTATTTATACAAGCAAAACCATAACCGAATTTGGCTCATCATTGCAGCATTTTAATAACCTCATAATGGTTATCAGTTATCAGTTTCTAGACTGATAATAATGACCTTCAAAGTTCAACTAAATTCGGCTCAAGATTTGCACCCCCCCTGCGCGCCCGCGTAGGAGTTTTGGTAAAACATGACACATAGTTATGTTAATTAGGTAAAACATTACCTTATACACTAACTTCTATTTTATTCCCACATCTATGTGGGACAAAGTTTTAGACTTCATTCACACACGTTAAATATCCAACATAAAGTGGCAACCATTATGTTTTAGTATGTGTCTAAACACTTTTTTTTTCTAATTTTATTAACTTTTGTTTTATATAATAACATACAACAAAGACATGAAATGTACATATATCATGGATCCAAATCATTCAAACATACAAGTAACTTATAACTTTTTTTTCTAGAATATATATTATAACTAAAACTTATATGTGTTAATCTTTTATATTGTCTATAAATCTTATATATATATCAGTCTCTTACATTGTCTCTAACAATGTTGAAATGTACCTTTTGTTTCTCTGGTTTGTGACTTTGTTACGACTTTAATCCTTATTATAAACAGCCCTATGTTTTAAACGTTAAATCTCCTAATCGGCTAATCATAAGGTCCTTTTACGAAAAAACCAATTAACACAACGGAAACCTACCCAAATGCTAAAGAAAGATCTTTGTCTTCCTCTCTTTCATAGTTACACCACCTTTAACACAAAAAAATTATCCTCTATTAAACACGACATATTATCTCTCTTTCTTTAATTCTTTCTTTCTCTCTCCCTACTACGACCGCTAATTGGCCAGTATCAAGCCACCACTGGCTCCCCCCCCCCACCCACCCACCCACGCATGCAGGCAGATTAAGGCTCAGTCGTATAGTTGGAACTCGGTTTGTTTAACTGCAGTAATTAACTTTGAAATCATTATAATCAATAATGTGAAGCTCGCCACCTTTGAAAACTAATGACTTATTTTTATTTTTCTTTTTTTATTTTTGAGTTGTGGTTGTTGACTGTTAGCGACCTTTATTTGAAGTAATTTCTAGATGCACCATTGGGTAATACTTTGACACAAAAGAAGGATGGTCTAGATTTGTAATAGATTTCATGGTTTGTCATTTTTTTTGGTGACATGTGCATGTTACCGCTTGTCTATGCGTAATAAGTTATACACTCATTAATAGCTTTACTAAGACTATATTTTAGCACCCTCGGGGTTTTTTTAGCTATGTATGTTTTCAATTGAATTTTACATATATATGTATGTTTTTTTGGAGTTGAGGATATCACTAAAAACATGCTATCTGTCATCTAGGATAGATGTTAAATTTGCCTGCATCTCATTTTACCAATAGTTTGGCTATAGATGAGATTCTACTGGATATAGTGATGGGTGTTTTTGTCGTAGGCGTGCATTCCTCAAAATTTGACAACTTAGGAGTCAGATCTCTTGACAACTAGACTAGTATATACATGTCTCACAAAGTCCAACAATTGATGAAAATGCATACATTTATCTTTTATGGTACCAAATGGGAAAGAAACATAATAAATAATTATACTCTTATGCATCATGTAAGAAAACTCAACTTAAAAAACAAATACTCATCTACATTAAAAATCAAAATTGTCACAAAGTTTATACCTATTAGTACTAAACAATTAACTTTTACTAGCTATAGAAGAAATTCACACTATAAAAATCATATGTAAATCTTAGCCTTTTCTTTGGACATGGACCACTTATTAAAATATAAACTTTTTGTAGCATCTTCAGGGGCGGACCTACCTTATTAGTAGGAGTAGCCTCAGCTACCCTTTGGCGTTCGACAGTAGTGTAAATTTTTGAAAAATTTGACATTTTTTTAATTTCGTTACCCCTTTTCTATAAAACGTTACCCTACGAAGATTTTCTGGATCCGCCAGTGTCTTCGTTGAAAGAATTTGTGAATATTTACCCAAATCAAGATGGTTGAAAAGCGATGTATATCTACACTTTTGTAATGAGCAACAACTCATTTGTCTAAAAACAGAAAAGATTTTGTGAACCTAAAACACAAATTTTGTATGCAATCAAATCAGCACACAAGGCCCACCTGAGTTATATATATTTCTGCATGCATTTTATATTAATAGGATATCATACATCTAAAAGTGATAAAATGTAAAGGACAAGAATAGTAGGTGAAAAAATCAAACCAAATCAAAATTAAATATGGGATTTATTAAATCCTAAATATACACGAAGAAGGTGTGATCAATGCATGACATCATTTTCTTAAAATTCTCATAACGAAATTCACTCAATTGGAATTTTTTAGTGAAAAGCTATATAGGAACCCACCGGAAAAAAATCATAGATCTGAACTTATCCCTTGAATATAACCTAAGTATGTTACGTAGTGTATCTTACAAATTGCTAATAATGTTGTTATGGTGTTACTTATATGAAATTCTGAGGGTTTGAATTGAGTTTTGGCTAGTTCCGGATGGAAATTGTAGACGCTATACATACGGATTAGTCTCGAGCAGTGGCGGATCCAAAAACTTCTTTCGGTGGGTTCATTTTGATAGATTCTCACTATTTTTTTCCAAATCATACAAAATTCTCACTAATTTTTTCCAAACCGAGTGGGTTCATATGAACCCACAAAACAGGGCTGGATCCGCCACTGGTCTCGAGTTAACCACCTGACATGTTTGAAAGCGAGCATGCTTACTTGTGTGAACGTCTAAGGTGAAATTAACATAGAGTTATGAGGTCTAAGCACAACTGTTCTATAGACATTTGTGTTTTGGAGTGAAGATCTATAATTCTAGAGTAATAATATGCAAAATCATTCAAGTTAAACAGGTTGTGTCCGTAAGCCTGCGCGTATGTGAGTCGTGTTTAGGTTTGTGTGTCCCACACCATTCTTGTGGTGTATGAAGTGAACTGATGTAGATTACTAGAAAAGAGATGGATCAATGATAGTCAACACGGATTTCTATTAACCAAGAAGGAGATGAGAATTACAGGCTGGCCGCCCCTTGGACCCTGCTCCCAGGGGCGTTGCCCTCTTGGAATACTTGGAATTATAACAACTCGAACAAGCGTGTACTCCTGCACCTCCTAACTTGTTCGATGTACATCATAATTCCCTTTGGTCACCAAGTTAAACCCGATTACACTAAGACATCTAACTTAATATTTTCTTTATGAAAAGCAAATCACTTTATATAAAGAGATTACAATGAAAAATCTAATGTTAAATGTAACAACTTGATGATAAACTTAACCAACAAATGATAACGATTAAACATCAATAAGACAACAACCATCGTAACACAAACTGGATATAAAATAGTTACTAACAAATATATAACGATAAATGGTAAATCAAATTATAATAGTAACTAGGATAGATGCAAAATCAATGTTCATATTGCAAAACAAGAAAAAGTTGCCAAATGTATTTTTTTACCATTGGCTACCCATGAACTTGTAGCCTTCTGTGAAATAGCTATCAAACCTAAAATGATCAAATATTAAGTCAGATTTGTTTGGCTACACATCAAGTTATGATCATTATTAACAAAATAATAATAATAATTATAAAGATTATGCCTGCGGAAGGAGTTTTACGCTTCGGTTGAGCAGTGGTAGGCTTAGGAAGAGGGATTTCAGCTGCAAAAAGGTTGAACTAAAGATTAACAAAACAATAATGGAGTTTGAAAAAGCGTTTCCTTAGGAAATACGGAGTCCACCCGAAAGCACCATTAAGGAAGAAGGGGGAACCACACCAAATCACACGACATGGAGAATGGCTTGGAATCTAGGAGGTCTTCACTAATCCGGGAGAAGCGTGTGTGGGAGGATGGGGAGAAGATGGCTGTGGGGGATGCGGGAACACCGCCCCACCATAGGGTGATTGCATCTTTTGGGGGGAAATTCACGAGAATAAACAGTGAGCAAATCCTCACCAAAATTAAAATCTAACACGTCTAAATTTAGAGGACACAAAAAACCATTTTCTTCAGAACGTGACATTTGTCCCAGACATCTAAGAAATAGACTCTTAAATGATGGTGGACCTACCCTAAGATCCAATATTAAAGAAACACGTGTTTAAAGAGTCTATAAAGACTATATTTATTGATGCGTGAATGTAGCCTCCCCAAATTGAATCGTATGAAGAGTCTATGGAATGAATCGAAGCGGCCAGGTTTAGATGTGGAGGTTGAGCCTAGCCGCTACCTCCACAAGCCAACCATTTAAGTTTAAGTTAATCGCTTCAGTTCATTCCCTACACTCTTCATCTTATTCAATTTGTGGAGGCTACACTCAAAACACATTAACAAATAGTCTTTGTCGACTTTTTAAACACGTTTCTTTCCTATTAGATCTCAAGATGGGTCCATCATCATTTAAAAGTCTGAATTAGACGCTTGGGAAAAGTGTCACGTACGTTCTAAAGTGAATGATTTTTCGTGTGTGCCCTAAATTTAGACGTGTGTCAGATGTTTGTTTTGGTGAATTTTGTTTGGTCAATGTTTATTCTCGTGATTTTCCTTTTTTTTTTGAATTTTTATTTGAGGGAACTTTGTATATCCACTCTAAACATGTAAATTTGCATATTTTTCAAATTTAAAGTTTTTAATACATATCAATTTAGAGGAAGATTGATGAAATAAAATTTATGATGTCAGGCATACATCAAGAACCTATCCAAACACTAATCAAGTGATCCCAAATCCACAACTAGATAAGAAGATTAGCAACCATAAAAGACCAGAATTATGAGACAGACAGGAATACAGCATCATAATTCATAACAAGCCCCATCAAATAATTCAATATTAAAGAATTTAATTATATGACCAAAACTCTAGAACTGAGATTTATAAGAAATCTAGCAACAACATATGTAGATCAAATGCCCCAATATCCACATAAATGACAAGCCGTCACTTCATAACTGGAGTCATAGAGAAAATATCGCAGCAAACGAACTTAATCAAAATGATCAAAAATCCACATATAAGACTACACGACAAGAAACTCTACCTTTGACCTACAGATCCCGTCGTTTTTCATGAAAAATGGTACACGGAAATGCTGGACATGTCGACCGCGTATTGTAACTTTAATCTGAGATTACCCTGATAAAAAAGGATAATCTTGATAATAATTTTAATCTTTCCAGGCATCCTTATTAACTCGCCTTGAAGAAACACCAGCAGAGGAAATGCTTGGAGTAAGAGGCATGGAAGGCGTACTCGGTGCTTCCACATCGCCCCAATCATCGCTCCAGTTATCATCCCAACCATCTTTTTGGTCAAAGTCAACATTGGGCCCACCTGAAACCGGGAGCTCAGCGTCCAGTTTCTGATATTTCGCGCTACTGTTCACAAAACGTCTTTTTTGATAGGTTACACAAACCACAACCGATACTATTACTAGTATTAAAGCTAGAGATAAGAGTCCAAGAAATGGAGTCCGTCTGAATAGGCTCGTGTAAGTCAACTGTGACGCATAGTTTGACTTTTTCATGGGGTTATGCGTAAGAAAATCCATAAAATCGAGACTGCAACTGCCTTCACTTGTTTTTAGAGTTATAAGATTTTCGGTTTTTCCTTCTCCTATAGAGACCATAACCTGCAAGGAAAGATTCTTGAGTCATATACTAAGTTTAACTCATTTACTTGTAAATTTTGTCATGTAAGATTAGTTACCTTTTGGTCATCGTTTTCTTGGATTGTAACTTTTGGTTTATCCAAGCGAACAAATTCAGGAGCGTTAATATTTACATCGAGCAGGCCCTTTCCCTTGTTCTGGATTATAAGGGAAACTTCTGTAGACTCTAGAAGATAACAAGAAATGTTTCAGTTTTCAATGTATATACCGAAGTCGTTACTATCGCAGTTTCCAATCAGCAGAGCATACTCCATAGGTTTTCGGTTACGTATATATAATGACAATGAATCTCATCTCATTACATATATTGCAAGATGATTAACAGCATTCCAAAAAAGATTTCCTGAAAGCATGTTGATTGCAAAGTACACTTTACCATGTTACTTACGAATGTCTAGTTTACAACCTTTCCGATCAACGATTCAACGAAAAATTCTAGTATCAATCATCTAATGTACATGTTGTAACCTGTAAAGCACACTTATCGCATGATGCTTGAAGTAGGATTTTGAGTGATTGCTGGTGAAGTTAGCGTATCCTATCATCTATATTCTATAAGTAAAGATATATAAGAAAAACATATATGTTGAAATGTTTTGGACATGAAGAAACTTCAATGTTCAAAGTATCAACCAAATAATCCAAAACACTTGACATGGAGTAACGAGTAAGTACCTATGCAGTTAATGCGGTAAAAAATCGGATATGGGTCAAGGACCGATATTTGAGATATAGGTTATCTCGGTGAGATATCGGTAATTTTGATATCATGCAAAATTTATATATATATAGCAATTTAACACCAACAATTCTGTGATATATCGGCGATTTTATCGTTATATCGGTCAACTATCAATCAATACCGCCGATAACATCGGTACCAATAGTTTGACCGATATTTGACACCGATATTTTACATGGGGAGCGATAACCGATATATCACTGATATATTACCGATAGTAACTGCACTGGTAAGTGCTACGTAGAGAGCTACATTACCTTTCAAAAATAAATAAACGGATGTACCCAGTAAGATCCCACTCTAGCAGAGCTATTTGTAGGAACATCAATGTTTATAAAAAAAGAAAAAAACTATAAATAGAAACACGTTGCCATTAATTTTCAAAAGCATCATCACTTACTTAAACTTTTTAGGATAATAAATTTTGCAATATTCATGTGTAGTAAGTAGCGGGAGTTGGAATAACAAAACCTTGAATGAACTAAAACGAACCAAAGTAAATTGATTAAAAAATAAAAACATGAAGGAACAATACATACCATCTCCCGGAACACTTAGACAAGCAATCATTCCATGATTTTCACCATTACCAATTGTGCACTTGAAAGACGAATCACATTGTTCGCCTCGAAAACTTCCCTTCCTCATGTTTGGCAAGTTATCCTCCTTGGGCACACCTTTAGATCCCGACCCTTTATCCGTTTCACTTTTATTCTCAACATTGTCCACCAAATCCTTATCTTTTGAACCCTTTTGCACATTACCAGTTTCATTATCCACTAATGGCTTATTTGGAACACTCTTATTCTTGTCCACATTACCATTTGTGACATCATTTGAAACTTTGTCCTTCTTTGAAGGATCAGGATTCACTGGCTTAGATTGTGAATTAGCATTCGATGTGCTTGATTTCTCATTCAAAGCAACTTTTGGCTCTGCCTTTGTTCTTGTTTCTGTACCTAAATCATCATGTGCGTTCTTCTTCACCTAAATCCAAGTTTTAGCCCATTAAGACATTAGTTCATTATTATTTATTTTATTTTTTCTTTTATATAATATACAAGTTAAACCACTACACACTTTTCAGGGTTTAGTTAGTTAAAACCCCCACTGCCTACGTGGGAGTGACCATAGTTGTTAATAACGAATAGCGGTAGATAGCAACAAGCAACCTATACGCTACGTAGCGATAGCGATGACAAGTGCTATCTGATGTTTAGCTAAGAGCGGTATCAGAATATTTTTTTCAGAAAAATAGGGTTTTATTCACGAATTTAAGGTTTTTCAACGCAATTGGTGAAGATTACAGCTGTTTGGTCGATTAAAATGCCTAAAAATTCAGTGTTTACTATTTAAAAAGAAAAAACAAAACCAAAACCCTTATTGTCGCTATTTCACGCTATTGAGCGCTAAACATCAGATAGCGATGATCCAGCGGTGCGCTATTAACAACTATGGAAGTGACGTGAGAGTACCTTTTTCACTTTTTAGTTAAACCACTAGGCACAGACTTAAGTAACATAAATTTTCTTCTATTTGAAAAACTTATAGATTCAAAACAATTAAACATCAACCGTCGCCTACACCACAATTAACAGTACCTAAAAGTCAAACTCATCCATAACTAATTACCAACTCAAAAAAAAAATGAATTTAATGCGGATGATTTCGTTACATAACAATTCAATTCGTGATCTAATACAACAGTTTCTATAATCTATATCAAACAAAGTGAGAGATTATAACTTATCATTACCTCAGGATCCGAGTTACCGCAGTGAACTACGATCAATATCAGAAACAGAGCAACCAAAAACGTGAATTTCAGCTTCATCTTCGCATAGTCCTACATAAAACACATACAATTTAGTGATTTACACTGCATATTGTATAATCAAAGAATAAACAAAAGCAAACGGTAATTGATCAACTCGATTGTTGAAATTACAGAGTACGGTTGAGGAATCTAACCTTGACGATGAAGATGGAGTGTGACGATTTACTGAATTAGGGCTCCAACAGGAACCCACAGTGTTCACATTGATAATATCATGGGGATGTGTTGACTCGAGAAGTCAAATTAATTAGTTGGATTATGGATACAAACAGCTTAATGGGCCTACAAAAGCCCAAACATGTTCATGAACTTGTGACAACCTCAGCCCGTTAGTAGGAAAGATATATTGATATGGGCTTTATTCAGTCTGTTTTATACTTTCACAGTAATATGTTATTTTCGTGTGGTTTGGTTATTTTTATAAGTTTCATTTGGAAGGTTTTATATTGTATTTGAGTCTATGAGGTTTATAAGTCTTTTTATTTTTATCTAAATTGTTAACTCGGTCCAATTTTAAACGTTAAATCAGGGCCGTTTTTGTTCCTGCTTTTATGCTAAATATGTGTGAGGGGGGTCGACTTTCCTCCGATGAGCACCGGACCGACCTGACTCAACTAACAGAGGCGGAATTCATTGTTAGTGAGGTTGACAAACGAACAAGTGAGGTCTACTGTTCAAATGCCTTGAATATATTGATTGACGTGAACAAGTACAATGCAAGTAAACAATTCAGTAGGGCTTCGCCACACCAACAGGATCTCTAACTCTGACACAATACACCTCTATTTATAGGTCGACATGACTCGCACAGGAGAGTGTGTAACAGAGTGTGACTCGTGCGAGTGGTTGCCTCGTACGAGTGACAGAGTGTCACTCGTACGAGTCATGTGACTCGGTCAGTATCAAAACATATAAAATATACAATAACATTTACAAACTGACGATCTAAGCCCTATATACATAATCAACATATCCTAGACGTAGACAATAAACATTATGCACCAACAATATGGATGAAGTTAACTAGTTGAATTGGAATGACAAGATTTTGAAACTTCAAGTACCCAATTGTGAAAACAAATTTCTTTTATATGAAATTGACGAAAGTGGTCTAACCAGAGAAACAAATATGATAATTTACTAGTCAATTTACGTTTTTTTACTGCAAATACACACACCATCAGTGCCCGCTTTATGACACTTAAACACGCATCACTTTGATGGAAATAAGTATTTGATATCACTAGATCAAGACTTCACTACGATCATCCATTGGATACATTTTGTTGGTTTTTTTAGTGAGTTTTTGCAACGTGAAATCACCTAAATATTCTCTTTATTTATTTATTTTGTAATTTTTATCCAAAAAGTGAACAAAATACAATTTATTGGGCTTTCGATGCTCTTTCTTGTTTTGATCTTAGTAATCATTCACCATGCAAGAACGCACGCATGTACCAATGAATATATGCCACGACTAACATGAGGGTGGGTAGGTGGTTAGTGTCACATTATTATTTTGAAAAGTCAACGTTCCCTAATTCGAAGGTTATTGCGTGGAAATTTGTATGTTTTTTCTAATGTTTTAAAAACGTGACCACATTACTAACATGAGGGTGGGTAGGTGGTTAGTGTCACATTACTAGTGAAAACCGAAGTAAAGTAGTTGGAAACCTCTCAAATCCTGATGGTATCTGAGCCAGTTGGTGGCCGTGTAGTTTAACACCGAGTATAACTATTTGAACTGGTGGACCATGCTCTCGATTTGTCAATCGTTCTCATTCTATAACGTTATGGTTGATCTCCGATGGTTATTTAACTTTCTTTTATATCCCTTGTATAATATGAAGCTTGATTAATATAGATTAAGTGACTATAAGCTAACCTAACATTTGGTGGGAATATGTATTTTGTCACTACTAAAGGACCGAAAATAACATAAATTTCTCATAATTAATTAGGTCATGCGTAGTGGGGGGTTATACAGCGCTACTGGGCTATAACGCCCCAGAGCGCATGGACCCCCCCCCTCTCACCGACGTTATGGGCGGTTATGGAACATAGTAGTTATATGCATAGCGGCGCCATGGTGGTTTCTCTCTCACAGACATCTATACACATCATATATATGGGACGTAACTCCACTACACCATACACACTCAAGTTACATAACCCTTAATAACTCCATTTCTTACACATTTGTCACATGTTGTATAACCCCACACTATGGGGGTTATAGGGCTTGACCACTACACATGGTCTTACATGTGATAGTGTTCTAGTTTTGGTATTGTGTGATTCAATTTGTCATTGATGATTAAGAAAAGAAATATAAATTTCAAATAATAAAATTAAGTCTTTCATCTTGATTGATGAGGAAAAAGGTGACTTAATTATAGAGTGTAGAAAATAATGTTAAAAAGAAAATTAACCCAAACTTTGCCATTAGCTCTTTCAAAGTAGTTTAAATATAAAAAGTCTTTTCAATTTGACAGACTTAAATGCCTTAATATTCAAAATTAGTACATAGAGTCGACCCTGATTAATATTAGTATTTTGTTTAAGATTTTTATAAAGTAAACATCCATCAACAACATATATGGTACGAATAGTACAATAACCACTAACCAAAAGCACCACAATGCATTTATGAAGCATTTAAACAATAAAGCAACGGGTTGAAAATGTATACAAACATCCAGAAATCACATTGCCGCCCTCGGTCCACAGCAACATATGTTGATGCTGATCATTTTATAAATTTAAGGATGATTGAATAGATATCCACAGTCGTAAAAGTTGTAGCCGAGTGATTCGAGCTTAATTTTAATGATCAAACCGGAAAGAGATATCGAATAAGCCGTTGTAGACCCAAAACGCATAAAAGCAAGGAACAAAACTCGCCAGCGAAGTTCAAGTCATGTTCGTTTTCGGTTGGCCAAGGTGGGGTTTTTGTTAACTTCGTCTAACTTTTCATATTTAAAGAAAGAGATATTAGATCTAAATAATCCAAACTTTCACTAATTGG
The DNA here is from genome assembly GCA_947069175.1 of Scalesia atractyloides. Classification (NCBI taxonomy): domain Eukaryota; kingdom Viridiplantae; phylum Streptophyta; class Magnoliopsida; order Asterales; family Asteraceae; genus Scalesia; species Scalesia atractyloides. Next base: position 2,731,946 of record CAMTDV010000020.1, on the reverse strand, counting down.
CCGAGAACACTTCCAACTTTTGATTCGTACCAACCACTCCCAACTTTTAATTTATTTTTCTACATCACCCCAAATTAACCCAACAGTATCCCCGTTTGTTGACGTCAGTTGTCAATCATCAAAAAGCCAAGTCATACGCCACGTCATCGAAAACCAAATCAGCTGACATGTCAGCTGCCACATCATCAAAAATATCATGTCAGATGCCACTTCACCACACAAATGCCACATCATCAAAAAACTAACTGGGTTAGTATTCAGTTAGTTTAGGAGTAATATAATAAAATAAGTTAAAAGTTGAAAGTAGCGTGATATAAATAAAAAATTAAGAGTGTTATTAGCTGATTAATGAAGATTAATTTATTTAAATAGAATATCCCTTAAAAAATTGCAAATGTAGAAGACCTAAGTCTTAATTGTTTCATTTTCGCACTTTCTAGTGGAGACACATTTGCATGGAACATTTTTTTTTTATCAAGGTTAATACAAAAATCAAAATTATAATCGAAAAAAATCAAATCATCTGAAATATATAACTAAATGTATTCAGAATCTGATTGTTCATATTATGCTTTTTATAACCGAGTTTTGTGACTTAATTATCGTCATATGTAACTCTATATTTTACTTTTTATATATACGGTATATTACATGTAGTTTTTGGTTAGAAAAAACCATTTGTTATGAAAAAATAAAAATAAATTTTATCTTAATAGGTATGACTTTAAATGATAATCTAACCGAATCAACTCAAGTCACACCTGTTTTTTCATACTTAACGAAGAAAAAACTTCTATGAGAAAAACTAAGACTTATGTATATTGTTATATGTCCATGGCTTTATAGTCTAGTGGATTTTGGGGGTGGGATAAAGCTTTGAGACCAATAGGTTCTGGGTTCATTCCCACAAAGCGGGTTTTTCCTTATATATTGGGTTTCCTCCAAAATTGGTGTAGCTTATGCCTAGTGAAGATGAATATGATCGGTTGGTTCTGCTGCTGTCATAATGATACTAGTGATCCGTCAATAATCCAAATTTGTTGTTAAAAAAATGTATATCGTTATATATTTCTATGTGTGGGTCACATAGAATCAGTGTTATTTTATGAAATTTTAATGACATTTACCTCTCTCTTTACGAAGCATTAAAAACCTTCTTACCTTTTTATGGACTTTTGGAGAAGAACTAATCCAGAAACGCTTCATTAACATCTTTAGATATGAAGAATTTTCGTAAGAAATATATTTTGTTAAGATATGTATGAATACATACCGTTCATTCTATTTGGATTGAATTGGGTTATATGGGGTTAAACAATCATATTGGATGGTGATACAGTTACTTATGGGTTACTTGGTGAGTGTCCCCACGGTTATTCGTTACACTCATTCCAACTTAGGGATGTCAAAAAAAAACCACGAGCTCGACGGGTATACTCGAAGTCTGAAACATTCGGTATGGGTATACCCGATATCCGACGGGTCTAGGACCGGATATAAAATTAGAAATAAAAATTCATGCGTATTGGAGTAGATAATACCCGACTCGATTACACAAAACTATATGCCCGTTTATCCGAACCATATACCCAAAACATAATCCTGAAAACTTTTAATTTTATTTTTCTTTAGTTATAGTTTAGTAATGTTTCATCCCACTAACATCATTACTTCAAAATATAACTTTTATTTTTGGAATATATTTTAATCATATTTTTTATATTTATATGTTATGAAATATAAAATTATTTTTAAGATTACTATTACTATATATTTACGGATTTAAATTTTTTTATATATTTTTATGATGATAATATGTATGTTATTTAAAAAAATAATAAAATAGTAATATCTATTTTAATCGTAAATAAATATATTGTACAAATTTAAAAAAATATAAAATTATAAAGAAAAGTAATATCTATTTTAAAGACACACGTTGTGATTTTCAGGTGTGTGTCTCGTGTCTTTTAAAACACTAACAGATATGCCTGATAAGTTCAAAAAATAGCTACAACGGATACCCGACGAGCAATGAGTAGGATATGGTACAAGATTTTACAATCCGGTATGGATATGATACGAGCCATGCTCGACCAATACCCCGCCCATTGACATACATGTGACCTGACACCCAACTCCTAGATTGCTAGCTCACTGTCATATCAACATCTCATCCCATCATTGACCTTTGCTGTGTAAATTTCCGACACGATACGAACCTAACACAAATTCCCGAGTTTGAGTTTAGTCTAAATTGGTTCGGGTTTGTTTCAGGTTTGAAGAAACCCTAGATCGACTAGACCGGAGTCAAGGTAGATCTATGGAATGGGCTCTGCATAAAAGGGTTAACCATCCGTTTGGTTTCACGATGGATGATGAATAGAACAATACTCCGGCTGATCCTGCAAAACAGAAAACCGTTAGCTCGCCACGGGGAGAAGGGGGGTTCTCTCCGTGACCAACCTCCGGCATGAGAATAAGTACAGGTAGTCAGAAGTAAGTATTGTAAGTGAGAGAGTAGTTGAGTGTGAATCCCTTTCCTTGAACTCCAAGATACTTATTTATAACTGGTGTTTGGCGCCAAGAAGAGAAATTGTTAACTTTAACGGAATCTTTTGTTATTCCGTTAACGTTTGTTGGCAATCTGTTAGTGCACACGGACCGTGAGCTCATCAGCGGTTAGGGAGGCGCCACGTGTCAACAAGAGATCACTACATCTTATGAATGTGAGCATGCCATAACCGTGATCTTCCTCAGCCGTCCAGATGCTGCCATGTGGCAATTGGTTATAACCGAAAAGATGCTTGCACGATTGGGTGTTAATGGCTTCTAGAAGGTTTCACAGCTGTTATCCATCTATCATTCGCCACGTGTACATTCTGTTACAACAGAAAAGATTCCCCTTGCTTCTGCACCAAGTTTAGGATTTTGCTAAGGAAAGTTTCAGGATTTATTGTTTCCTTGCGCAAGAAGCGCAAGCTAGTTAACTGATCTTCCTTCTTTTCCTTGCTGCTTGGCGCAACGTTTGGTGGATGCTTGCTTTGATATAAATATCTGCGCAAGGTTTGCGCATGAAGCATTATCAAGCAAGAATGTTCAAGGTTAACTTTGAACCTTGCGCAAGCCCGCGCAAGGTAGTTAAATGAAGCATTATCAAACAAGAATGTTCAAGGTTAACTTTGAACCTTGCGCGAGCCTGCGCTGTCACACCCCGAACCACAGCAGAAAAGGTGATCGGGGCATGATTGGGTTTTCATCAAAGCTCATGACATTTATTATAACGTTTCATATTTATTATTACAATTTAAAGGGAATTCATACAATCATAATTACAACATGTTCTACACATCTTTCTAAACTTCATTATTTTCTTCTAAGGCATTTCCTATGTTTTCCTTGCTTCATCCTGTTCACCTGTATCATGTGTAAAAATGGTTTTTGGATCAACAAAAAGTTGGCGAGTGAATCCTATGAAAAACATTTAAACAAGTTTATTGAATTGATTATAAATAAAGTGCGTAACCACATATGAGTAAATATAGATGTAAACTTATTCACAAATCACTTAATATTAAATAATGCACACATATACAATAATAGATTGTTTTGAGGCACGCGTTGCTCAACTCGTCTCCCACGAGGAACTGATGGGCCTAATGAATGAGTTTTGAGGCACGCGTTGTTCTACGAACTGATGGGCCTAATGAATGAGTTTTAAGGCACGCGTTGTTCAACTCGTCTCCCACGAGGAACTGATGGGCCTAACAAATAATTTGCATACAACTTGACTATATGTAATACATAACTACAAACAATATTTACATTCTAAGTTTGAGTCATAATATGGTATGGCACGAGTTTGTATAAACGAATTAGTTTTAGTGACACATGATACACCCCAAAACGTGTAATTAAAAAGGGGAGTTGTAAGATTCACTCACATTGGGTGCGTTCGGTTGATGATGTTGAATGCGCACGAAGCTGGATTTAACCACGAGTGAAACTAACCTAGATAATAACATAATGGTTCGGTAAATAAGCGGATTTTATTAATCAATTTTAGTAGGATTATTGGATATATTTTTGTGAGTTTAAGGCTATTTTCTAACTTTAAAAATGTTATTTTTAAGTATTTTTAATTTAAATAAATAAATAAAAGTAAATAAATAAATAAAATGTTGATTTTTGACTGTTGACCATTGACTTGTTGACCGTTGACCGTTGACTTGTTGACCGGTTCGGTCGGTTATATGTGTGCGCTGGGTGAGACTCGAACCCGTGACCTCCCGTACGCGTGCACGCAGCTCTACCAACTAAGCTACGTGTCTAACCCGAAATATTTCTGTTTTTAATTATAGTTATACACTATTTCAGTTAATCCGAAAATCACTTATTTTAAAAAGGGTTTAATTGCATCGACTCGGTGCTCGCCACAGGTCTCGAACCTGGGACCTGTGGTTTAGTTTGGCACACAGTCCACCGCTGGACTGTATGTCTAACTTGGTAAATAATCTGGTTTTTATTATACTTATATACAAACTAGATAAATTCATTTCTGTCCTTATATAAAAAGTTTGATAATTGCCAGAACCGGTGCGGTAGCCTGGACTCGAACCCGCGACGTATGATTTAAACTCGCACACAGTCCACCACTGGACTGTGTGTCTATCTTGGTTATTATTCCGGTTTTCATTAAACTTAACATCTATTTGCGAGTGGATCCGGTTCAGTTTAAAAAAAGGAACATTTTTATTAAAGCGAGTGTGCGTGTGTCAAGGATCGAACTCGGGACGTATGCGTGTTTATTTGCACACAGTCCACCGCTGGACTGTGTGTCTAACCCGAGATATAACTTGATTTAAATTAAATATATATATATCCGTAAACTTCATCTTCTTTGTTAAACTTAACCCAGAACCAATGTCCGACTGTTTCGACAAATTAATCAATTTCTTTAGTAAGTTGTGATTAACTACATATGAGATAAATAAAAAATGAGAGAGATTAGGTATAAGATATACCGACAGAGATCCCCTGTTTCGCCGGCGAGATTCCGATGACAGCAGGTTATTCCGGCGACGTGTATCTTGCGGCAGAGGGTCTTCAGGAAGCTTGAGGTGAGTGTGGGTGGCTTCGGTATGAGCTCTAGATGTTCTGTTTTTAGAGTAAGGCACAGTGATGAAATGGGTTCGGTTTTCCGGCGAGTTGCAGAAAGTTTCCGGCGAGTTGTTCTTGCCGATTAAGGACTTGTAGAGGGATTTACGAGTGTATTGAGGGTTGATTCGAGTGAATAGCGATTTGGTTCTCTGACTGCAAGTACTCATAGACTTCCAAAACCACGACTTGCTTAAAATTAAACGAAAATTTTGTAACAGTGATAACGGTTTGCGAGTTAAGTGTTTGATTGTGATTTCGGTTAAGAATTGATTGTCATAATCGTTCTTTAAAACGTAAACGTTTGAAACAGAGCGGTTATTTACTGAAATCTCGCAATTGACTCGCATGGCACGAATATTTATATTTATTGATTTCAATTATTTCCCAAAGAGTGCAGGTAGCCTAGTGGTGCAATGTGTGTTTGTTTGAGCGGGAGACCCGGGTTCGAAACCCGGCGACTCTATTTAATTTTTATCTCCTTATTTATTATTGATTATTAATTATAGTTTTTAAAGTATAATATATTGATTAATTGTGTATCATTTAAAATTAATTTGAGCATTAAATATGCAACGAAATTTTTAACTGGTTGTTCGGTTAATAAACGAAGCGGGTTTGGTAAATACGGTTTTTGACGGATGTTACATGCGCAAGGTAGTTAAATGAAGCATTATCAGACAAGAATGTTCAAGCTTAACTTTAAACCTTGCGCGAGCCTGCGCAAGGTAGTTAAATGAAGCATTATCAAACAAGAATGTTCAAGCTTAATTTTGAACCTTTCGCGAGCCCGCGTAAGGTAGTTAAATGAAGCATTATCAGACAAGAATGTTCAAGCTTAACTTTAAACCTTGCGCGACCCGCGCAAGGTAGTTAAATGAAGCATTATCAAACAAGAATGTTCAAGCTTAACTTTGAACCTTGCGCGGCGCAAGGTAGTTAAATGAAGCATTTATCCAAAGAGAGTGTTCAAGGTTAACTTTGAACCTTGCGCAAGCCCGCGCAAGGTAGTTAAATGAAGCTTTCCTCTCTTGGATATTTGGCGTAAAGTTCTAATAAATCTTATTTTGGTAAAGAAGTCAGCGCACAGTTTCGTTAGAAGTTATTAATGGGTATGGTTTCCTTGATTGGCGCAAGGTTTTTGGGACCATACCCCTTCAAGTCCCCCCAGTCCAGTGTTGCTTCTATGTAAGAATAAAAAGTAGGTGGAGCACTGGACTTAAGATAAATGTGTTGCGCTAGGTAAGGACTAGCTTTTTGTTGCTTTATGCATCTTGTGTCGTAAGTGAATTTTGAAAAAGTATTTGAATTTCAAATATGCATAGACACGTGTCACTTATCTAGATGGTGTAGTTGGTGAAGACACACGTTCTTGAGACGTGGTGGTACTGTTGAGAGGCTGTCAAGAGTACTTATCTTACCGTATTTAATGCTTTTTAGCGGCACTCGCGCGCGTGGAGCGGTTACTGTTCCCCACTCGCCCTTGCGGTTACTTGGGGAAACGTGACGGCCGTAAAAGTCACTGCATTCAAATCGTGCATTAATTGCGGTTAGTATATAAAGGGATCAACAATCCATTTGCTTCCTCACCCAACCTTGAGAGAAATTTGCGTTCAACAATTCCGGCGACCCTCAAAGCTTTCTAAGTTTTTCTCAAAGTTCAAGTTATGGCTACCGGTGCAAGCTCTGCTTAGATGTCGTCGTCAAGTTTGCCACCGCTAAAGTGGTCGAAGAAAGATTTTGATAATCTTGCCACCAACTTCCTTTTCGCTCCGTCCTGGAAAGCGTTTCTTCCGGAGGCGAATGCCACGGCGGCTGATGCGCCGGCCGGCTACATTACATTATTCTATGACTATTTTGCCGAAGGGAACTTCCGGCTGCCGGTGACCCATTTCTTGCTGGAAATTCTTGGTTTTTACAAGATTCATATTTCTCAGTTGAGCCCGATGGGAATGGTGAGGATCCGGCATTTTGAGTTCGTTTGCCGATCGATGCAGATCTTGCTGTCGGTCGAGAAGTTTAGAGTTTTCTACCAGCTGCACTGCTCGTTGGGTTTTTATTCGTTCCAACAGCGTGTGCAAGCCAAACGTTTGTTGCTGGTGCTACCGAAGTCCTACCATGACTGGAAGTAGAAATTTTTCTTTATCAATCAAGGCGGCGGTGATCCCGATGAAGATGACATTCCGGGGCAGTGATGAAATTGAGCTGGAGACCCTTCTCATACCTGCCGACGAGGTATGGTATCAAGACATTAAAGATGTGCCCAATATTGTTTTACCGGAGAGGGCTCTCATCGCTCCCGGGATGAGTATTTTCTGGAAGAAGGAACGCCCAGAAAAGCCGGTGTATACAGAAGATGGGACTGGTATGTAACCTTTAACTTCCTAGCAATATCTTTCAATAGATATGTACTGATGCGAAAATGTTTGCTATGTAGTTGCGCCTCTCTACTTGGTCTCTTTCAAGAGAGAGAAGGGAAAAATGGCCGCCGTGCCTATTGCTGATGGTGAGGACACTTGGTTCTCACAAATCTTGGGGAACTTTGAGTTGCCCAAGCAGGAGGATCTGGAGGCGCAACCATGTTCGAGACTGGTAAATAAGTCTATACAAAGCCTAAGTTGATATTGCAATATAACTTAATGGCGCGACCTTTACTCAATATGATTGATTATGTAGGTGATTTGCTGAACTTGGGCGTAGGCCCTGATTCGAAGAAGAAGAAGAAACCAACTTTTGCTGCAGCTGCTGCGCCTCCCCCTTCCAACCCAGAAAAAAAACCATTCCAGCAGCTGCTGCGAAAGCTGAGGGCAAGAAAGGTACATTTCCTGTATCTAACTCTTGGTGCAATTATGTGGTGGTGTCGGACTCACTGGAGGGTCTTGCGCCTGTAGATTTGAAGAAACCGAAGCCAGAACCCGTTGACACCTCATCTCTTCCTGCTGCGAACCCAGATGATCCTTTGGAAATACCTTAAGCCCGGAAGAGGCGTTGAAGCATACTAGGAAGAGGAAGGAGGTGGAGACTAAAACTCCTGCGCCAACCAAGGTTGCGCGCCCGCGCATTGGTAAGAAGGGCAATCTGGATTCCTTTGCAAAGAAGTTCTCACCTGGTACGTTTAATTTGTTGCGCATTTCTGTCATAAAAGTTCGCAGAATCTGATATTTGGTAATTGTTGATATGTTTTGCAGAGAAAATGGTGAAGGCTGCGCCGGCCACCTCATCTGGTATATCATCACTGCGCAGGCCTGAGAATGTTGAGGCAGATGCGGGGCAAGAAACTCTTGTTCCTGAAGCCGACCCCATCGTCCCGAAACATATTGAGAAGGTGGCTCCAGAAGAAGAGCCCAAAAATTTTGATACTGAGTATCCTGCTGCCGAGCAGGTTAAAGATACAGGCTACAGATGTTGAGGAACCATCAAGGTTGACATCTAAGGGAGCCGGACCTTCAACACAAGGCGAAGGCTTTGTGTTTGTTGAGGATTCAGAGGGGGAATCGCCCATTCGCCCAGAGGAGACCATGGGGACTATTATTATCGAGCTTATTCTAAAGGCGGGCCTCTGCGATTCATCAGCCCGTGTGGAAGGTTAAGCAGGGCGATGTTTTTACCGATTGGCACTCCTGTAGGGAGTGGTATAAGGGCATCTTCCCGCCGGCGGAGGTGAAGCGCCAAGAGGAAAAAGACCATGAAGCTACTTACGAGTCATATCTGCAAGAGTCTGCCCTTACCTCGTCCACCATAAATAGAATTGTGCGTGAATGGCGCAGTATGAACAAGGAGTGGGATGAGGTTGAGCTTGAGAAAGCGAGGGCTAAGCTTGAGAAGGAGAAGACGCTGAAGATGCTTGTTGATTTTGAGGCGGAAAAGGCCCAATTTGAGAAGGAAAATAAGACTGAAGAATGGGCTGCGCTGTCTTGGAAGCGCAAGTGTGAGGCGTCTGTTGTGCAATATGCGGACGAGCGCAAGCACTTTGTGGAGGCTTGCGAGCGTGATAATAAAGAAAAAATTTCTCTGCGCAACGAGATTGAGAAACTAAAAAAAGAGAAAGCTGATGCAATTGCGGCAGTAGAAGAAATGCGCTCACATAGAGAAAGAAGTGAGCAAAATGAGGTATCAACCAAAATGACTCTCCTTCTTAAGAATAAAGAAATTGATGATATAACTGCTATGCTTTTTGACCAGGAGCGGTTGCAAGCTGAGGTTGACAATTTGAAAAAAGATGTCAACCTGCACCGAACAGAGAAAGCCGAGTTGATCCGCCGTTTGACTGAAGGCGATCAAAAACTTAACGACATGGAGGTCGCTCGCGCTACTGCAGAAAGCTTGACCGAATCCCTCATGAACCAGCTTACCTGGTTGCGGAAGTACGGGATTGTGGAGGTAATATTCACTTTTCTTTATTCGTCTGGTTTGATTGTCGCAACATATACTGATTGTATTTGTGTACAGATCGCAAATGCCATCCTTAACTCTACGGAGTTGGATGGAGAGGGGCAGAATTAATGGTGGCGGCGCGCAATGATGGGCACGCCGAGGGCTATAGAGAATGTACTTTGCACGTGGCCCATGCGCTAAAGACTGAATGGGATACCAGCCGTGCTGCCACGCATGGGCTAAATACTGCCGCCATTTATTCTGCTGCCAAGGAAAAATATGATCAATTGCAAATTCCGGTTATGGACCTTGTGGACGTCGCGCTGCAGCAAGACGACTTTGTTGATAAGCTAAAGGAGATTTTTTCTTCAGCAGAGAAACAGGCGGAGAACCAAGTCCATAGAATAGGAAATTTGTAATTTTTACTGTATGATAACTTGTAACGTTGCGCTTTTGCGCAAGTATTGTGAAAATAATATATTTCAGTTTTACAATGTTTGCATGGAACCAATTACTTTTTAGGATAGACAAATGAACAATTTCTTCTCATGTGTGAGCGTAAGTATTAAATTAGCTTGTGGCTCATGAGTTTGTGTTTTTGTTTATCCAAAGGAATTGCATGCATTTGTAAATGAACATATATAAGACTGTAAGTAGTGGTAAAGTATTTTATTCATACTAACAAAGCGTAAGGCTATGGCTGCCACTAAGATTACATAATAAAATAAAGTAAGCAGTCTCGTTACGCAACGCTCAGAAGTTGCTTAAGAGGACTGAGATTACATATAACATCGGCGAGTTGCTGGGCGTTCCAGGTTTGAGGAACGCTGGATCCGTCCATACGCTTCAGAGTGTACGCGCCTTTTCCCAATACTTCATTTATCACGTATGGACCTTCCCATCGCGGGGCTAACTTCCCCGGTTTTTCGGCATTCGACGCTTCATTATCGCGAAGAACAAAGTTACCAAGGCAAAAAGGAACAGATGCACACCCTTTTGTTGTAGTACTTTTCAAGCTGGGACTTGTAGTTAGCTTCGCGAATCGCTGCATTTTCTCGGCGCTCTTCCATAAGTCTAGGTCGATGCGGCGTTGTTCTTCGTTATCTTGTTTTTCCAAGGCTAGCATTCTTGGAGATGGTAACCCAATTTCGGCAGGAATCACAGCTTCCGTGCCGTATACAAGGCTAAAAGGAGTTTCTCAGTGCTAGTCTTGGGCATAGTTCGGTGTGCCCACAAGATGCTAGGCAATCCGTCAACCCACCCCCGTCAGTGCCGTGCCAAGGCGGGCCTTGATACCGTTGACCAACTGTTAGTTTATGCTTTCAATTTGACCATTTGCTTGCGGGTGCGCAACAGAAGCGAAAACATGTTGGATTCCCATTCGGTCATCCATGTTTGTAGCTCTTGAGCCGTTAAATTTGGACCGTTGTCTGTAATAATGCGCATGGGTAGACCAAAACGGCAAATAATATATTCCCAGATGAATTTACGAATTACCATCGCTGTAGTAGAAGCTAAAGGTTTGGCTTCAACCCATTTGGTGAAGTAATCAACTGCAATGATGATAAATTTTACTGCGCCGGGCGCATCTGGAAATGGTCCCACTAAATCAATGGCCCATTGTTGAAATGCCAAGCTGTTGCGACGGGTACCAAAGGATTCTTTGGGCGCAACGTTTTAGGGGCATCCCTTTTGGCAGGACATGCATTTGCGCAAGATCTCTACCGCGTCAACGTACATTCCGGGCCAATAATACCCTGCGCTTTTTACTTTGGCTACGACCATGGCGGCCCAGAATGTATGCCACATAGCCCTTCATGAATCTCCCTGATCAGGTATTGTGCGTCATGTTTGTCAACACAGCGGAGCGAAAGGACCCATGTAAGAGCGTCGGTACAGGATACCGTCAATCATTTCATAATTGAGGGCTTTGCAACGTAACTTTCGTGCTTGCGCTCTATCTTCTGGTAAAGAACCATGCAACAGATACATTATTATTGGAGGCATCCATGATGGATCTCCTACTTCGATCATTGTCACTTGCCTGAGAGGGACTGATGGATTACTTAAAACCTCGATGCGAACCTCTTTTGCTAAATGCTTGAAGCTAGTTGCAGCAAGTTTACTTAGAGGTCAGCATGTTTGTTTTCGCTTCGCTTGAGTGTGTGATTTTAAATTGTTGAACTGTGCTATAAGAGCCTTGGCTTGCGCCAAGTATAGAGCTATGATATCTCCTTTTGCATCGTATGTTCCAACTACTTGCTCAGCAACTAATAATGAATCAACATGGGCTTCTAAATTTGTTGTGCCCATTTTGATAGCGAGGCGTAAGCCTGCTAGCAAAGCTTCATATTCGGCCTCGTTGTTGGTGCTTTTAAAATCCAACCGAATTGCATATGTGAATTATGCTCCCATGGACTCATTAATCGAAGACCTGCTCCAGCCCCATCACTGTTTGATGCGCCATCTGTAAACAATGTCCAGGCTCTGTTGTCGATGACTGGGACTGGGTTTTGGATTGCTTGGCATTCTTCAAGTTTATCACCAGGAATTTCAGCGATGAAATCTGCCAAAACTTGGCCTTTGATAGCTGGTCTAGGTTTATAACAGATGTTATAACCTCCCAATTCTATTGCCCATTTCGCAAGTCGTCCAGAAACGCTGGTTTGGTCAGAACTTGGCCAATGTGAAAGTTTGTTAAAACTGTAATAACATGTCCTGAAAAGTATCTTTGCAGCCTGCGCGAAGCATGGACCATTGCTAAAACTAATTTTTCCATGATTGAATACCTTGTCTCTAGATCATTCAACATCTTGCTGATATAATAAATTGGAGACTGGACCCCTTTGCGTTCTACCAGCAAGACAGACCTACTGCTACCTCAGATGCAGCGAGATACAAGACCATGGGTTCTTTTTCTTGAGGAGCAGTAAGTGTGGGAAGTTGAACTAAACAATCTTTCATCTGCTGGAAAGCTTGATCAGCTTCAGGAGTCCATGTGAACTCTTTGCTCTTTGTACAATTGTGCAAGGTTCGAATGAATGGGTAAGATTTTGTAGCATGATTGGCAAGGAAGCGGTTTACGCAGCTAACCTTCCAGCCAAACGTTGCATCTATTTGATTGTAGTAGGAGAAGACATTTTTTGTATTGCATCGACCTTTTCGGGATTAACTTTGAAACCGTCTTTGGTGACGATGAAACCCAAAATTTTGCCCTCCTCCATGCCGAAGGAGCATTTGCTGGGATTAAGCTTTAGATTTACCTCGCATAGAGAATCAAAAGTTCTTTGGATGTTGTCTAGCATAGTGTCTTCTGAATTACTCATAATGACCAAATCATCCATGTAGACTTCCACAGTTTTCCCAATGTCATCTCCAAACACTGTATCCATCAATCTTTGATAAGTAGCTCCCGCATTGCGGAGACCAAAAGGCATCTGGGTATAACAAAAAAATGCCCTTCTCCGTGAGAAAAGCGGTTTTATCTTCTTCTTTTTTCATCAAGACTTGATGATAACCTTTATAACAATCTAGGAAACACTTCCAGCGAAAGGAAGCTAATGATTCAACTTTTTTGTCAATCTCAGGCAGAGAATAACAATCTTTTAGACACGCCTTGTTTAGATCTTTAAAATCTACACACATCCACCATCCGCCGTTATGTTTCTTTACCATGACTGGGTTTGCCACCCAGGTCTGGTATTTGACTTCACGCAGAATACCTGCATTTAATAACTCTGTGACTTGTTCGTTCATTGCTGTTGTCTTTTCTGACCCGAGGCTGCGCTTTTTCTGCACAACTGACTTTGCTGATGGAAATACATTCAGGCAATGTTCCGCAACGTCGTGCGGGACACCAACCATGTCGGCAGGTGTCTAGGCGAAAATGTCTTCGTTGCGGAACAACAGTAATTTAAGCTTTGCGCGAATTTCAATACTGACTGCAGTCCTAATAGGATAGTCTACTCAGGGTACTTATTGTTGAGTACCCACTTTTCTGGTTCATTGTTTGGCAATGTCTTGCCAGCCTTCATAACTGGTTCCTCAATTGACATGATTTCTTTCCGTGCATAAAGTATAGCTACGCCATTTGGTGTCGGAAAACCACAAGCAGCATGCGGAGCGGAAGTAATCATACTAAAATCACGTTGCGCGCAGCATCCTAATATTACATCGTGACGGGAATTTGCCGGCATCACCATGAAGTTGATGTTACTCGTTCGAGAGCACCTTCCATCAGATAAAGTGACAGGAAAGATGATTTGTCCTAGAGGAAAGACAGCCTCATTGCAGAACCCAGTTAATGGAAAATCAACTGGTTCCAAGCGTGTCTTATCCTCAGGATCTAGTTGCTTGAAGCACTGCTCATACATGATATCCATGGAACTACCCGGATCTATAAACATATCATCTGTTTGGTAGTGCCCAAAGATACCGGTGATAACTACTGGTCGGTCTTCTTGAGGACCTCCTGGGACGATAGGAAAAATGACTTGTTGTTTGTCACACCCCGACCCGCAGCGGAAAAGGTGATCGGGGCATAATTGGGTTATCATCAAAGCTCATGACATTTATTATATGTTTCATATTCATTAATACAATTTAAAGGAAATAAAATATACAACATCTTCTATCTATCAGTCTAAGCTTCTAGGTTCTCTTCTAAGGCATATCCTATGTTTTTCTTCCTTCAACCTGTTCACCTGTATCATGTGTAAAAAGGTTTTTGGATCAACATAATGTTGGCGAGTGAATCCTATGGAAAACATTTGAACAATTTACTTAAATTGATTATGAAATATGTGCACAACCATACATGAGTAAAAATAGATGTAACTTAATCGGCAATCATAGAATGTTAAATGAAACACTCATGAATAATAATGGAACAATTAAAGGCACGCGATGCTCAACTCGTCTCTTACGAGGAACTGAGGGGCCTGATGAATGAATTGCATAAACATGATAATATGAATAACACAACACACATGAACAATAATGAATTTGAAATGAAGCACGCGATGTTCTACTCGTTTCCCACGAGGAACTGATGGGCTTAATGTATGAGTTTCATGTATTTTGACAAACGGAATATAAGTAAATCACAACAATAAATCAATCTAAGTTTAAGTCACGATGTGGTATGGCACAAGTTTAAGTAAATAAATTAATTATTTCATAACACATGACACACCCCAAAACGTGTAATTTAAAAGGGGGAATTGTAAGATTCACTCACATTGGGTGCGTTCGGTTGATGACGTTGATTGCACGCGAAGTGGTTTTAACCACAAGTGAGATTAAACCTAGATAAATCGCATAATGGTTCGGTAAGTAAACGGGTTTTATTAATCTATTTTAGTAGGATTGTTGGGTGTATTTTTGTGAGTTGGAGGCTATTTTCTAACCTTAAAAATGTTATTTTTAAGTATTTATAATTGATTTTTAATTAAAATAATTAAATAAAAATAATAAAAAAATATTTTATTTTATTGCTACAGTACGCGTTGACCGTTGACTTTGACTATCGTTGACCGGTTTATAGCATATTGTTGTGCGCCGGGTGAGGCTCGAACCCGAGACCTCCCGTACGCGTGCACGCAGCTCTACCAACTGAGCTACGTGTCTAACCCGTTATATATCCGATTTTAATTATATATATATATTAATTAGAATTAACAGAAATCATTTATTATTAAAAACGAATTTAATCTCAATAACCGGTGCGCTCCACAGGTCTCGAACCCGGGACCTGTGGGTTAGCGGACACACACTCCACCGCTGGACTGTGTGTCACACTTGGTTGTAACTCGGTTATCAATATACTTAACATATACGCCAGGCGACTCCGGTTCAGTTTGTTAAAAAAAAAGGATTTTTATCGAGGCGGCGTGTGTGAAACCGGAATCGAACTCGTGACCTTAGCGTTAAAAGTGCACACAGTCCACCGCTGGACTGTGTGTCTAACCCGGTAAATAACTTGAATTTAATTATACTTAACCATTATCGAACTTCGTCTTCTTCACCGGTTTTAACCGGAAGTGACGACGGACTGGTTCATAATGTTGATTCATGTTTCTTTAGCGTTAAATGATCATTTACAAACGAGATAAAAGTAAAAAGGAAAGGAATTAGGCGTGAAGGGTACCGACTGAGTTTACTCTGTTTTCCGGCAGAACTCCGGCGACAGAAGTCTTTTTCCGGCGACAAGTATCTTGCAGCAGAGAGTCTTCCGAAGGCTTGAAAAGGTTGTGGGTGACTTCGGTGAAGGTTTAGGGGGTTCAGTAAGCTCAGAGATTACTGATACGTTTTTCCGGCGAAGTATCAAGAATCTCCGGCGAGTGATTTTTCGCCGAGAAAGGGTGCGATTTGAGTGTGAAAAACTTCTGGCGAGTTGTGGGTGTATTTATAGGGTAGCAACGAGATGAATGGGGTCTGAATTCGGTCTATATTCGAAGTCAACTGTTCTCCGGCGATTTTGGATGATGACGCGGTTTCCAGACGTTGGCTAGCTGTCGCTGGAGTCAACTAATTGGTTAAATTGAGCGATTGCGTAATTTATGGGCGAAGTCGTCGGAATTTCCGACGACAGCTGTTTGGGGCGCGAGTTGACTGAGTTTGAATTCCGCACATCATTATTTGATTTAATAAATCCATTTACTTAACAGAAAATCAAAGTGGCGGAGTGGTTTACGGTGTGTGAGTTAAGTGTTTGGTTGAACCGGTAGAGACCCGAGTTCGAAACCCGGCATGATTCAAACATTTTTATTTTGTTATTTTTATCAGTTTTTCAAAAACTAAATATATATCCCCGCATAATAAGTGATTACGGATCGTTTAAAATTATTTTGGGCATTTAATTCGCAACGAAAAATTTGACTGACTGTTCGGTTGATAAACGGAGCGGGTTTGGTAAATCCGTTTTTGGACGGATGTTACAGTATCCCCTGCTTTTTAGAAATTTCGTCCCGAAATTTAATTAGGGATATAGTTGACTAAAAGAATGATAGTGTTGAGTTTGCCGGTTACATTTTTAGAAGAAAATTAGGGTTTAGGTTTTTGTTTGAGGCGGTAACGTTCCTTGTAAAGGTTAAGTATCCTAATACAGGAATCGCTTTTTGTTGCCTACTGTATAAGTATTGTTAAGCAGGAATGATTCGCTAAAATGATATCATGCATAAGAGTTTGAATATGCTTAGGGTTATATCCTAAGGCAGAAATTCTACAATCTACACAAATAGACACAACAACTAACAATTGTATCCACATTCTGATAGCATATATGTTTGAATGGTGACAGTTCCTCTCTCGTTCGTTATGATGGAGAGGTTAGTCTATATAAAAATGGATCACAATCCAATTTCTTTAAATAGTGAGATGATATAAATGCAACATAATTTCAACCAAGGCAATACTAAATCCTACATGGAACTTCTCATAACCGCCTGATAATGCCTCTGATCCTTCGGCAAGAATACTTATATATAGGAAGTACCAGCGGCGTATCCACCATATTCTTGCCAAATTTTCATTAGTTTTATCCACAAGTTATGATTAGTTACCAAGAACTAATAAATCCTACATAAAACTTTCCATAACCGTCCGATAAGGCCTCTGATCCTTTGACAAGAATACTTATATATAGGAAGTACCAGCGGCGTATCCACCATATTCTTGTCAAATTTTCATTGGTTTTATCAGTGAATTATGATTAGTCCTACAACTCTACAACCAATACAACAAACATAAAATACTGAAATGAAATATATCTGTGCGATCAAGGCTCAATCGAACGGAGCCGATCGTATTGCATGTACTGAAAATGAAATGGATGTGCGCTCAAGGCTCAATCAAACGGAGCCGAACGTATTGCATGTACTGAAAATGGATAACCTAACCACACAAACAGCCTATGCATGGAACCTCTCATAACCGCCTGATAATGCCTCCGATCATTTGACAAGAATACTTATATATAGGAAGTACCAGCGGCGTATCCACCATATCCTTGTCAAATTTTCATTGACTTTATCCGTAAGTTATGGTTAGTTCGATGCGACTCTACTACAAACACAACAACCACAACATACTGATAATGAAATTGTCTGTGCGATCGAGGCTCAATCAAACGGAGCCGATCGTATTGTGTGTACTGAAAATGAAAAATGTCTGTGAGATCAAGGCTCAATCGGACGGAGCCGATCTTATGTTGGCAACGCCTGGTTCACGCTCATAGGTAATGGGGAACAGCTCACGCTCATAGGTAATGGGGAGCGGCGGCCTATGAAATTGCATATACTGAAAATGATAAACTTAATCTAAACAATAATCACACAACAGCCTATGCATGGAACCTCTCATAATCGCCAGATAATGCCTCTGATCCTTTTACAAGAATACTTATATATAGGAAGTACCAGCGGCGTATCCACCATATTCTTGTCAAATTCTCATTGACTTTATCCGCGTGTTATGATTAGTTCTATGCGACTTTATATCAAACACAACAACCACAAGATACTGGTAATGAAAAATGTATGTGCGATCAAGGCTCAATCAAACGGAGCCGATCGTATGTACTGAAAATGAAAATAAATGTGGGCACGCCAGGTTCACGCTCATAGGTAATGGGGAACAGCTCACGCTCATAGGTAATGGGGAGCGGCGGCCTATGAAATTGCATGTATTGAAAACAATATATATAATATCCAATAATTTCTCTAACAGTCTACACATGGAAAAACATAAAACTAAACGATAGGAGTTGAATCTGGATCTCCGGCGAAGAAGACTAGCTGAGTATCTTTGTTTGGGCCGTCATTATCTTCGACAGGATTGGCGTTGATATTGAAGACTCTTCCTCTTGCTGGCGGTGGAGCGGGGTTTGCTTGGTTTACTTGGTTAACTGGGTTTGACTGGGCTTGAGTGTTGATAACGTTAACCAATTCAGGGCATGTGTTTCTAAGGTGGGTAGGGTCGCCACAATTGAAGCAAGCTCGAGCATATGGGAACGTGGGGTGTTGGGGTTGATGATAAGTTTGGGCCATGTTTTGAGTAGGAGAAGAGGTTTGGTCTTGAAAGGTGCGACAAACATTGCTCAAATGACCATAGCGTCCACAAGTTGCACATAGACGACAAAGTAGGGTAAGGGGATGGTGATAAAAACAGTTGTTGCATCGAGGGTGAGGTCCAAGATATGGTTTCTTATTTGGGTAAGTTGAGTTGGGTGCCACTTGGGTGATTGGGATAGCTCGGATGGGTATGGCGTGAAAAGCTGGGTGATTTCGTTGAGTAGCAGCGAAGAGTCGCCCGACTCTTCTTCTCTTAGGATTTGGTTGAGAAGGGGATTCGGGTTGAGTGGAGTCGGAGGTTTCAGTCGATTCTTTATCCTTTTTCTTCTCCTCCTTGAAGTCTTTGTTTCGGATTCGGTTCTCGGTGAGCTCTGTTGCTAGCTCCATTGCTGCTTCCAAAGTTGCAGGCTTGGTACTTATTACAGGGTCTTGAATCTTTGACGGAAGACCATGAATGTAGTGCTCGATCAAACGGTAGAGGGGAGTGAACATGTTGGGAACCATTTGATGTAATTCGAGGAACCTTTTGTTGTAGGTGATGTGGTCTCCTTCTATTTGCTTCAATGAGTAAAATTCATCTTCTAACTTCTTGATTTCGCTCCTTGGGCAAAATCGTCTGGTCATGATTTCCTTCAATTCGTTCCAAGTTAAGGACATAGCATCTTCAACACCTCGTTTGGCCTTCTCTGTATTCCACCAAGTAAGTGCTATCCCATATAATCGACCGGTAGCATATCGCACTTTGCGATCGTCAGGGCAATCGCAATTTAAAAATGTGTTCTCCATTTCTTCAAACCAATGGAGGAGAGCGGTGACGCCTTCAGTCCCTTTGTATTTCGGAGGGTCGCATGATTTGAAATGCTTGTAGGTGCATTTAGTGGTATTTGGGGAAGAGTTGAAAATGTTTTGGTTTGCTTGATTGATGGGATTATTGGTAAGTGCTTGTTGAACTTGGATTATAATATTGGGTATTACGGCAGCCATTTGTTGAGCGATTTGGGTAGCCATGCGTTCACGGGCTTTTCCTGCTCTCATTTTCCTACGAGCGAGGCTAGAAGACATCTACAAGGAATACATGTCAAGAGTATGAGTTGGATGCCTTTGAGATCGTGGGTCGAGTTTGGGATTGAACGTTCATAAAATAAATATAGAAAAATAAATCTACTACATCCATAGGATGTCTTGGGTTTTGCTTGCTGTTAGGCCCTTCATGCCGCCATACTTTACCTGTGTAATCATGTGGGCCCCATGAATACCGGTTTTTCATATGGTTCGCACGGTTTCTGCCTGGTTGCGTTCACAAAACCCGGAGAAAATCGAGAGATATGTATACAACGTGTGATGTTCGGAATGTGTCCAGGTGTAGACACGGTGACATCTCAAAGTGAGGTTAGTTCGAACGACGTTTGGTGTGGCATGCTTTGGCCTAATAGGTCCGTCGTACTCTCATCGTTAGTCCCCAGGTAGGCAAACTGGTCCGTTATTTTGGATTTATACGAATGCCAACCTAGACAGGACGTTCCGACTACCGGTACTTGTACCCTTCCAGTTACTACATGCCCGTCGCAGAACTTACTTTGATGAGATTTGAAAATTGCATAAAATCTTTGGATACTGAGAGTATGAAAATAAATTGAATACATGAACATCGATATATGTATATATGTATAATGAATGAGCATGTATGTTTGACTGAAATGTAAACAAATATGAAACAAATAAATATCACAAGTTTGTATGTAACCACCTAATCAATTAAAAATTTAGGCAGACTATAGTATAGGTTTCAAGGGTCTAATAACCTATCCTATATCCCTATAGTCATGGCTCTGATACCAATCTGTCACACCCCGACCCGCAGCGGAAAAGGTGATCGGGGCATAATTGGGTTATCATCAAAGCTCATGACATTTATTATATGTTTCATATTCATTAATACAATTTAAAGGAAATAAAATATACAACATCTTCTATCTATCAGTCTAAGCTTCTTGGTTCTCTTCTAAGGCATATCCTATGTTTTTCTTCCTTCAACCTGTTCACCTGTATCATGTGTAAAAAGGTTTTTGGATCAACATAATGTTGGCGAGTGAATCCTATGGAAAACATTTGAACAATTTACTTAAATTGATTATGAAATATGTGCACAACCATACATGAGTAAAAATAGATGTAACTTAATCGGCAATCATAGAATGTTAAATGAAACACTCATGAATAATAATGGAACAATTAAAGGCACGCGATGCTCAACTCGTCTCTTACGAGGAACTGAGGGGCCTGATGAATGAATTGCATAAACATGATAATATGAATAACACAACACACATGAACAATAATGAATTTGAAATGAAGCACGCGATGTTCTACTCGTTTCCCACGAGGAACTGATGGGCTTAATGTATGAGTTTCATGTATTTTGACAAACGGAATATAAGTAAATCACAACAATAAATCAATCTAAGTTTAAGTCACGATGTGGTATGGCACAAGTTTAAGTAAATAAATTAATTATTTCATAACACATGACACACCCCAAAACGTGTAATTTAAAAGGGGGAATTGTAAGATTCACTCACATTGGGTGCGTTCGGTTGATGACGTTGATTGCACGCGAAGTGGTTTTAACCACAAGTGAGATTAAACCTAGATAAATCGCATAATGGTTCGGTAAGTAAACGGGTTTTATTAATCTATTTTAGTAGGATTGTTGGGTGTATTTTTGTGAGTTGGAGGCTATTTTCTAACCTTAAAAATGTTATTTTTAAGTATTTATAATTGATTTTTAATTAAAATAATTAAATAAAAATAATAAAAAAATATTTTATTTTATTGCTACAGTACGCGTTGACCGTTGACTTTGACTATCGTTGACCGGTTTATAGCATATTGTTGTGCGCCGGGTGAGGCTCGAACCCGAGACCTCCCGTACGCGTGCACGCAGCTCTACCAACTGAGCTACGTGTCTAACCCGTTATATATCCGATTTTAATTATATATATATATTAATTAGAATTAACAGAAATCATTTATTATTAAAAACGAATTTAATCTCAATAACCGGTGCGCTCCACAGGTCTCGAACCCGGGACCTGTGGGTTAGCGGACACACACTCCACCGCTGGACTGTGTGTCACACTTGGTTGTAACTCGGTTATCAATATACTTAACATATACGCCAGGCGACTCCGGTTCAGTTTGTTAAAAAAAAAGGATTTTTATCGAGGCGGCGTGTGTGGAAACCGGAATCGAACTCGTGACCTTAGCGTTAAAAGTGCACACAGTCCACCGCTGGACTGTGTGTCTAACCCGGTAAATAACTTGAATTTAATTATACTTAACCATTATCGAACTTCGTCTTCTTCACCGGTTTTAACCGGAAGTGACGACGGACTGGTTCATAATGTTGATTCATGTTTCTTTAGCGTTAAATGATCATTTACAAACGAGATAAAAGTAAAAAGGAAAGGAATTAGGCGTGAAGGGTACCGACTGAGTTTACTCTGTTTTCCGGCAGAACTCCGGCGACAGAAGTCTTTTTCCGGCGACAAGTATCTTGCAGCAGAGAGTCTTCCGAAGGCTTGAAAAGGTTGTGGGTGACTTCGGTGAAGGTTTAGGGGGTTCAGTAAGCTCAGAGATTACTGATACGTTTTTCCGGCGAAGTATCAAGAATCTCCGGCGAGTGATTTTTCGCCGAGAAAGGGTGCGATTTGAGTGTGAAAAACTTCTGGCGAGTTGTGGGTGTATTTATAGGGTAGCAACGAGATGAATGGGGTCTGAATTCGGTCTATATTCGAAGTCAACTGTTCTCCGGCGATTTTGGATGATGACGCGGTTTCCAGACGTTGGCTAGCTGTCGCTGGAGTCAACTAATTGGTTAAATTGAGCGATTGCGTAATTTATGGGCGAAGTCGTCGGAATTTCCGACGACAGCTGTTTGGGGCGCGAGTTGACTGAGTTTGAATTCCGCACATCATTATTTGATTTAATAAATCCATTTACTTAACAGAAAATCAAAGTGGCGGAGTGGTTTACGGTGTGTGAGTTAAGTGTTTGGTTGAACCGGTAGAGACCCGAGTTCGAAACCCGGCATGATTCAAACATTTTTATTTTGTTATTTTTATCAGTTTTTCAAAAAACTAAATATATATCCCCGCATAATAAGTGATTACGGATCGTTTAAAATTATTTTGGGCATTTAATTCGCAACGAAAAATTTGACTGACTGTTCGGTTGATAAACGGAGCGGGTTTGGTAAATCCGTTTTTGGACGGATGTTACATTGTTCGCGCCAAGTGTTGTTTTGAAAATGTTGATGGCTACGCTTACGCGATGATCAACCTTGAATCATGGAAACGTGCTGTTTCATTTTATTGTTACTAGGCCCTTAGTTCTCGCGCGTAATCTTTTTAATCTCTTTGCGCACGTTCTGGACTAGATGTGTAAGCTTCCCACTCTTTAACGCTTTCTCAATCTCCGTGCGCAGACTGATGCAATTATTTGTTGTGTGGCCGGTGTCTCTATGATAGTCACAGAACAAATTTGGGTCTTGCCCTTTTTTGTTTTTCATTGGTTGCGGCTGTTTAAACTGATAATTCTCAGTGCTGAGAACCTAAGCCGGAGATTTCGTTAAGGGAGTCCATTGACGTTCCCTATTCTCCTGTTTAATCGCTTTTTGAGTTGTTATCTTGTTGATTGTTGCTCGCGCATCAATTGGTGAATACAGAGAATACGAATTCTGACTTGACTCTTTCCAGTTTCTCTTATACTTGTGACTACCTCTACTCAGGTCTTGCGGACGGTTCTGAGGTAGAGGTGGCCGGTTAGAACTTAATTTGCGCTCAGTCTGGGCGTAAACTTTGGCTGCCGCCATGAGTTTATCCAAGTTTTTTGGAAGACCAGTTGTACCGGACAACACTTTAATCATTTCATCGCACCTTACCGCATACTTGAACTGTGCGCGTATAAGGTCTTCATGGACATCTCCATTTTCCAACACCTCTTATTATAATGTGTTATAAAATCTTCGAGGCTTTCATCCGTCTCTCCGCCAGATGTTCATTACATCTGAGGAGTCGCGCACGTATCGCCGTTGCTGACTAATGTAACATCCGTCAAAAACGGATTTACCAAACCCGCTCCGTTTATCAACCGAACAGTCAGTCAAAATTTTCGTTACGAATTAAATGTCCAAAACATTTTTAAACGATCCGTAATCAATTATTATACGCGAATATATATTTAGTTTTTGAAAAACTGTCAAAAATCGCAAAATAAAAATGAAATACATCTGCCGGGTTTCGAACCCGGGTCTGTACCGAATCAGCAAGCGTCTTATCTCTCAACACACAAACCACTGCGCCGCTTGTTCTGTTTGTTATATATTTCAATCATTTAATTGATATAATAACGTTACGAATTCAAAACCGGCGCCCAAACGATTCAGTCGTCGGAATCCCGGAATTTCCGCGAATCTTAACTACGATTTACGTTATAACGTAAACCTTTAATCACATATCGGTTATAACCGATGTTTAAAGTCCGCGACCAAATTCATAACCGCCGGAAAATTTAAATAACGAACACAGTCGGAATTCAGACCAAGTGCATTGACGATTTGTCCTATAAATTGACCCACAACCGACGACAAACACTTTCGCTCAAAAATCACACATTTTCTCGGCGTAATTCCACTCGCCGGAACTTTCCTGTTTTCGCCGGAAAACCGAGTTTTAATCCCTGAGCTTCACTGAATCCCCTAAACCTTTACCGAAGTTACCCTTACTCTTTCCAAGCTTTCCGGAGACTTGCTTCTACAAGGCACCAGACGCCGGAGTTGTTTTCTGTCGCCGGAGTTCTGCCGGAAAACAGAGGAAAGCGAGTCGGTATACCTCACGCTTATTTTCCTTTCTTTTTACTTCTATCCTACCAGTAATTAACCTAAAACACTAATGAAACTTGAATAAAAACTCGAACCAGTCAGACCCGATTTCTGGTTCAACATTGACGAAGAAGACGATGTTTTTCTATATCATATAAGTATATTATAAATCAGGATTTTACTCGGGTTAGACACACAGTCCAGCGGTGGACTGTGTGCACATAAGACGTTAATCATGCAAAGGTCTCGAGTTCGATTCCCGTCTCACACACGCTGCCTTAATAAAATCTATTTTTTTGTTTACTGAACCGGAGTCGCCTAAGATATATGTTAAGTATATTAATAACCGAAATAATAACCAAGTTAGACACACAGTCCAGCGGTGGACTGTGTGTTTGTTTATATCGCTGGTCACGAGTTCGAGTCCGGTCTTCAGCACCGACTCGGACGATTATCTATTCTTTTTAAATAAGGCAGAAAAATGAAATAACTAAATTGTATTTAAGTATAATAAAAATCAAAGTATATAACATGTTAAACACACAGTCCAGCGGTGGACTGTGTGTTAGATTAACCCACAGGTCCCGGGTTCGAGACCTGTGGAGCGCACCGCCGAACCGCTTAAACTGTTTTTAAAATAAAAATGATTTTCTGTTAATTCTAATTAATGTATATATATAATTAAAATCGGATATATAACGGGTTAGACACGTAGCTCAGTTGGTAGAGCTGCGTGCACGCGTACGGGAGGTCTCGGGTTCGAGCCTCACTCAGCGCACAGTAATCTGCCATTGAACCGGTCAACGGTCAGGTCAAAGTCAACTGGTCAAAGTCAACTGTAGCAAAAATAAAATATTTTTTTATCATTTTTATTTAATTATTTTAATTAAAAATCAATTATAAATACTTAAAAATAACATTTTTAAGATTAGAAAATAGCCTCAAACTCACAAAAATACACCCAACAATCCTACTAAAATAGTTTAATAAAATTCGTTTACTTACCAAACCATAATGCGATTTATCTAGGTTAAATCTCACTCGTGGTTAAAACCACTTCGCGTGCATTCAACGTCATCAACCGAACGCACCCACTGTGAGTGAATCTTACAATTCCCCCTTTTAAATTACACGTTTTGGGGTGTGTCATGTGTTATGAAATTAATTAATTTATTTATTTAAACTTGTGCCATACCACATCATGACTTAAACTTAGATTGTTTTTATTGTTATGATTTACTTATTGCCATTTGTCAAGTCATATGAAACTCATACATTAAGCCCATCAGTTCCTCGTGGGAGACGAGTAGAACATCGCGTGCTTCACATCAAATTCATTATTATTCATGTGTGTATCATTGAGTTTATATTGTTTGTAGTGTGTTATTCATATCATCATGTTTATGCAATTCATTCATCAGGCCCCTCAGTTCCTCGTGAGAGACGAGTTGAGCATCGCGTGCCTTTAATTGTTCCATTATTGTTCATGTGTGTTTTCATTTAACATATTATGATTGTTGATCAAGTTACATCTAATTTTACTCATGTTTGGTTGTGCACATATTTCATAATCAATCTAAATAAATTGTTCAAATGTTTTCCATAGGATTCACTCGCCAACATTATGTTGATCCAAAAACCTTTTTACACATGATACAGGTGAACAGGTTGAAGCAAGGAAAACATAGGATATGCCTTAGAAGAGGACAAAGAAGTTTAGTTTGTAGTTAAATCATGTTGTAGCAATCATTATAAATTTCCATTTAATTTGTATTAATGAATATGAAACGTTTAATAAATGTCATGAGCTTTGATGATAACCCAATCATGCCCCGATCACCTTATCCGCTGCGGGTCGGGGTGTGACAACTAAAGTGTGTATGAAAATTTTCTTTCAAGTCATTCCAAGAGGAAAGTTTACCTGCCGGCAAATTATCAAACCAAAGGCGCGCAGCGCCGGTAAGGGTTTGCACAAATAAGTGACACCACATAGGCAGTGTCCAGCACCCGAGTAACCTTGCGCGGTAAAGAGGCGCATGCGATCATCGGGATCAGTCAAACCGTTAAACTTTCCGACGTTGGATGGTAATTTTGCTCGCTCCAACGGAGCCAGTGCTATCTCTCTGGTAACTTTGATTGTTCAGCTGCTTCGTTTGGGCGATACACCGAATTGTAATTATGCTCAGCTTCTGGATTGTATACTGCGCGCACTTTTGGTTGTAACTAGCATGATCTGCAGATATTCGATTAAAAATACTTGCACTATCCCCTTCCTCATAGGTTCTATCAAGCTCATCGTGTTGGGTGTCCCGTTTTGTGAAGATCGCGGGCCCAAACGAGAGTGATCAGATGCGCGACGCTGAACATTGTCTTCTTGCCTTCTATTACCAGAATGAACAGGATCATTCCTGGTTTTAGAATGCATTTCTGTTCCATCTTCAGGCATGCGCGAAGGACAACGAGCATGACATTGAGTATTGTAACTCAAAACTCGAGGTGCGGCGAAGCACGGACCTGAGGAGCGCTATCCGGAGCTTGAAAAGCTGGAGTTCCGGTTTGGGCACATAACTGAGCATACATAGTGTTTAGAGTTGCTTGAGATTTGATTAACCACGATAATGGAGTCTCTCCAGGTGGTAAAATCGATGTAACATCAACCTGAGGAGCCGCCGACGTTACAGGAATACTCGCATGATTAGGATCATACTGAGCATTAGCTTTGCCGGAAGAATCCTCAACTATTTGTCCGTCGACCTGAGGTCCGACACCAACGCGCCGAATCTCTGATCGAGGACCTTGAAAAGATGATCCGTCAGCCATGACGCTGCGGATCTAAGTGAAACGAAACGAAAGGTGAGAGAATCGAAATCGGTGGGCGCCAATGAAGAAACCCTAGATCGACTAGACCGGAGTCAAGGTAGATCTATGGAATGGGCTCTGCATAAAATGGTTAACCCTCCATTTGGTTTCACGATGAATGATGAATAGAACAATACTCCGGGTGATACTGCAAAACAGAACACCGTTAGCTGGCCACGGGGAGAAGGGGGTTCTCTCCGTGACCAACCTCCGGCGTGAGAATAAGTACAGGTAGTCGGAAGTAAGTATTGTAAGTGAGAGAGTAGTTGAGTGTGAATCCCTTTCCTTGAACTCCAAGATACTTATTTATAACCGGTGTTTGGCGCCAAGAAGAGAAATTGTTAACTTTAACGGAATCTTTTGTTATTCCGTTAACGTTTGTTGGCAATCTGTTAGTGCACACGGATCGTGAGCTCATCAACGGTTAGGGAGGCGCCACGTGTCAACATGAGATCACTACATCTTATGAATGTGAGCATGCCATCACCGTGATCTTCCTCAACCGTCCAGAGGCTGCCATGTGGCAATTGGTTATAACCGAAAAGATGCTTGCACGATTGGGTGTTAATGGCTTCTAGAAGGTTTCACAGCTGTTATCCATCTATCATTCGCTTCGTGTACATTCTGTTACAACAGAAAAGATTCCCTTGCTTCTGGACTAAGTTAAGGATTTGCTAAGGGAAAGTTTCAGGATTTACTGTTTCCTTGCGCAAGAAGCGCAAGTTAGTTAACTGATCTTCCTTCTTTTCCTTGCTGCTTGGCGCAAAGTTTGGGTGGATGCTTGCTTTGATATAAATATCTGCGGAAAGTTTGCGCATGAAGC
Organism: Scalesia atractyloides; assembly: GCA_947069175.1. Lineage (NCBI taxonomy): Eukaryota > Viridiplantae > Streptophyta > Magnoliopsida > Asterales > Asteraceae > Scalesia > Scalesia atractyloides. Next base: position 2,703,781 of record CAMTDV010000020.1, on the reverse strand, counting down.
ATTATCAAGCAAGAATGTTCAAGGTTAACTTTGAACCTTGCGCAAGCCTGTGCAAGGTAGTTAAATGAAGCATTATCAAACAAGAATGTTCAAGGATAACTTTGAACCTTGCGCGAGCCCGCGCAAGGTTCAAAAATGAAGCATTATCAGACAAGAATATTCAAGCTTAACTTTGAACCTTGCATGAGCCCGCGCAAGGTAGTTAAACGAAGCACTATCAAACAAGAATGTTCAAGCTTAACTTTGAACCTTGCGCGAGCCCGCGCAAGGTAGTTAAATGAAGCATTATCAAACAAGAATGTTCAAGCTTACTTTGAATCTTGCGCGAGCCCGCGCAAGGTAGTTAAATGAAGTATTTATCCAAAGAGAATGTTCAAGGTTAACTTTGAACCTTGCGCGAGCCCGCGCAAGGTAGTTAAATGAAGCTTTCCTCTCTTGGATATTTGGTGTAAAGTTCTAATAAATCTTACTTTGGCAAAGAAGTCTGCGCACAGTTTCCTTAGAAGTTATTAATGGGTATGGTTTCCTTGATTGGTGCAAGGTTTTTGGGACCATACCCTTCAAGGTTGAACCTGCGAACCCGTTTAACTAAACGGGTCTGGTTCATGCCAACCCGATTGGGTTGGCGAATTGACCCATTTAACCCATTTATATTTTATTTTGTTTTTGTATAATATGGTTTAAGTCATAAATTAAATTGGGTAGGTGTTTTTATGCCATAATTATACTTCAAAAGAGAATTGACGTTAAATCTTATACTTAAAATGTAACTATATTATATACATTTGGTTTTTTAGTAAAATTTTAATTTTAATACATATAAGCTTCAGTGTTTTTTTTAACGACACTTTTTTCAACACCTTAATTATTTCACCTTTACCTTGCAATTGCAAGGATTTAAACCCACAAACTCATATTTGTAACGGGGGCACCATATCACTAAACTAGTAGGTCATGAGTATAAGCTTCATTGTTAGATAACTACTTTTAAAATGACCAGCTTGTTGTTTACCAAACATTGATAGTGGTACGTCCACACTCCCAAGTTTGTTTTTCTTAATAGCTAAACTTGCATACCATATGGATTGAACCCATGACCCATCCACCAATCCTACACTTTATTTAACTCACCAACACCTCCCAAGTTTGTTGTTCCAAAATAATTGGATTTGGACACATAGACTCGTACTTTGGTTGGACCTAAACTTGATAAGGTTTAGTGGTGCACTCCTTTCACATTAGCTTGATAACGCCCTGATTAACTTTTACCATTAACGGTAATTTACCCGCTCATCACCAATTAACTTGGTTTGATTTCCAACTTCATTTTTGGGGTGTTACAGTCTGAGTCAGCAGGGATACAGTCCCGCAAGGCCGGATAAAGTTTTAATAGTAATTTATTTATAAGGGGTTTAAGCCGTTCTTACTTCCCCTGATTTGATGTTATCTGCCTCAAGGGAAGTCCTAATTAGCTTGAACCAAGTTCTCGCAACATCTATACACTGAACGAGGCAAGAACTTTACCCAAACACCCTTCTAACCCCCTTTCAGGTAGTTAACACGCTTTATATAGACTGTAAAGACACGAATGAGTGAATCGACGAAACATGAAGAAATGTTTAACTAAAGTTCACTTTCAATATAAAAAACTAGTTATTAAAGTCACTAATACATACCCAAATAAAAAATTGCCAAAGATTGGAAATCAAAAGTAATATATAAGAGATTCGTCTTTACCAAGTGATGTAAGAGATTTAGCCAAGCATGACCTTTGTTTGATAAAAACTTTTACGATCAATCTTGGATCCCGAGACTATTAAACACTCTAAAAGATGAAGTGTGAATGATGGTGGTGGATGTTGGTGTTGTAGTGGTGGTGGACAGATGGCAAGTGTGAGAGAAATGGTTTGTCAAGGGATGCCTTTCTCTTGAACCAAACACCTCTATTTATAGTTGGAAACAGAGGACGTCCACGGCCCCGGGCCCATCTGGCACGGCCCCGTGGCATCTTTTTCTCCCCCTTCATTAACTGCAGATGTCAGGTCTTGTACTAACACGCTCTGTGGTGTCATAGCACGACCCTGTGGTCAGTGTACTTGTTGTACTATCATAGATTCTGTGAATCTTATAGTTGACCACGGCCCGTGTTGGGTGAGTACGGCCCCGTGTTGATTTGTTTGTTGATGTTGTTTTTATCCACAGAGAATCTTGACAGGGCACGGCTCCATGCCTGGTGGACACGGCCCCGTCCTTAAGGTTCTGTTCTTGTTATTTGGATGTCGATGGAGGTTCGGCAGGTCGTGTCAATCATTTTCTTTATATTTGTGTTGGTTTCTGCTGTTAATCTGTTCATTTTATTTGTTTAAACTCTTTTGATACTGTAATTCAAAAGTAAACAAAGAAACATATTTTTCCCAACATTAGTACCGAAAAAAGTTGATTTTATGCCTTGTTTTAAGTAATTTATATGTTACATTTTGCGCACATTGTCTAATACATGATTGTAATAAATGTCACGGGTCAAAATCATATCATCCCTAAAAAATCGTTTCTAATCAAAATTGATTTTTTATTTTTTAAATCATGTTAATATCATATAATAATAATATTGTTTCTTTTAAAATTGTTACCTTAATATCTGCTCCTACTTCAAATACATTTTTTATTTATAATGATGCTTTTGTGTTAAAACTTAAAAACAACTAAATTCTATAATTATAAGAGTAAGAATAATGATACTTTTAAATTAAATTGTCAAAAAAATGCAGAATCTACGGATTTTGAAATGTTTGAAACAAACTTTGAGTTATTATGGAGAACAATCAAATGTAAACCAAGTATGAGTTTAAATATTTTTAATATTTAACCATATAACGTGATTGGACGGTTTAATCTTTTTATCAGAAAACTTTTACGCTTATCAATGTAGCTTAACAATTTATTACTATATAGCCTGAGAGTTTTTTTAAATCATACGTGAGACATGATAGGTTAATTTGTATTACAAAATAAGAGAAAATAAACTTATGGTTATAAAAATGTTTTTAGTATTTAACTACATGATGAAAATAATTACAAAGCTTCTTTAAAATTGATGATTAGACACTTTAAAAGCATGTTAAGTATTAATTATTATAAGTAAAAGATTGCAAGTTTGTGAGATGATTATCATATACATCTACTTGACTTTTTTACTATGCAAACAAATAGTTTTTATTATTCAAATAATGTAATACAGAGAAATGTAAACTAGTTATTTTAAAGAGAGGCGGAAGTAACAAATAAATGACGTCAATAAATTATACGTGTCCGTCGTTGTTTTTTTTTAATTATATAATATATATTTATTTAGGTAGAAAATGAAATATTGAAGGGATAGTTTGACTTTGGCGGATCACATGGAATAGGACCACGTCTTTCTTCTTTCTGTTTCACGGCCCATCCATCCCCACTCTACTTTTTGATTTCATTGCCTTTATCCTCATCTTCTATTACTCCCATTTATATCCATTTAAACAAAAAGTTAATGTTGGAAAAATAAATCCAGCATAATAAGTAAAAAACATTATATATATATATATACAAAAACTTAAGGAGAAAAACGAGAATCGCGTAAGCACTTGCAGGCACTGTTGATCATATATAATGGGAGAAAGAGAAACAAAGACAGTTATTTGGTTACATAATCGTTTTACTTTTCACAGTTAAAACGGTATTCTTTTAGAGTTCTTTTAACGAGAAAGTGATTCTATATCAAACAACTATCTTTACCATGGAATGAAAACCTTGTAGGAATGATACAATGTTAAGACAACCAAAGTATAAGTATATATGAAACCAAAATTTGAACACCAAGACCAAAAAACTACCAAGTAGATGTAAGTAAGGGTGTGCATGGATCGGTTTGGTTCGGTTTTTACCATTAACTATAACTGCTAGCTTTGGTTACGATTATTCAGTTATGAAGTCGGTTATGGTTTGGTTTTGGTTAATTTTGGTTAATTAACCAAGCAATGTTTGAAAAAAATAGGGGTGTGATTTAGGGGCATGCATAGTTTGGACTTAGCTTAGGCTTTCTTTTACAAGATAAAAAGACTACACTTTTTAGTTAAAGTACCGATGTGCAATTGTTTTTAGTAAGGTAATTTTCAACAAAAAAGATTACCATCATAACACCTCCGCTCTTCATCAAAACAAGAGGCATGTACATCAAGATTCTTTTGTTACTAACATACTTTTATCTTATTAAAAACCTCTATATAGTTAACGTAAAAAATAAATCCATCATATATAGTTAACATTACAAGTTCAATTCGATTTCGGATATTTTGGTTAACCAAAGCTTCATAACCATAAACATAAACGATTAGTCAGCTAATCAAAGTTTCATAACCATAACTATCGGCTATGTTGGTTATCGGTTAATAGCGGCTCGGTTATATCGGTTATGGTTCGGTTATCGGTTATGGCTGTTAATTTGCTCAACCCTAGATGTAAGATATCTGAATAATAAAAAGTCGAAATCTATAAATGAGTGCGAGTACGCTACGATGCACTTTAAAACAAACGTCAACCGTTTACACTTGTAAATTGATCCAAAACAAAATTTTAGACTCTTTACATTTAATATTGTCAGCTTTAGAACAAAAAATTGATGAAAAAAGGCGTGGAAGCAAATTTCTCCTGGAGAAGACCCATACCACCCTATGATAAAACTATTAAAGCATAATGGAGACCACAACTACAGGTCTGGACAGGGGCGGACGTACCTTAAGCGCAGGGGTAGCCCGCTACCCTTTGGCGCTCTGACGGTAGTGTAAATTTTGGAAAATTTAACCTTCTTTTTACGTTTTTTCGATTTCGTTACCCTTTTCTATAAAACTTTACCCCTACGAATATTTTCTAGATCCGCCACTGGGTTTGGATGACTTTTTAAATATTAGTTAACTTAACTGTAAGAAGAAAATCTTTTACCATCTTCCTACTAACAACAAGCAAAGGTTCACTTTTTTGCACAACTAAAAATGAGGCTCAACTAAAAATCCGGTTTGTAGATACTATACAGGGGAGTGAGGCAGAGACATTGGGGGAAATGGGTGGCTGAGATTAGATTACCACAAACTAGAGTGAGGGTTTGGTTGGGGACTTATGAGACGGCTGAAGCGGCTGCTTACGCGTATGATCGGGCTGCGTATAAGCTGCGAGGCGAATACGCGAAGCTGAATTTCGCTAATTTGCAGGACCCGTGTCGGTTAGGTTTGATTGGGATGCAGAGAGGCTGAATGCTCTTAAGAGTGCTGTGGATGCCAAGATACAAGCAATTTGTCAGAAAGTTAGGAGAGAGAAGGTTAGTAGAAAGAAGAGTAAAAAGAAGAGAGAGAGTGAAGGTATTGGTTTGAAAAGTGAATCTTGTTGTGTTGGAAGTGAGTTGGTTTAGTCTTCGAGTGTGTCGGAAAACGGGGTTTGGGACGAGGAGAGTTTGCGGTGTTTAGCGTTGGGTGAGTCGAAGGGGGTCGTGATGGGTGAGTCGAAGTTTGAAGGGTGCTCGCTTGCGCGTTTGCCTTCTATAATGCGGAGTTAATTTGGGAGGTTTTAGCTAATTAAGGTTTTTAGTATGTGTAGCAAAGTTAGGCCCTAATCAACTAAGTTGTGATTTAGAGCATGCACTAATTGTGGATAATTTTTAAGTTCAAGTCTTGAGTTTATGTTTAGATCTCACAATTATATAAGCCAAGTGAAATACATATATGATATATTGTTGGTTGTGATCTCAATGTGTTTATGTTAATCGTATGAAAGTTGCATTAGTTTACCTCCATCAGTCTCCGACCAGAAGGCGGTAGGCGTCGCAGTGGCGGATCCAAAAACATTTTTTAGTGGGCTCGTTTGGGTGGATTCTCATTGATTTTTTTTTCCAAATCTTCTCACTAACTATTTTCATTTTTTTTCTAAAGTAAGTGGGATTTATGTGATAGAACAAAAACAGGGCTGGATCTACCACTGGTAGGCAGACCGTGAGTGTGTTACCAATTCGCCCTAGCCCGAACCCTTTTAGTGGCGCGTCCAGCCGGGGCCCTTATGTCTATCATACTATAGTATGTAAGTAGAACTCTATGACATTGGAAGATTGGTATGGTGTTGGGAAATCCTAAGCCACACATATGATTATTAATTTATCCTTTACAATCTTGAATATGAAAAAAAATAACATATGATATGTCATTGTGGTCCTAAACTCCTATAATGTCTTATGGAAGCCCGTTTGGATTTACAAGTTGCTATCACATGTAATGCCAAATTGCGGTTGTTTTTGTTTGGAAACTAAAAGATTATCCCAAGAAATAAATCAAAAGTAAATTCTTTTAGTTTTTGTTTTTTTATTCATCGAAGGAAGAAAGTAGCGTATACATGTCCCTTAGTATCCTCCGCTATCCGCTAGCGAGATTGTATAAGAATAAGAAACCTAAAGAGTTTGATTGCGCACTATACCGCTGATAAAATGTAAGTCAATCTCAAAATGTTTTGTGAAACACTAGCTTAATTGCAAGCACTCGATGACAAGCCATGTGGTATATGGGCCCTATGGGGATCAAGCAATGTCTATATGTGCCTGAGGTGGACAAGCAGTAATGATATGGGCCAGAATGGCTAGTTTTGGGCCTTTTGGTCTTATGGTATGTAAGTTTATTGTCATATTGACGTCATAACTCATAAATACAATTATTTGGGTTTGTGGAATTGTGGTTGGTTGTTTTCTTTTAAATATGCAAATTGAACAAGTACATTTGATAATAAGTTTTCTGGTTTAGCAATCATACTACTGAAGTGTTTAAAAATATTTCAAGGTTAAACTAGTCTTCTATATTTTTTTTCCAACAAGTGTCTGAAATTTTTAATAGTAAACTATAAATAGTTGTGGTATTTATAATTCATCAAATCAATTTTACTTTACGAAATAGTTTGATTGATTTGTGTAAATACATGATATGTTATAAATTAACATTTTTCTGAAAACAAGTAAAATAAATATAACTGAATCACAGTAGTTTTTATTTAAATATTTTTGTATACAATATATAATTAGCATAATTCCATATGATTTATAGTACAAAGAGACTATATGAACCCTCATAGTTGTTAATCAACCCTCTCAAGATTTTATTGATTTAAAGATTACACGTCTTTATAGAGTTAGAATCAAATACAAAGTCTCCTAAAAATAAGAAGTCGTAAAAAGAGTATCAAACATACCCGATTGACTTCATTCAAACGACATTGGAACCGTTTTCATCGAACTCCACGACGTGAGACTTTAGGTTTTGTTTTTGGATGTTTAGCTTGTAGATTTTAGACTTGTTGTTTACATCATCATATCTTTTCTCTTCGACATTGTGTTATATTTTGTGATCCATTGTGTCTTTTTAACTTCTTGTTTCTAAAAACGTTTATAGAATAATAACTATATCCTTATGTTATAGATATTTAATTTTTTTCTTTGAATGAAGTTTAAACAAAAATAACCGAATCGCAGTAGTTTACTCGTCAAAAATATTATTTTTACATATAACAACATAATGCTTATAATTTAAGGTACGAAGAGACTATATGAACACTTTTATATTCACTAATCAACCCTCTCAAGTCTCAAGATTTGCCTGATTTGAAGATTATACACTTGTATACAATAGATAAAGGTTTGTATAGACGTATATCAGAAGGTATTAAACAACTATACGCAGTGGCGGATTCAGAAACTTCTTTCGCTGGGTTCGTTTTGATAAATTCTCACTATTTTTTTCCAAATCATACAAAGTTTTTACAATTTTTTCCATTTTTTTCCAAAACGAGCAGGTTCATATGAACCAGAAAATAGAGTTGGATCCGCCATGGCTATACGTATAAATTACGAAAAGACATCATGACGCATTACCGTATTTAAGCCATATCTTCTCATCGACGGTGACGTCGAAAAAGGAATTCAACAAGAATTTAGTAATTTTCGATTTATGAAAAAATCTAGTAGGAGAAAAGACAAAATGATACAAGGATCAAGAACACAAGAGAATTAGGAAACCGACAAACAATAATAATAATAATAATAATAAAGTGGAAGGAGCATCCCCAAATGAGGAGTGTAAATTTTTTTAACAATAAAATTATGCCATATCAACTTCCCCATTCACTACTCAATTTGTACTAAACACTAGAGGTGCTCAAAACATGAAGAGTGGTAAACATTTAAAAAAAATAATAATAAATAAAAAAATTGTGATTTGTTGAAAAAGGGGTGGGGCCCATCACCAACCCTCTCTCTCCCCTCTATCTCTTCTCTTCTTGTTCGGTGAATACCCACCGATTTCAACAGCTTCATTTGAGTTATCAATCGCCGAAAGAGGGGTGACGGCGGTATCACCGATCGGTGAACGACTCAAACACCCCACTCACCGATTACACCCCTACCACCCTAATAATAATAGAAAAAGGTTTGGAAGATCATGATACGGTCATCGAATAAAAGAAAAGAAAAATAATAAAAGAAAGAAAAGTAAAAGGAAAAAGGAAGTGGAGGGGGGACGTACTTGCCACAAAAATCCAAGCCTGCTTTTAACTTCTCGTTTTAGCCAATCAAATCACTCTCTGCCTATGCTATTTTTATGTATAAACAATTTCACCCCTTCATCCATCATTTTTTGTCTTCTTTCCCCCTTTGTTCTTTTTGTAGGCCACAAATTGTTCATCTCACCCTTGTATTTACCTAAAATGATTCGTTAAGCACTTGGAATATTACAAAGTTATAAAGAAGATAATCTCAAATGAAGAAAGAAAATGTATTCATGTTAGTGCTAATGTTAAGTTTTAAGCTCACATTTACTTATCCAATTGATGTTGGATTAGGGTTGTCTAAAAAGCTCGTGTCTCGAAGTTTCCTCGGATTTAGCCTGGAAAAAAGCTCGCCCAATATGGCTCAGTTAGAAAGTGAACCTAGCTCGGCTCGGTTCGTAACAAGACAAATTGACTCGGTTGGCTCGCTTGTTAGCTCGGCTCGACTTAGATCGAATTATTATACTTTTATTATGCTTTATTTTTATATACAAGTAATATATTGTAGAAATTTGGTTATTAGTTGCAGGTTTTAGGACTGTCGTTAGATATCTACGAAATATTTGTCGATAATATAATACAAAACAAGAAAGAAATATAAACGACCCAAGAATGCAACTCCAAACACCATATAGAGTATATATCACCAACAATTTAACACCATATAATTATGAATTCATATATATTTGCATAACCATAACTAGGGCTGCAAATGAACCGAACGAACATGAACTACATCTTGATGGGGTATGGTATTGGACCCGACCTGAGCGGTCGGATATTCCTGTTACGCTTTTATATTATTATTATTTATTATTGTTGCTTACTAACCCAATCGCGAGGCCAAACGCGATGTAGTTGACACTACATTGGGCCGGGGACTTGTAGAGATAACCCCTAACTGGGTCTGGCCCATTGAGGTTAGGGAGACACATTTCTCCTATATAAATAGGTGATCACCTTATTATTAGGGCACAAGATATGGAGCCGTCACACTTTTTGTAGCTGGAAATAAGGGATTCTTCCCTTACCGGCCATCTCTCCATCCCCACTTTTCTATCTTCTCCATTGCAGATTTAGATTCAAGAGGAAGAACAAGGTGTGATTCTCCATCCTCCTAGAGAAAGCGGTTTCAATCACCCCGACGGTGATCCCGTGTTTCTTCACATCTTGTTCGTGTTCGTTTGTTAAGAAATACATGTGTTCACGAACTGTTCATGAACACTTACCGAACGAGATTATATGCTTGTGTTCGTTTGCTAAGTAAATGAACTTGTTCGTGTTTGTTTGTATTAGTTTGTTAATTTTAGGCAACGAACGTTGATAAACACAACTAATGTTAACGGACACAAATGAAACAAAATAACACAAACAAGCATTCATAAAAAAAGTATATAGTACAGTAAACATAAATAATCGAACACAAACGAACTTCCCGTAAACATTTGGTTCGTTTGCAGCCCTAGCAAGGACTAAAAATACATTTCGATAAGTCTAGGATCAAACAGAAACTTTGACTAATTTAACATCGCATGAAACTAGTGAAGCAAGATGTGGATGAGAAAGAACCAAAAATCAGTTAACGTTCAAGAAACCCCCAATTGCTCACCTGATTATTCCTTCTCGAAACTCTCAACCGACTTTGTGCCTTTATTAACCGCACCGATCAAATTCCGATCACAGTTCGCCGTTGCAGTTACTCTTAATAATCACCGATGGTGCTTACCGTAGACGGTGACGTCACGGATTCGTCGGAAAACAGTTACATTAGAAAACACCATAAGCATGAGTTTAGAGACAGTCAGTGCAGTTCATCTCTTGTTAAACACATTAAAGCGCCTGTACACCTTGTAAGATCTCAAATCTGTATAAATCTTTGTCTGAATCGTTTAGTTTCGAAAGTTTCTATATATTCTTCGCCTGAATCGTGTAATTTCGTCAGTTCTTGTAGTTATTATTGCTTCGCGGATCTGAGATAGAGTTTAATTTTTTTTAGTAATATCAATGCGTGCATCAGGTTGAATGAAGCATTTCGATAGATTACTTACATAAATCTTCGTTTGAATTGTTCAGTTTCGTCTGTTATTGCATATAGTTTTCTGTAGTTTTTACTTTTAGTTACATGAATGCATGTTTTAGGTTTAATGAAGTATTATAATATTATTAGTGATTGGTAGGCAATTTGTTAGTTGTGTGTGAATTCAATAAGTGAAAATCTTCATTTGAATCATTCAATTTCGTCAGTTATTACTTCGCAGATCTGCGCTAGAGTTTTCTGTTGTTTTTAGTAATATGAATGCATGCTTTAGGAGTTTAGGCTGAATGAAGTATTTCGATCGAGTATTTTTGGTTCGTAATATATCTAGTTGATTACTGATAACATAGAACAACTAATTGGAAGGTAACTCGTTAGTTGTGTGTGGATTCAATAAGCGTTTATGCTGTTAAGATGCATGATGCATCGATCTCTCTTCATTCTTTGTATAATAATCAGCAGAAACCCTAACAATAGGCAAAGTTGTGTTGAGTAATAAGAACATAAATGCTATTAAATGTGATGTTCAGTTAATCATGTGCTTCTATTTGGTACAGCTATTTAGTTTGATGAGTATTTTACCATATTTGCTTCTATCATTATAATTTCTGTTGGTTTTAGTGATGTTAAACATGTTAATTTGAAGCAAATCTAATTAGGTTACAAAAATCTATTGGACAAAAGTAGGTGTGACATAACTAAATTGTATTCGTCACTTCATGTATTGTCCAATTATTAATGCATTTTTTAAGTTCTCGCTCTTAATTCATGGTAGTAGAAATGGCCAGAACATGCCAAAATCATTTAGGGACCCTAGGTAGTACACACGACAACAATTATGATGTGCATATGAGACGATAAAGTTACTAATTTGTCTCCTCACCTGTCTGGTCTAAAGACAGACTTGATATGTAATCTTGTGTGGATATACATGGGAAGTGTGTCCACATTAGCCAAGACGGGCTCCAAACACCGTCCAGAAGGGGCGTCATATGGGCGTCAAGGGCTGAGGCTTGAGTGTGGCAATCGACGTGAGTCTAGAATGTATGGATATGCGTGTGAAATTAATTTTTGGGCCAAAGAAATCTAAGTGTTAATGCGGTAAAAAATCGGATATTAGTCAAGGACTAATATTTGAGATATAAATTATCGAGGTGGAATATCGTTAATTTTTAATATCAGGTAGAATTTATATATATAGCAATTTAACACTAACAATTTATTATACTCTCGTACCACTAACAAATTAACCATTTGCTACTTGCATAACACTAACAACCGTAGCAAGTAGGAACTGAATAAGACTTAAAACGCTAACAACTGTAGCAAGTAGGAGTTGCCCCATAACACATAGTTTAAGAATGGTTCTGGTACCAAATTATTCTTTGGTGCTGGAACTAGAAAAGTTTAATGGTGTTTATATAAATGAACATGATAGGGTGATACAAAGCAATATTGATGATCATTGCTACAGTAATTAAATAATTAATATTATGAATACTTTACTTGTTTCTACAGGTATGGTCTTTAGTAAGGAGGTTTGATCAACCACAAAAGTACAAACCTTTTGTCAGTGGATGTAATGTGCAAGGTGACCTTGAAATCGGGAGCGTGAGAGAAGTATGTGTTCGGTCTGGGCTTCCCGCCACCACAAGTATGGAGCGGTTAGAGCTTCTTGACGAAGAAGAACATATCTTGGGCATAAAAATCGTAGGTGGTGACCATAGGCTGCGGGTATGTCTCTTGCCCTATAACACACACTCACGCGCATATTTATATCTAGCGAGCATATTTTGTTATAAAAAATAAAAGTATTAAACTTCTGGCATGTCTTTGATCTTGATATGAGCAGAACTACTCGTCGATTATCACGCTTCATCCAGAGATTTTAGACGGTAGGCCAGGGACTTTGGTGACTGAATCATTTGTTGTAGATGTGCCGGATGGTAACACGAAAGATGAGACATGCTACTTTGTGGAGGCCCTCATTAAGTGCAACCTTAAGTCGTTGGCTGATGTGTCGGAGCGTTTATCGGTGCAAGACCGAACAGAGTCCATAGTTGGAGCGTGATTTAGTGGAAAGAAATGTTAGTAGTAGACTGGATAATATTCCATCTTTGTGCATATTAGAGACTTTTATTCCTGAATGGACAAGTACTATGATTGTGTTTCTTACACTATTCTTGGTAGCGTTTAACCTTTTCTATTAGAAATAGCTATCACCCACAGATGAAGATGTAGGTGATTTGTTGGTGTAAAATACCGTTGATTGAGATATTGTCATTAGTGATTTTCGGTAATAGTCGTAGATATTGTCATTAGTGATTTGCGGGTAATAGTCGTCTGTGATTCGTCGATGAAGCGTCCATCGGCTGGTATGTGGTCCTTTATCCATGCTCGTTTTTCCATTAGACTTCACCAACGGATTACCAATGGTACTCACCTTCACCTATGGATAACTGATTGATTTGTAAAATCCTGTTGTTTCTATTGTAAAGTATAATTGTCATACTAATCTATTCTTATGGTGAGATGGTTTAACACTTCGTAGTTCATACTATGCCAGCTACACTCGTTTTTGTCCACTAATAACCAAGTCATTTAATATATATATATATATATATATATATAGATAGGGTGAGGTTATTGTGAGAAAATTTAAAAGTGAGAGAAGGATAAAAAAAATCTAAACCATTAAATAGTTAATTTAATGGTTGAGATCATAGTGACAATTCTGTAAATAATGTTGACTATTAAACTAACTAATTTTTCTATATTAAGGATATAAAGGTAAATTTAATATTTTTAAATTAAGAAAACTAAACATTAATAGACATACAAAGTTCTCCCCCTTTATTTTTTAAACATCAATAACTTTTTATACGTAACTCTTTTTAAAAAAAAATTACACCATAATAACGAATGTTTTTTTATCTTTAATATGAGTACCATATTGATATACTTATGTAGAGTTATTTCTGTTTTTATATATTTAGGGTGTTATTTCTGTTTTGATTATGATTAAAGTGTTGACTGGTGTTATATTAGGGTGCTATTTCTGTTATATTCAATGTTAGGGTGTTCTTTATCAGATGTGTGCCTTCAATATAACTGTTGTGGTGTTTTTATGAGTTAGGGTGTTATTTTTGTTATATTTCTGTTCTTTATAAGATGTATGCCTTCAATATACATGCTGTGGTGTTTTATGAGTTATGGTGTTTTTATTAGTTAAGGTGTTTTTATGAGTTATATTTCTGTTCTTATAACATGTATGCGTTCAATATACATGCTGTGATGTTTTTATGAGTTAGGGTGTTAATTTAAATTCGAAAATCTCTACAATAACTGCCAAATCGGTTGCATATTTCATTCTATAATTAGATTTTATTAGTTAAATTACACTTATACACTTAAACTACCAAAATAAAAGAGACACATTTCACCTCCATAATCTTTCTTATCATTTTCACACTTTTAAATTTTCTCACATAAACCTCTACCTATGTATATATTAGTTACTCACTATTACCAGATTAACCATACTTTTGAGATTCAGATATATCTTTTTTCAAGTAATATAGAAGGCGCTTATAATAAGACAAATAGTTAAGCTTGAATATATATTTAACATATTTCTTTTGTTAGTGATGCATGTTATAGAAACTGGAATAAATAAAATGTATATTTATCTTTCTAAGGGTGGCATAAAAGGAGTTATTTAATTATTTATTAAAATCACTCAGTTAATAAAAGTATTTGAAACCTAAATACATAATGCATTCATATTTGGTTATATCAACCCTATAGAAAGCAGGTTAAGTATATTTCACATATGCCAATGAGGTAGTGGTAGAGTGATTAGGAAAAGACTTGGTGTTTCTTGTGACCCAGGTTTGACTTCCATTCTCCCCCTTATTTTCTGCGGCATCCAAGTGAAGGGCGAATACGGGTGGCGCCGGTTCGTCTTGGATGGGAAGCGAGGTTTTACCCATTGTCGTGCCTTCAGGCAGGTGGAGATCGGGCTTCCGCGCATCTGGAAGAGCCAAGGGGCTGGCGGCGGTCGAATAGTCGACCTTGGCCATAACGCCCAGTGTCACGGTGATTGACACATCGTTCCTTACCGTTAAAAAAAGTATCTTTTACATATACATCTTGCGAGCAAAATCATCAGGATCCTCTTCCTGTCTCTTTCTTCACCTATATGAAAATTTTCATGTCCGGAGTGAAAAATTGTTTAGTTTTTTTTATTTAAACAACTAAATAAAACATTGTTCAGTTAATAAAGTTTTGTTAATCGAACATGTCAAATATATTTGAATTTTCTTCTTTTCTATGATGAACCAAACCGCTAATGTCTAAACATCGGTATTGGTAACGGGATTCGTTTTTATGGTTTCAATCCACGTAAAACACGTGCCAAGTGAGTTTCCAAGTGTCGAGCCTGTAACCAATCAAACTGATATCGACTAAAAACAGTGTACCAATACCATAGAATAATAAACCAGACTGATATCGATCAAATGATTGTCACGTAGCATGGGGAAATCCACTATTATATATATTAATTGCGAAGGCCAGTATAAACAACCTATTTAATACTAGTGGAAGTTAAATTCTAACAATATCCTGGTTTATTTATAGTAAGTAAACAACGATGAACTTGCATCTCCTACTCTCCAAGATCTTAAGCCTTGACCAACAATTATTGGGCCTAAAAATGGGCTATATTCCTATCCTCAAGTTCCTAGTGGCCCATAGTGTGGTCCACATGATTTGAAATTTGTTAACAGTACTATTTTGGACACACAACCTTTTGGCATTTGAAGGATAAAATTCGTTTCTTAAACGTGATTATTTCTCACACAACACAACGGTGAACATTAAGTCGTTATCATGCTCGGTGACGTACTAATGATTTTTTTCATTGGAGCCATTTTTTTTAAGAAATTTTCACAACCAAACACTAAAATTTTCGGGTCAGTCATCGTAGTCGGGTCGGGTCGGGGCTAGGAAATAATGTAGAAGCATTTAACGGAAATGAAACCACTACATTATTAAGAACCATTTTTAAGCATCAAGTTATCAGATAGTGGTGATTAATAAGTTGCTTGGAACCAATAGTTATCTAAACAACAAAATTACTTCACATAACTTCAAAATTTTGCTTAAGTATTTTTTTATGAATGCCACTATATGTTGGAAGTCTTATTTAGTAATCAAAATGTAAAATTGTGTTGTTTTAAAACACTAGTTTAATTTTGATGGAAGAAAAAATAAACTAAAAAAGGGACATGTAAGACTTGAACTTGGGATCTATTTGTTGAAACACAAGAAGATTTACCACCACACCATCTTTGCTTTTAATATACTATATGGTCCAACTAATTTATTTTATAGGGTCCTCGAAAAATTTAACATGCCTGTTTTACTATTTGAGTTAAATGCAATTTTAGTCCCTCTGTTTTGTGCCATTTTGTCTGTTTAGTCCAAATGTTTTATTTTTCGCTTGTGGATCCAAAATGTTTCACTGTTGCCATTTAAGTCCATTGGGTTAACTTCACCCATTTTTTGTTAACGAGAATGGCAATTCGGTCGATTTGTATGTAATTCTGTTAGCTAGAAGAGCAATTCGGCCATATAAAATGACCGAATCTCGTTAACAGAAATAATGGATGAAGTTAACCCAGTGGACTAAAATGGCAACAATGAAACCTTTTTGGACCCACAGACGAAAAATAAAATCTTTAGACTAAACTAGCATAATATCCAAACCACGGGGACTGAAATGACATTTAACTCTCTATTTAAAAAAAAAGCCATTGTGGTCCGTGGACCACGACCCGCACTATATAGGTCCGCCCTGATGGTGCTGTACTCCTGTTTGGTTAAAAAAAACTCCTTGAAATAATAATAATGTTTAAGATATAACAAGTTTTATGTTTTTTTTTTTGGAAAACAAGTGAAATATACTTTTGAGTTAAAAAATTCAACAGAGTTTAAAAAAATCTTCACCCTTCACCATCAATGAAACTACCAATATCGATCTCTCTATCACAACCCCCACGCATGTATTGCTTTAGCAAAATTTGTTTTCGTCATGATATTCTTAACTTACCAAAAGTTAACACAATAACATCATCCCTATCACAACCACCATACATGTATTGCTTAACTAAAATTTGTTTCGTTGTACTATTCTTAACTTAACAAACGTTAACACCTATATGTGTTTAATCCAATCGGCATGCCCATCAAACTCTATAACAATAAAACATTACATTGGGGTTTATACATTCTCGTCTTTAAAAAAAGTTATAGCGTCTATACATAGATGTATCCTAATACTTGCTCAGTACTATCCCGATACATCAAAACGAAGAAGAATTTTTTAAACAGTGCTTTTACACTTTGCCGACAAAGTTCCCTGCCTCTAAGCTATGTCCGACACTGAATAGGTTGCGTGTGACTCTAACACGAACTTCTTGGATTTATGCTCCTTTGTCGTCGCCACATCACACAACTCTGAATGCTAATCATGTCCCTTTCTGACTGAATCGAAATTGTTTGTTGGGACATGAATCATCTACTAAAAAATAGATACAACTGACATGCATAAATTTTAATGGCATAGACGTTAAATGATTTTATATCGATGTTAAACATAAAAAGAGATGAATATAAGTATACATCAATATTAATTTCTATAAAAAAAAGTATGGTTTTTTTATAATAAAGGATCTTATTGCTATATATGTTATTTTTCTTTCTTTATATATATATATATATATATATAATAAGGGAGGGATAGCAAGAAAATTCACTTGAGTTAAAAAAATCCCAAGAAAACCTATGTAACAATCTCTTTTTGTAAAAAAATTAAGGAATGTAAATAACATGTTATCGAACGTTTTGTAACAAAAAAAGCGCCAAAGGGATTTTTTTTATAAAAGCTTTTAAAAATTTAGTATTTTAGCATATATATGTATAACTAAATTTTTAAAAAAATTTATAAAAATATCCCTTTGACGCTTTTTGATTTTTTTGTTACATAACGTTTAATAACACGTACATTTCTTAATGTTTTTACAAACAAAAATGATTATTAAATAAGGTTTTCTTCAATTTTTTTAATTTAGTTGGTATATATATATATATATATATATATATATATTCTCACGTGTGGTGAAGAGGGAAGAAGGAAATTGTCGGTGTTTTTAACAGGTACTTTATTTGTCAGTAAGTACACGTGGCGGTATCTTAATATAAGCCCCTAATCGATCGGTTCTTATTGAGAGACACGTGTAGCATAATGACGTCAGAGGTACATTATCTTTGTTACTTTTAAATTTTAAATTACTGTACCAATATACATACAAACACCAATAGCATCAGGCTAGATATACCTGTGACCTCACTTTCCACTTTCCTCATTTACAAAATTTCCACTTCAATTTCAAATCATGATTTTTTATATAAAAAAATATTTATTAGCATAAATAGATATGTCAAAGGAGGCTTAATAATAGGGAGGGGCGTTCTCAAATAGGGTATCCAAATCGAATACACTGTAGTTAGTCGATCGACTCGCTCCCTATTCAGGTACCCTAAGTCGGGTAGTGAATCCGAGAGTAGTAACTCATTTGGGTAAGTGTGAGTAAAAGGGATAAGGTCTATTGTTTAGGGTGGTATTACGGTGTTTTATGTTAGTTTAGAGTAAAATGTGATAACAATGCGGGATTGGTGGAATCTGTGGTGCTCTTATTGAGCAACCTTTCCTCCTTTATTAGTGTTTGTAGGGTTGTAAACAAACTAGACATTCAACGAATAATTTGTGAACGTTCGTTTATTTTCGTTCATTTATTGAATGAACGAACACAAACAAGAAATTATGTTCGTTAAGCTAAACAACGAATATGAACAGAGGACAAGTTCACTTTTGTTCGTTTATGTTCGTGAACGTTCGGTAATGTGTTCATTTATATCCATTTTTGTTTGTTTCCATAAAGGTTTGCATATGTTATATTTTCATTCTATTGGCTTTTTGTTTCCTAAAAATTTTGAAATCATAGTTATATATATGCCCGTGTCAAAATCCTCTATTTGACCACTTTTAATATGAGTTTGTGTTAAAGTTTGAGAAACTTCTCAAAATTGAGAACGTTCAGATAATTAAATTAAGTACTTATTTAATTTTAGTGGATTCTTCATAATTTCTTTGTGATGAGAAATGTAATTTCATTCTAATATATATACGTGTATATATATATATATATGATTAGGTTCAAGAGTGAACACAAGTATATTTACGAACTGAGCAAACTAATCATGCTTTACACGTGTGTAAATCAATAGCCAGGATTTGATGATGATATACACTAATATATTTTACGATTTGATGATGAAATCCTGGCCTTACATGTGTGTAGATCAATAGCCAGGATTAGTTCGATCAGTTCACAAATACATTAGTGTTTACTCTAGAACCCTACCATATATATATATATATATATATATATATATTGCTCGTCTGTATTTGTTTGTGTGCATGAACGTTTGTTTGTGTTCTTGTGTTCGTTTACGTTCAGTAAGTGGTCGTGAAAAGTTCAGAACACGTTTATTTCCTTAATGAACGGACATACACAAAAAATCTCGTTCGAAAAACGTTCTTGAATAGTTCTTTAACATGTTTATTCATTCATGAACGAACACGGACAAGACCTTGTACGTGTTTGATTCGTTTATAGCCCTAGGTGTTTAGTTTTAGAGTAAACCACTATGCATTTGGAAAACGAGTGTAACAAGTCGTTTTTACTTGAATTAGGAAATGATAAAGAGAACGTTTGTGAATCGTGATTGATTTCCAGTAATTATAAATTCAAAAGAATCCATATGTTTTTCTAATCATAAACTTGTTTTTTTGACTGAGTGATTTATAAGTGTTGGGTGTAAGAATAGTTAAATAGCAACAAGACTAAAGGGTAACAATCGATAGTTGTATTTAATTACCAATTTTGATAAATATAGGATCGAAACTAATATTAAAGAACATCGCTTAAATGGATCTAAACAAATATTAATTAAAGTTAGCTTATGGTAATATTTTATGTGTGCACGTCGCCATATAACATGGTAATAAATTTCTGGCTATAGATTCAAGGGAATCTGTTGACTTTTTAACATGTGTACGTGTGGTGACCAATATTCTATCGTTTTTTATTTAGCACCCTCTATATTAGAGAAGCTTCCATGCATGATTTAAGGAAACAAGTCCTTATAATTTGTTGCTTAATTATACTTAAATTAAATAAAGGTCAACTTTGTAACTAAGTTACTTACGTTGACAAATTCCATTTAATCATTTAAATTAAAAGAATATGGGTTACATCCTTTAAAGTGATCGATTAGTCACCAATAACCTTTCTAACTTTCTTTATTTGTTCGGTTTTTCGTAGTTTCTTGATTTCATTTGTCCCCTTCAACACCATCATCCTCATCATAGCCACACGCAAAGCTTTTAAATGGTGTAGGGGACAGTCGATCAATTCAAACTTTTTACTCAGTAGTGGAGAGTATTTAGTTTTCACATAATTTTTTTTGGGTATATACGTTTTCAACCCTCAGGTTTTGTACAAATTTTTAGGTTTGGTGACTTCCGCCCCCTACGATCAAAAGTCTCAAACTTTGCCACTGATCATAGCATAATATTTCAACTTATTCTAACACGTTAATAAATCAAATATGATTATTTTATAATCAAATGTGTCACAAACTTATATCTTTTGACGTATTGAATTTTTATTTATGTTTCAATTGTTTGATAAATATCAATACCAAATCTAACTCTTTCAAACAGGGTTAGCCTTGAGAATTCATGTACTCTGTTCGAGCTTAAAAAAACGTATCCTTAAACCTTAACGAAATTGGGTATTATGCTCACTAAAGGTCTAAACCTAATGCCAATGAGCTAGTAACTAATCTAAACCAAAAAAATAGATTTGTAAGTGGGCATATGCAAAATTATTGTAATATATATTAAATAAAAGAATAATAAAAACTATATATTATTATAAAAATAAAGTTACTATTCATCGTTTTTCGTTAACAATATACATAAATATATTAATAAAAGAATAATATAATATATATATAATTATAAAATAAAGTTACTATTTATCGTCATTCGTTAATATAGAAAAGGAAAAAAATAATTTCTTTCCTTTCTTTTCATGATTTTTTTGTCGTATTTAACTCATGATATGAGATTTTATATGGTTCTAGATACATTACCTTGTTTATACTCTATATAAGTGAGGTTTTCATTCAAATAACACTTAACTTCTTTTTTCTCAAAGGCAATAACACCATCTTCTTCTAGTACCTAATTTTTGCGATTGATCGTTACATATCCGCTATATGACACACGAACCTAACCCACATATATTGATTTCGCCAATACTCTAAATTGATCGTTACATATATGTTGTAAGACACACGAACCTAACCCACATACATTGGTTTCACTAATACTCTAAATTGATCGTTACATATCCGCTAGATGACACACGAACCTAACCCACATGTATTGAGGCCATTATACAGGGTGGTGAAGTATTAACTTTACTAGATACAGTCAAAAGACTAGACACAAGATTCAAATTGGGTAAAACTTTAAAAACCAAATAAAGAATGTCGAATCATTATATATATATATATATATATATATATATACACGATGTTAAAAAATAAATATATTTTGTATTTTTTTAAAGAAAGGTTTAGATCCGTCAAGGTGTTGACAGAGTCAAAGTGATATGGAAGTGTACTATAAAAGGATTAATGAGCATGGATGTTAACACTCAAAGCTGCCTACTCAATTCAAAAATGGGTGACAACAGACAAAAACATCTGCATTTTGTCTTCTTGAACTATGATCCTGAATATGAGCGTCTTCAATCTGATAGGTCAGTTTTGTAATTTCTCCACTCACTCACTCACACACACACCATCACCATCATCATATATACATGTATGCTGTTACATATGTATATATATACACTGACGGATCCAGAAACTTTTTTCAGAGGGTTCGTTTTAGTAGATTCTCACTAACTTTTTTTCAAATTTCTCACTGTTTTTCCCATTTTTTTCAAATCCGAGTGGGTTAATGTGAACCAACAAAACAGGGTTGGATCCGCCAGTTTATGTATATATATATATATATATATATTTATTTATCATGTTCGTTTGTTGTAGAACAAAGCGGGGGGCAAGAGAGGTGGACATGTACTTGACCAAGAAGCATAATGACTTATTGGCTAAGAAGCTTGAGCCTGGATCATACCACAAGACCTTATCTTTGTTCATTGTTGATGCTTTTGCTGTTAAATCACTGATGCTCAGGTCAACCTCTCTCTCTCTCCTTCTCTCTCTCTCTCCTTTGACTGGTTTTTGACAATGGTGGTTAGTTTGGTTTGACTTTGTGGTATGATCCAGGCTAATATGCTCAGATCTGCAAAGGAAGTTAGGGTGGTGGAGAAGAACCAAGAGCTTGATGCTTGAAATAATATTATGGGGTTAATGGGTTGAAGCATTGTTTTCCTTAAGTTAAGATCTAGTTCTACCTAGAAGCTTGTAGCATATATATATATTATATATATATATATTATATGTATATCACACACATATGTGTATGTGTGTGTAACCATGGCTACACTTGTATAGCATAAGATATTATTGTATGATGTTTCTATTCAGTTCTTGAAAAGGATGTATCCTTATCTCCAAAGATATGTCAAGAATTTATGGTTCACTTGTAGTCAAGACTTTTGGACTTTCATTAAGTTGTTCATTGTCAAGAATATATATCTTTTCTTTTGGATATTAGACTCAAATGATATGTTCCAACCTTTAGATTCTTTAAATTCAATAACTCATTTATATATATGACTGGTAACACAACAACATATACATTTATAATGTATAATGAATGATTCATCTAATCTGATAAAGTTTTTGAAGGGCGGACATAAATGAAATATTACGACTAGCAAGGAGATAGCGCAAAAGTTACAACTATAAACAAAATTATTAAAAAGAAACACATTACACAAAGAGGACCATTTGATTGCATGACTCTTAGCCCTATGTTTTAACCACATAAACGAGTTAATCTTGACGTCTTCAATATTTTTTGCCCTATTTTTCATGGCGCATTCTTCAAATAACCTAATACGGTGCCATAGAGATCATTTGCATTCTTGTTTTGTGAGAAGGGGCTTCTGTATCGTGTGTCGGGGAAACTACAGAGACAATTTGGGACCTTGCAACAATCCCGTATCTTAGACCATACTTGTGTTGTGAATGAACACCCCATAAGTTTAAGATGAAAATTATGAGAAACACATAAAAGATTTTGTTTTTTAATTTAACAATGTAAACGTAAGGTGCTTGCTTATGTAGCGGTTTATCCCACCCTCCTTCTAAGTATTAAAAAGATTATACATTTATTTATTAGTTATTTCGAATAATTGTTGATAACTTGAATGGTCCAAATTGTGGAAATAATTGAGACAACCTTTTGCTTTTCAGAAAAAAAGTGAGAGGACTTTTGGTGTGAAAATTCCCAATCACCCATTGGTTTCTTAAATAAATAATATAAAGTTCATTTTCCTAATATTTTGGCACACCAAGTTGTTTTAGTAGTATACAAATCATCTATAAAAAGTAATAGATTTAATCAGAACCGATGTATTTTTTTATAAGCTTTCTGACTTTGCTTCATAATACAACATGTACCATAGCGTTTTGATGTTTAGAATCAAGCGATCGCAACTTCATACGCCTCTCTTTACTCACTTAACCTACGTCATGGTCACAACGACAATACGTGACTTTACAGTGTTTCAAACCTAAATTTTTTATGCACTTTAGCTCCCAGTAATGCACACGAACATGTTACTAGTTATTTTTGTAGGAGATGAGCAAAAAACCAAAATAATCAAACCGTAACCGTAAAAAACCAAACCGAAACATCTGACGATTCAGTTTTTGGATTTTTAATAACCGAAAATTTCGTTACGGTCTTCGAATAACCATTTTCAATAACCAAAAAAACCGAACCGGTGTAAAAACCGAAAAATCAAAACCAAACGGTCAACATTTCAATTTCAGTTTGTTTTTTTTTTCCAAAAACTGAACCGAACCGTGGACACTCCTATTAAGAAAACTATAGCAATAGGCTGCTCGAATTAAAAAAAATGAAATGCTCGTTAATACGGTGTAATTATTTTTTAAATATTAACATATGAAAAAGTTATAACATTTAAAATCAAGGGGGAAAGAGTTAAAGTGAGAAATGACCAAAATACCTTTCTCTATATGTTTCTTTAATTGTTTTAACCTTATATTTACGAAAATGCCACATCTAATTTTAAGTCATTGATCTTGAAAGATAATGGTTGATCTTTTCTCCTAAGCTTCGAAATTTCAATCTTGTACATGATCTCTTATGTTAATTTTTATGTATTTTCTTTTTTCCAATTGTTTTTAACCATTTTACCACAAATTTTATTGGGCCTTACTTATAACTCTTAAAAGACCAAAAGCCCAATTTTAAAACCCTTATTCAAGTCAACGTCGTTTGGCGCGAAAATCAGGCAGATCAGAAATTAGGGTTTCGAATTCTCCCCAAAAAAATAGGAAAAATGGTGTAATTCAATCAACTTTGATCCTACATTTGTTCAGCGCAATGGATTCGAACTGTCCGACAACGACGGAAAACGAATTAGAACAACATGATCCGATGATCAAAACAGCTGAAAACCCGTCGGTGAAGTGTAGCGATCGCTTTTCGCCGGTGGTCGTGTTTGCTCATGGATCTCGTGGTCCTTCAACTTCCGAGTGGATGATCAGGTTATTTCAGTTTTTGATTTTGCAATACGTGTGTATATTATTTCTCAAGTTTACTTGATTTAGTATATTATGATGATTATAGTTATGTAATTTAGAGACTGAATATAAAGATCACTTAGGGTTTTTTCTTTTTTTTTAAACAGTAAAAGCTCTATAAATTAATAATATTGGGAACGGTGGTATTTTATTACTTTAGCAGATATTATTATATTGATAAGAGTTAAATGGTGGTTTGTTCAATTATGTCACTCTAGGTCAAATTTCAAATCTGTATCATTTCTGTGCCTGACATTTCTTGAAACATACCAATTCCGTTCAAAAAACTAAGGTTGAATTGAATAATTGGACAAACCACACGGACGAAAATGACAGTAACTCATGTTTTTTCGACGGAACTGACATGTTTCAAGAATGTCAGGGAAGAAAATGGTACAAATTTGAAATCTGACCTGAACTGACATAATTGGACAAACCATGGGGACGAAAATGGCAGTTAACTCTATGATAAATTAACAATTTATTAATTTAAAGAGGTTTAACGAATGACCTTTGAATTTCCAAGTCCAATGCACATTCACAAATTAATTGTATTTGTCAAGTTCATTGTTTTTTAATACAAAAAGTTAGTTCATGGTACCAATATTAAATTACAAGAACAAGTTTCCATGCATATTTCTTCTCTGTGTATAGTACATTAAACGTGGTTAGAAATTGATCACTATAAAATGTCCACTGAAAATTTTAAAAATCACATCAACTATGGCTCCTAATTTGGAATCTTTTAGTAATTATAAATTTATAGTTTTGTTGGGACCAATATATATACACGGGGATTTTCAAAAAAGTTATTATCTTACTATTTTATCGATTGAGGTCCAATTTTGTACTCGTCCCAAGTTGGGATTGGACAAATTATTAATTTTATCAAGGTTATTAATTTATCGAGTATTAATTTATAGAGGCTTTACTATATAATGCATTAGGGCTCGAAAAAAGTTTGGCTTGAAATCAGCTCGGTTTTAAACAAGCTGGCATGGCTTGGTTTGTAAACGAGTTGAGTCTTAGTCAAGGTAGGTTCGGTTAGTGGCTAGCTTGTCAGCTGGCTTGTTGGCCCCCTTGTATGGCTTGTTAAAATTAAAGCCTGTATTTTTAATATAACGGTTTTTGGTTTGTAATATGGTTATTTTTTTATCAAAAGAATTTAGATTGTTAAGGTATAGTTTTAAATTAGTAATATTGATTTAAAAAAGTATATATTTGTTTTACGTTTTAAAGACATTAGAACTTGGTTATTTACTGCCTTTTTTTGTTTACAAGCCTAAGTTACTGTTTTGTTAGCATTAAGATTGTTTTATTTATTGTTTTTTGGGTTTATGTATATCATTGTGTTTGTAAAAAATACAAAAAGTTAACAAGTTATTATAATTTTTAAATAAATGAGCCGGCTTGAGCTTTTGACTAGCCTGACATGTCAGTTCGTTAAGATAAACAAGCCGGCTTGGCTATGCTTGTTTACAGCTCTATAATGCTCGTCAATTAGTGGGGGGTATTAATTAGAATGCTCAACTTGTCCAGTTAATGCTAGGCGCGCCTCGAGGCAGACCCTTAATCATTAAACTTTTATCATCTTTAACCCAAAACAATTCCCACAAGTCTTTTTACATTAGGAAAGTTTGTTTAGTATTTTAGTTTCTAAAAGATATATAATTTTTATATATTTTTTTTAATTCCGCCTCGGGTTTACGCCTCGGTTCGCCTCTAGGCTTACGCTTCGTGAGGCAAAGGGAAAACGCCTCGAAACACGTTTCCGTTTTTTTAAACCTTGCTTGATTATCAGACTAAATGTTTGTTATGTTATATTGAACTTTCTACTTGTGTCAGTATGCTTTCAATTATGCAAACAGTATATTAAAGCGATACAAACCCAATGGTTGTGGACATGTATTTACATATATATATATATTTTTTGTTTTTTTCTCTTACCACAAGCTTTCTATTGAACACCAGGCTTGAGTTTTATGCAGATGGAGGAACTTGTTGGCCACTGCTTTAAATGCTGTTGAAGTTGTAACATTTGACTACCCATGTAAGTTTTAATATAGTGATATAAGATTCATATTTCATACACAGTGTTAGGGTAACTGATTTAGGTTTCTTGCAGACATTCACGATGCGAGAAAGGCTGTACCAAAGGCAGAAACACTGGTTGGGTTTCACTCCGATATTGTACGAAAGGTTGCTGCTAAGTATCCCGAACATCCCCTGATCTTGGCTGGAAAGTCCTTAGGTTCAAGGTAACGGTTAGATGTTAAAACTGTTATTAATCATGAGTTGCGTTAAAACTGTCACTAAAACGATGTTATTTGATCCGTTGCAGAGTCAGTTGTATGGTAGCTGCAGAGAAAGATATTGAGGTTTCAGCTGTAGTATGCTTGGGATACTCTCTTAAGGTTTGCTACTAAACTGCTCGATGACATGAGTAAAATGGTATTTGACACATTAGATATTATTGCAGGGCACAACAGGAGTTATTCAAGAAGCACCCCTCTTACAACTTACAGTTCCTATTATGTTTGTACAGGTAAAACAATGAACCTTTATGTTTGTTGTCCTTAAAAGTTATTGATGCATCACCATAGTTTTAAATTAACATGCTCTTTTCTTGCATTTTTTGTTTGCTGTAGGGTAGCCATGACGCTTTCTGTTCTCTGAAATCGTTAGAAGTGGTTATGAATAAATTAAAAGCTTTAAATGCTTTACATGTTATTGAAAACGGGGATCATTCGTTCCAAATTTCAAAGAAGAATCTTAAAAATGGAATGACTTGTGAAAAAGCTGAAGAATGTGCTGCTGCAGCTGTTGCAGAGTTTGTTTCGCAAATTACAAGTGAAACGGTGATCAACGGGCCTAGAGTAAGTTTATTACAAACTCATTGATACATCATTTTATTAGATCATAGCACGCAAAGTAAAAACAACAGGTTCTTAACATACCAATTTCAGTATGGCTACACAACCAGATGATGTGATTATTGAATTTAGTATGTTTATATATATAGTTATTTATTTATTGCTAGACCAATTTTACACACCTTAAATATGTTTCACATGGGCATTATTGTCATTTGACTCATTTTCACTGTCGCTGCTGCTGCTGTTGTCATCTTTACATTTACAGTCATTTCCCTTCTTCTTCCTTGAGTTTTTGCCTTTCTTTTTGTGATCACCGATTCGAGGTATGCAGTTGGTCATGCCCAATTCTTTCTGTTTTGGGCTGACGGGTTTCGGGCCAGTGTTGGGTCGAAGCCCGTTGTTGTGTTGATCATGGTGGTGCATCTGGTCAGCCACCTTCTTGTAAGCCGAATTTGCCATTTCTTTCATTTTGTTGGTAAAAGATTGTTCTTTTCCTTTTCGGTGGCAGCAGGAACACGTGTTGTTACATTTGTTTTGGGCATGTTGACCGGTTTTGGTGTGGTCAACTATGGCATGGCTATGTGGGGCGGTGTTTTTGGTGTGGTCAACTATGGCATGGCTATGTGGGGCGGTGTTTTTGGTGTGGTCAACTGGTCGTTGGCATTGGATTGAAGCCATTTGTAGTTTAGTTTATTCTTTTTGGCTTGATTGATAGATTGATCATTCACGTAGTAGAACATAATATATATATATATATATATATATATATATATATATATATATATATATATTATATATGCATTTGTATTATTATTATTTTTTTTTGAAATGCGAATTGGATTCTCATTTCGTCATACTGGAATTGGATTCTCGGTTTTTCTCAGATAATTATTGTTTTTGTTTTCTTTTTGTTAGTGCTTTGGAGTAGTATATGCCTAGTTTGTTCGATTCGTTTATAATTCATAGGGGTGCTAAAAAGGTAGTGTTAGCGGGTTCAACCCGAACCAGAAAATTGTATCATATATATGAATCCAAACACGACCAAATATTGGCGGGTTGATCCAAACACAACCCATTAAACCCGATTTTTTAAAAAAAAATTCTAATTTAATATATTAAAATCAAATTTACTAAAAAAACACAAATGCATATAATACAATTACGTTTTATTTATAAAATCTTATGTCAATTTCCTTTTTAAGTTATAATTATGGCATATAATACACACCCAATTTAATATATGACATTGAACGTATTGTTAAAAAAATAATACAAATGGGTTAAACCGGTCATCCCGCCTATCCAGCCTGTTTAGCTAACCGGGTTGACACGAACCCAGCTCGTTTAGCTAAATGGGTTCGCGGGTTTGACCTGATCACCTTAAACTGACCCGACCCTGTTTCGAATAAACCTAAACCTGTGAATTTCGTGTTAGATTCTGGTCATGTTTTCGGGTCGTGTCAAAATTTCACACCCTAATAATTCATTTGTTAAGCTAAGTGCATGTACAATTAGCACTGCCCTTTTCTACAAATGGGAAAATTTACTCCGCAATGGACAATACAACTGAAGCCATAATTTTGAACCGAACGTTTAAGAATTGTCGTATTGATCAAAGTCATAATCTAAGAAAAATACAGCTTGGTGAACGGAAATAGGATTGCTCATACGTAACCTATAAATCTTTCCAGTTTAGTTTCTTTCAGGTTAGCAAAATGACTGATTAATTAACTGAAAATTGTTACTGAGCACTTATTTGAAGGTGTTAATGCTAATGTTGAGTTGATGATGATGAAGATGATAATCATCATATGGCATACAAGTTAGTGTTGTTTGTTCCAAGACCTGATTCGATTTTGTTACAGGACACAACACGTTTGTTCCTACGAGCAAGTCCAAAATTCATTCTACCTCAACATGTTTCAAGGGCGGAGACGCTTGCAGCTGCTGGTGAGCAAAACAGTCGACAGATCGAGTCTCATCAACCGAAAGTGAAAAAAATCAGTAGGGCAAAACAAAAACCGACCCAGAATGCAAGGAAGAGGAAATCTGAAAGGATACTAAAAAACAAGCTCAAAAAATGTGTTTATGTCAAAGATGGAAGAGGATCAACCGTTGATAACCCGTTGAATTTGGATTAGGTATGACTGAACATTTGAATCCGCCAGGTAGCTTTATTTTCATGTATTAGTATTTTTGTAAGTATGATTTATGAAGTCTTCATCTGCAATGAAACTTGGTAGCTAGCTATTCTGATAGTATTTTTTTAACCTAGGCTAGCACAAACTCGATTAATTGTGGTGTTAACTAGACTGGCTAACGAGCATTTACATTGGAATCCTCATCTTCATCCCTGTAATTTAGCTAAAAACGCTTATATCTCTAAAACAACCTGCTACATCCCATCCACCGTACCTATCTCTATATTCTTCATAATACATGACAAAATCAAAAGAAAACACAAAAATCAGACTAGGAAACATCTATAAAGATCAGACTAGGAAGCCTCTATCTCAACGGTCTGAGTAGAAATGATCATCAAATTCTCATTAAGTTTGACACGGGATATTTAGTGAAATGGATGAGAAGATTGAAATGAACGACATTCAAAGGTCCTAATGAAATGAATCATTATTTTGTGTAGTTTGATAGACATAAAAGACGAAGGAATGAAATACCACTGGTGGCGGCCAAACCCCCATTTTTCCATTCCCTCACAATGGTCTATTCCATTCCGTTTTGTCATTTCCGCAGTTATGAACAAGGCTATGATCAGGACCTCAGTCAAATCACACAACCATCTAACATGGACACACCTTTAGTGTTGAATCTATTAGCCAAAAGGTCCAACTTTATGATGTATCTTTTATTATTTTGGCACACATACACTATAAAACACATGTAGTGTAAGTTTAGGGTTAAGAGTTACAGTCATCAGTTCAGTTACTTCTCCTCAAAAAAAAAAATCAGTCAAATCTGCATTATATACTTCACAACTACACAATCTATGGTCTTCGCTATAGAGCTAGCCAGCCTCAACGATAGCTCATAGCATAAAGCACCAAGATACAAACGCTAAGAAAGTACAGTACATAAATAAAGTTACTACGCCAATCTTAAATAACATACGAAATAAGGTAACGGAATACATAACCGAACAGAAAATACAAGCATAAATAAGTTCCAGTGGCTGTAGCAGCAGCAGAATCAACAACCTGTACAACATTCACAGAGGTTGCAGCATTTCAGTAAGCAAACCGGTATCCTTTAGTCACAAAAACAGCATATTGAAACGATTCTTCTGTGTCGTGTAACAGTCGCATGAAATCAGAAAATGATACAAAATCACTAGCCACGTAACGAAAGAATATGTATAATAGACACATGAGAAAAGAAGATTACACTCAAAATCCTTGATGGAAAATAATCAAATATATAATGGATTATGTTCCAAGCATAACTAGGCCCAACAAAGTGGGCAGGTTGGGTGGGTTTGGGTAATGGATCAAGATGGGTTTGGGTCAGGATGGGCATGTTAAAAAAAAGGGCCAGGGTGGTATGACAGAATGGGATTAAAAAATTAGTTAATTAATAATAAAAAAAATTAATATAAAAAAAAGTTAAAAAACCAAAAAATTAAAAATTAAAAACTTTAAAAATAAAAAATTAAAACTATTAAAACAAAAAAAATATAAATAAAACCTTCTGTTTGATGTCTTTTCTTACTAGCTTAGTAAAAAAACAAGGACACGGCTATAGGCAACTTGATAATGAGCCAAGAAGTCAAACAACTCAAAACACATAATAAGTGGCATAAACTCACTGTTAAAAACCAACAAAAAATTCTTTCTACACAAAACAGAACCATGTTGGATAAGATTTGGCCTAAAAGACTAAACATGCATGCAGATCATATAAAGTCAAACCAAAAGTTTTGATAAAAGGAACATTCTAAGGCAACATTATCAACTTTGGTGCAACTATACATCTTTTTTGGATTTCTGCAAACATCAATATTATTAACCTATCCTTGATAATAAATTATCTTTTATTTTTTAGTTTAATTGTTTTGTTGGAGTTCTGGAACTAAGGTTAGCAATGTAGTTTGCATTAATGTTGACAAAACCAAACAAGTATCATAACTATTGATGGAATTTGAAATAACTAACTAACTAACCCTGTTTTTTGTTCATCTTCGGGGACATAGGATTTCCATAGGTCCGCCTCCTTAAAGACAGGAAGAGGATGTTTTTGCGGGAACCTCAAATAAGCTGGTAAAAGGTTATCGTTGTCAAGGGTTGGAGTCAAAGGCCCTGTGGAGAGCTCCTCAGCTGAGATGACCAAACCGCCAAGCTCTTCCGGGAATTAATCTGCAACAGAGGTGAGTCCTAACTTGTCGATAGGAAGAGTGGAGTTGTAGCGTTTTATATACTTGAGATTTTCTTTAAAAATCTCAAACCTCTTCTCCTTCTCTTCCGGGGTCTTGATGAAGTCGGTTTTGCCAAAGTCAATCAGATATTTCTCGTACATAGCCTTGAGTTCATCCTCAGAGGCGGTGTCCGTGGAGAATGATGCTGCTGCTGCTGCTGCTGCTATCAAGAAATAATAATTTCATTCAAGTTCCAAGCTTTTTAGTTATAACAACAACAACAGAATAGTAGAATGTCATTTGGTTTTCAGTTACAAGCTACTGGAATTACACACATAGTGGAATACCAAAATTAGGGGTTCGCTTCGGTTATCAGCATTATCCGTAACCGTAACCCACGTCATCGGTTAATCAGTTCGGATAATTTGTCGGTTTTCGGTTTGGTTATTAGCATTATCCGTAGCCGAAGTCTTTGGTAAATCAATTCGGTTAATTTATCGATTTTCGGTTCGGTTTTGGTTAATAAATTCGGTTATTGCTCACCCGTCAACAAACAAACAAACAAACAACCAAACTCACTAAAAAATCAATCAGAATGTTGATACAGTAAATCGATTAGGTTAGTTATATGATGAATCATTGATTAGGGTTTCATTTACAAACAAACAAGATCATTAGGGTTTCTACTGGTTATGAACGAAGTCAGTTACGTGAACAGAGAATCGATTGAAAGATATCTACCATTTGACAGAAAACAACAACGATGAATCGAAGAGATTTGTTGTAATTTCGACATGAAACGCCGGGAGGAGACTGATAGAACAGCCATTGGGAATCCTGATTTGAAAAGGCGGAGGAGGTAATGAATAATATAATGTAAATATCACATAAATAGGTTATAAACCGGGTTGTATAATAAAAACAACTACTGTCATCCGTAACGCGTTAACTTGTAAAATTAGACTGAAAAGGTACAAATCAAGTTGGCTAAGCACCCGTAAGTTTTGAGAGAGCCGTTAAACCATAAAAATATAGATGTAAAAACGTTACGTGTACGTTGTCTTTTTATCATAAGATTAATACATCGTTTCGTTCTACTAATATTATAACGGATTTATACCAACAAAATTTTCCATCGGTCAATTATAATAAACAAACTATTGTTATGTATGGAAATAAGTATTATAGTTATTTTTCTAAACAAAAGTTACTTCTAACGTATACTTTCTTATTGGCTAAGTCTTATTGAATTATTATAATTAATTTACTACTTTTCCTTGTAAAACGAACTCCGTTAGATAAAGATTATGTCTATTTATATCTAATGTTGGATTCTTTTGATAATTTTTTTTAACGGCCAATTCCGGGAGAAAACCTGGTAACCCACCCGCCTATAGACACGACAGTGAAATTACTGGTAAAATTGGTTTGGCTCAAGGATCGAACCCAGGTTTCCCTGGATCTCCTATCATTGCTCTTCAGTGCCTCACTCTGCACCAAGTGAGAGTAGAACCTGCATCTCTCAAGAGAAATACAAGTATTCCACCACTTGATCTAGAGATCATTGACGATTCTTTTGATAACTAACCCATGTATTACACAAGTTTAATAAAGAAAATATCTTATGTAAGTAAAAAGATGAACTAATAAATATTCATACAAAATTGTTGTCAATTTCTTTATTGAAATATATAGGAAACTAAATAATTTTGTAATAAATTTACACATTTTGCTTAAATGTCAAATGTTAGTTATATTATAAAAGATCAAGCTACTAAATTTACATATGATTGACTCACAATCTAACCATAATATGCCATGCGGCTATACTAAATATACATACTATTCAAAGTAAATATAATTTTATAAGCCTTCAATGTATTAACTACAACCATTTTATGCTTTCTGCCTTTTTAAAGTCTCCACATATGTATCATATTGTCGTTTTTTTTTAACCAACGGTTTTGCAAAAGGTTGTTTTAATTGTGGTTAATATATAATTTTGTCTTGCTTATAAGAAAAAGATAGGATAATGTCAATTCGGAGAATGTGAAATGATTTAATATGTACATGTCTAGATAACAAGATTCATTTGATTGAATAACAAATAATCTAGAGATTATGATTTTTAACATGCACTTTGTATGATACTTTGTTTAAAAAAGTTGATATTGCAGTAGCTAGGTTTGTAGTTGCGATCAGTTCATATTGTTCCTAAGTAGTATGTATGATTGTGTGTGTGTGTATAATGTGATGTAGGCTTGTGTCTGGTCTGGTTATAAGATTTTCTGATTACTTTTTTTTTGTCATGGTATTCTAATATGTAAGTTTAGAGTTAAGAATGGAACATGTATAGTCTATAAATAGCTATAGATACATTAGAAAAAAAATAATTTTTTATATGTATATTATATAAAAATATCTTGTTATATATATATATATATGTTGTTTTACAGGCATATTTAACATAACTTAAAATTTAGCTATTTTATAGCTATATTCAATTGCTATTTATATTAAAAAAAGAGGTGTCGCTATAACCCTAATAGCGACACTATATCTATACATATACGCTAAATAGTGCGCTACAACGATCACTATTGACAACTATGGAGTGGAAGTAAAAAACCCTGCATGATCAATGAGCGGATGGAAGCGACACTATACCTATACGTTTGGCCTCTTTTAATGAAACAATGCTACGGTTTTAAAAAAATCAATAGAAACTAATCTTGTTATTCTCCATGATGTGCAGTAAGGGAAGCATATGCAAAAAAATACTCGACTGTCTCCTACCGCATGCCCGAAACTTTTAGCTGGAGCTCTCAAGGAGTAATCACCCCATTAAGAACCAGATGAACACGAGTAGGTAGTACCAAACTTTTGTTAGTTATATAATATGAGATGGAACTGAAGCCCATATATATTAGTTGGTTAAACATAGATAGGTGTTGTTCTCTCTTTTTTGAATACAGATCTTTGATGGGCATGTGCTTCGGTTTCATGTCTCAAAGCATTTCACACTATGGCAACGGGAGAGTTGCTACCATTATCCGTCCAACAACTAACGGATACCCGTCGAGCACAGATGTGCGGAGCATATGGAGGGCTTGCCGACTACTCTTTTACAAGAAAATACGGAGTCTGCAAGTATTAAGGTTTGTAGTATCATTAATGAAATGAGTTAAATGCCAAAATGGTCTCTGAGGTACTTTTGTCACTTTAGTCCAAAACTCAAACCTTTTGAATATGGGTCCATGTAGTTTCAATTTTGTTGCCATTTTCGTCCAAAAGCAAAATCTGGTCAGATTTTCTAGTTAACATCCAATTTTTATGTCTATTTCCTCCCTTTTAATGAATGGCAAAATGATCATTTTTTTAATTTGTTGTAATCGTACGAACATGTACGTTCGTTTAGGAATTAATATGTTCGCAAACACATGCCGAACATAAGTTTATGTTCGTTAAAGAAATTCACATGTTCACGAATAGTTATTGGCCTCGAACACATAGAAACGCAAGCTAATAAAAACTAACGCAAACGAACAATTAACTTGAAAATAAAAACATTGTAATCCCGAAACATTGGATATAAATAGTTAAATACAACTATCAAATCTAAATCAAAACACATGAAGTCTACTACACCAACAAATAATGAATCAAGTTTAACTACTTAGTCATAATTATCCCAAAAAATGTCTTATAATGTCCAAATTTTACACGAACACAGGTCTCTTTCGTTCGGTAATATGTTCGGTTACGTTCGTTCGTTTACGTTTGTTGGTACTCGTTTGATTATATTAAATTAATGATAAAAACAAACCTTTTATCGAAACATATTAAGAACTTGAAACCCTGATTTTTTTCTAAGTTGGCTAAAATTTGAACATTCTAAGACATTTTTTTGGGATAATTATGACTAAGTTAGTTAAACTTGATTTATTATTTGTTGGTGTAGTAGACTTCCTGTGTTTTAATTTAGATTTGATGGTTGTATTTAACTACATATATTCAATGTTTAGAGATTACAATGTTTTTATTTTTTATTTTCAAGTTAAATGTTCGTTTGCGTTTGTTTTTATTAGCTTGCGATTCTTTGTGTTCGAGGCAAGTAACTATTCGTGAACAGGTGAATTTCCTTAACGAACGAACACGAACATAAACTTATGTTCGGCATGCGTTCGTGAACAGTTCGCGAACATGTTAATTTCCTTAAAGATCCGATCCTTAATCCTTTGGCTGTTCCAGTTGTTAGTTTATTTGTTTTGTTCTATTAACTTGTAAAACTTGAATGAAGTTGACTTAGGTTGGCCAGGTTATTTACTTATTTGCACACATTCTTAACAAATTAAGTTATTTTCACAACAAGTCAGTATATATATATATGCATTTGTATTATTTTTTTTTTTTGAAATGCGAATTGGATTCTCATTTCGTCATACTGGAATTGGATTCTCGGTTTTTCTCAGATAATTATTGTTTTTGTTTTCTTTTTGTTAGTGCTTTGGAGTAGTATATGCCTACTTTGTTCGATTCGTTTATAATTCATAGGGGTGCTAAAAAGGTAGTGTTAGCGAACCCGAACACGACCAAATATTGGCGGGTTGATCCAAACACAACCCATTAAACCCGATTTTTTTAAATTTTTTTTTCTAATTTAATATATTAAAATCAAAATTACTAAAAAAACACAAATGCATATATATTCCAGGTTCTACTCTCATTTGGTGTAGAGCGAGACACTAGTTGACAATGATAGATAACCTAGAGAAACCTGGGTTCGATCCTTGAGCCATACGGGTTTTACTGGTAATTTAATCGCCGTGCCTATAGGCGGTTGGGTTACCGGGTTTTCCCCGGAATTGGTGGTGGACTCGGGTTACTCTCGGAGTACTCCGTTTGGTCCAGTGGGTGTGCCGACAGTGCTCGGGATTGATTATGTTGGTCGTTAAAAAAAAAAATTGTCAAAAGAATCCAACATTAGTTATAAATAGACATAATCTTTATCTAACGGAGTTACTTTTATAAGGAAAAGTAGTAAATTAATTATAATAATTCAATAAGACTTAGCCAATAAGAAAGTATACGTTAGAACTAACTTTTGTTTAGAAAAATAACTATAACACTTATTTCCATACATAAATAGAGTTTGTTTATTATAATTCACCGATGGAAAATTTTGTTGGTATAAATCCGTTATAATATTAGTAGAACGAAACGATATATTAATCTTATGATAAAAAGACAATGTTTGACTTATCTGTAGTTACGCATGTTGAAAACATAATTACGATATTGAAAGAACGAAGATTCCGAGTTTGTGAAAGATCAAAGATTCCGAGTTTGCGAAGTTTAAATGAAAATTCGTTTAACTTGATTTGTTTTTGAACGAAATTTATGACAAAATGTAAACCAACTTTGATCTATATTGACACGTACTTAAAATGAAAAAAAAAAAACAAAAAAAAAGGAAATCACTTCGCTACAGTGATTTGCCTTATTTAAACTGTTGTATGTAGAATTAATAATATTCACAAACAACATTGAATGGGAAAAGAAACAAAATCTTAAAGTGGACCCCATGACATAAAACATCTAAGAACAATTTATATCATAAGTTTACATTGAAAACATAATAAGATATTAAGATCACTTATAAAAACCGAAAACAGCATTAACAATTTAACATCAACAAGTTGATTCATGTAGCAACAACTTTTGGGACTTTCATTCCAAATCCATGCTGTACTCTTTCAACCCTGTTCATATTGATCAACAAAAACATATTAGACAAATCACATTCAACCAAAAAAAAAGTCAAAGCATAACGCGATAAAAAGTCAAACTATACGTTGGAGCAAGCTTGCCAAGAGCATCTAGTTCTTCGCCGGTATCTTCATCGACAACTTTCCCAGAAATTTCAACAATGTAAGACCGATCTTTTGTTGTCGGTAAACCTCTGCCAGCAAGAAGATCTAAATCTTTCTGGTTAAGTTCTCTTCCGTTCACGAAAACACGAGTGTTCCCAGCTGCACAATTTTTGGGCATTGGGTGGTCAAACTCTTCTATAAATGGCTGCAAAAAGGTGACAATGGATTTGACTTTTGTGGTCAACAGACCAAATGGAACGAATATGAATATGTATATGAATATGACAAAAGGTTGTTAAATAGAATTTGGTCTTACCGGGATAATGCCGAGGCAAGGCTGGTTCATCACACCCCAGAATCCCGCTACGGAATCATACCTGGTTGAATAAAAGGAAATTTATGTTGTGTACTATAATTAGTTCTAAGAAGATTTAATGTTTGACTTTTAAAGGTCAAAAAGGCTGGTTTTTTGTATAAAGTTTGATTTTTGTTTTTTGTAAAAGTTTAGAAAAAAGATTGGTCTACATAAAAAGTTATAGCAATTGCAAGAAAGATGGTGCCTGTACTTCCACAAAGATGTGTGTATATACATAGGGAAAGGGTAAAATGAGAACCACTTTGAGTTATGAGAACTGTCAGAACGAGACCTTACAAAAGCTTTTTTCAAAAAAAAATCCCATTTTTTTTAAAATCAACTGTTTCAGGAAGAAAAAATGCCGTCTGCGAAAATTTACATCTCCGTACAAAAATTTACGGGTGACATCATCAGTTTTGTAAAACAAATTTACATCAATGTAAATGAAGAATAACTACCGGCTCAGCAAATTTTTTTTACAGATGTGTTTGTGATATTTTCATCTACGTTTGTGTTAAAAATGGTGGCAAAACTGGCACTGAAAGTAGGAGTTCTCATAGTTCTCACAATTCATAATGGTTCTTAATTGAACCGGATCCTATATTATATATATATAGAGACGTGGTATCTAAAGGTCAAAAGGAGTTGCAAACTGAGTTTAAAAGTCAAACATACCAGTTTCTGAATTCATGATTTCAGATACCATCTTAAAAACTAAGACAAAAATGTGATGGCCAAACAAAGTTTACAACAAACAAACACAAACAGTAGAACGATGGTGTTAATTTGTTCGTAGAATCAATGAGGATTTTGATTCTACAAAAGAACACGTTTGAACATTAAAGTCAAAACTTACCAGTACTCGCCAGGGTGAATCGGCCCTGCTAGCTTCTCAGCCTTTTTAACCGCACGATTGGTCAAAAGTTGACCGTTAACAAAAACATTAGATCGCACCTTCACTACACCACTACTAGATCGCGAGAAATCTTTAAGCCTCTTCTTTATCAAACCTGCAAAAAACGATTCATTGCCCACTTTCTTGCTCCTTGATCGATCATTTTCTTTGCTAACACCAGTGTTTAAATAATCCGTTAACAATACATCTATCTCATTAGCCACCAATGCATCTTTTAAATATTTTTTGTTATCATGATCAATAATCACTTGTTCTTGATTGTTTCGTTGACTTTCAGTCAACACATCATTTTGAGTTTTTAAAAGACTTTCGGTCAACACACCATTTTGACTTTTTAAAATTGGAACATACATATGATCTTCTTTCTTTTCAGCTCCACCGGCAGATGAATTTTGTTCGGTATCGGTCAACTGGAAATTATAAAGACATTCATCATAATCAAGAGAGCTATGAGGGCTTCTGTTTGACTTTCTTTTGTTGACTTTTTGTTGACCAACAGTTGAACAAAATGAAGCAACAATTTTGTTATCCTCGAGTCTCAAGGATATCAACGCGAAACAAACTGCACATTTTATCGTCTTGCGATCGTTCTTTCCCGAAAATGTAACCTTTTTCGGAATTTTCAGCAACTCAAAGCAATTACAACAGCTTATAAACGGGGCTCCACCCGATATAGGAAACGATACACGTTCACCTCCATGCGTTAGAATTACGCGTCTTCTTGGATATCTTCTACCAAAACCATCATAATGTGGCAGATGACGTGGACCATAATGCAGAGGCTCGGGTAACGGGTAGCTGGTTTCTTGACTGGTATACGATGAAAACGGATGGGCCTTTGGAGGAAGCGGTTGCCAGTTTACATTGTAGCATTGCGAACAAGCGCATGAGGGCCGGTGAAGAAGGGTGTCGCGTTGATTGTAGTCGAGAAACGGGTTGTGGAACGTTGGAGGTATATATTGCTGATGTGGCGGATGATGTGGCCAAGGATACGAACCGTTTAATCGTCCATTTGGGCTTTCGTTACATTGCATGATCTACTAAGTTGAGTTCTCAATTCATCAAGCTTTTTAAGAAGCTCGGTTCTATCTTTTTCCAAATCTTGAACCATTGAGAACTCATGTAAACCGGCACTGTTTGTAACACGTGTAACATGGTCACCAAAGGAGTTAAAACTACTTAAGTTTGAACTCGAGGGACCTTTGTTGTTCGAATATGGTAAATTTCCAAATCTACCCTTTTCGACCGTACTAGCGTTTCTATGTAATCCACCAGATCTTGACCTTATGGGCCCGAAATCAAGCCGCCTTCGCCTACTTTTATCCGAATCTGCGAAAAAATCGCGTTTTTCTTTTCTTGATGAAGAACTAGGGGTCAAGTATGGAGCTTTTTCATGGACCATTCTACCCTGCCTTATAACAGCTTCAAATTCATCACTTTCTTTCTTAACTTGAGAACTAGACTCTAACATAACTTCTTGTTTTGTGGACGATTCTACCCTTGTACCATTTTTGGTATCGGAGTTTTCTAATGTTGTGGGTGTCACTTGTTTTCCTGATTTGTTAAAGAATGTAACATGCATCACATATTCAAACATAATTCTATCAAGAAAATTGTGTTTTTCAAGAGCATGTATAGATCATGAATTTGAACAAAAGTAGGCAAAATCAACATCAAATACACAAAAAGAAACATAACAATGCAAAACCAACATGATTTACATAAGACAAAAAGAAGAAAAAATAAATAAATCTTTACTTTATTACCCAGATAAGATCATCTCCATGTTATGAACTTATGATCATTATGACATAGTTCACCTTTGATATAGCAATAGTCAAACCTAGTACTTTCCAAACTCACAATCTTACATAATGTTATATCAGAATGTGTTCTAAATTCTAACAGGAAACAAATTTCTAAGAACCATGGAAATTTGAAAACAACAACTTTCTTTCAACAATTCAACCAATTCTTGCAGATTCTTGATGTTAAACTCTAACCAGTTTGACTACCAAAAGTCAAAATCCAATACATGCATCAATAACACATCAAAATTCAAAAGCAATACCTTTAAGAACAGCTCCACAACCTCCACACTGGTAAACAGAATACTCAGGAAGCTCAGGAAGAACATTTTCACATTTAGGGCAACGAACCAATCTCAATGCTACACCTTCATCCTCCATTCTTTTTCAATATTGGTTTTCTAACAGACCCACATCAAATTCACCGAAAAAAAATGTGAACTTGGTAAAATTACAAGAAACCCACAAGAAAGACTTGTTCAAAACACATTGTAATAAACAAAAAACTGTAATAAAATATGTAAAGATTGAAACTTTCTTTGTGGGATTTTTAAATAAGAGAAGCTAGTGAAGAAAAAACAGGAAAATAAACAAAAAACTTGGTTTTTTTTTTCTGGATTGAGACTGAAAAGATTGAAATATGTAATGAACAGAAAACTGTAATTATATATGTAAAGATTGAAACTTTCTTTGTGGGATTTTTAAATAAGAGGCCAATATATAAAAAAAGTTGGTGTTGAGAGTGAAATGGTGAAAACTGAAAAGAGGGTGTGATGGCATGATAATTTACATGTTTCAAGGAAAGAGAGAGTTTGGTTTGGAATAACATTGGAGCCCATTCAGGTTCTTATTTGATCAAAGTGGATAAAGGCAAATGGTGATTTGAGGTGGTTTTACATGGAAAAGGTAGAGCAGGATGTCATTTCTAATATGCATACTGAGGAATAAGTTAAATTTAAAACAAACAAGAAAACATGTTAAAAGACAATTATTTGATTCTTTATACATATACTCTACAGGGATGAGAAAGGGTACCGGTACCGAAATCGAATCGGTACCGTACCAGTACTTGAATTGAAATAGGGCCATTTTCGGTTCCAATTCGATACTCAATTTTTGTGTTTTTCGGGATCTATACTTTCGGTTCTGTACGGTACTGCGATTTTTTTGATTGATTTAACTTCGAATACTATATCATACTGGGCGCTTTTGGTACCGGCACTCGGTTAATTATTAAAAAAAAAAGACATGTTAAAGACAATTATTGTATCGTATATATATGCTATATGCTATGTATTTTTATTTTTGTTCCAACCATGTTCTCTTTTAACTATATAATTTTTTACTTTCTCAACTTTTGCTATATAATGGACGTGTTTAATGCATAATTAATTTTATGTGAGAATTATGAATAATTGTACTTAGTGTATGAAAGATAATCGCAAGCAATGAAAAGAGAAAGAAAGACGGTTAAAAACGTTATATATTACATTTATTTACAGCAATATGTATAAATGTCTATGTAGTTCTTGTAGTTTTATTTCGTAAATTAGTTATGGATTGAAGATGATGGATTTTTGTTTATGCACATGCATATTTACAAAAGAAAAAAAAAATGATTTGACATGATATATTACATGAGAAAACAAAATTGTTATGGATTGAAGATTACTGATTTTTGTTTATGCACATGCAAATTTACAAAAAGAAAAAAAATTGATTTGACATGATATATTACATGAGAAAACAAAATTGTCATGGATTGAAGATTACTGATTTTTGTTTATGCACAGCAATTTACAAAAAGAAAAAAAATTGATTTGACATGATATATTACATGAGAAAACAAAATTGTTATGGATTGAAGATTACTGATTTTTGTTTATGCACATGCATATTTACAAAAAGAAAAAAAAATGATTTGACATGATATATTACATGAGAAAACAAAATATAATAGAAAGGAGAGAAATAATAATTATTTTTTTCATTTGTAAAAAATTAACTAACTGGATATGCATACTTGAAA
Source organism: Scalesia atractyloides (assembly GCA_947069175.1). Classification (NCBI taxonomy): domain Eukaryota; kingdom Viridiplantae; phylum Streptophyta; class Magnoliopsida; order Asterales; family Asteraceae; genus Scalesia; species Scalesia atractyloides. The sequence continues at coordinate 2,660,972 of CAMTDV010000020.1, read as the reverse complement.
TTTGAAGCATTATAGAAAATTACTAAGCCATTTTATTTTAACATATTCAAGATTTTTTTAATGAATATGTACATATAGACACACAGATGTCCTTTATTTCTGCTTAAATGAAAGTTGCTTTGATAAAGCAAAAGCAAAAGAACAGGGAAGAAGTGCTTTCTGTGGTTTACAAGCTTCTTTGGTAGCAAAAGCAAAGTGAGAGAGACTACACAGTTTTTTTGAACATATATACATATGGTGTTTTATTTTAAGTTACATTTTTTATACATTTTTTATAAAAAAATTGAGAAATCTTATCTTTTAGTTAATTAATATATAATATATTACACTACCGTCAGAGTAGGGGTAACGTTTTATAGAAAATGGGTAACAAAATCAAAAAAAATGTCAAATTTTCAAAAATTTACACTATCGTGAGAGCGCCAAGGGGTAGCGGAGGCTACCCCTACCAATAAGGTAGGTCTACCCCTGAATATTTGTAATTGTTAGGTATGATGTTAGTTTCCAAATATATTATATTTGTACAAATAAATATGAAAAAAGCATTAATTAATACTTAATACGGAGTCATCGCTTGAAACAAAAGTTTTTATAAAGTTGAAATGGTGTTTTGAGACAAGAAACTTGTACTGAATGTTAACCAGTCAAAACTTCTTTTATCATATATTTTTACCCATAAAAATCTATACATATTGTTATTTTGATGGAGTGCAATGGTGTATAAAAAGTTAGGGTTGTCTAAAAAGCTTGCGGTATGGAGCTTGTCCGGTTTTAGTTTGAAAAAAGCTTGCTTGATGTGGTTTAGTTTGAAAGTGAGTTGAACTGACTCGGCTTGGTTAGAAATTGAGTCTAGCTTGGCTCGGCTCGTAACGAGCCGGATTGACTCGGTTTGGGTCGCATACCAGCTCGGCTCGGCTTAGCTTAGCTCGGATTATTTTACTTTTAGTATATTTTATTTTTATATACATTATAATATATACATGTGATTAAGAGTGTAATTTGAAATCTATACCACATTTAAAGGTTGATTATCATAGTAATGATCTTATATTGTATTTCGTTGAAATTAAGAACGTATTTTGTGTTGTTAAACTTAATTTTGGCTTATAATGTATTAGGTTGAGCTTATTTTTTATATGTTATTTTAAATTATTGAATAATATTTTAAAATTACTGAATTTTAAGTGCCATGTATTAATTTTTCTTTTCAAAATCGAGGCAAACCCAAGCTTAGATTTCCAGCTCGGTTTCAAATCCAAACCGAGCCAGCTTGGTTTATAATCTAGTCGAGCCCGAGTTTTGGCCTAGCTCGGCTCGGTTCGGCTTGTGAATAGCATTTTATTAACAAGTGACTTTTACCTACTAAGTTCAATTTTATATATTTTTAAAACTACTTTTACATTTTAAATATTTTAGTATGAAGTTTATTCAACTATATACTCAAGAGCGTGATATAACAGTACTTGGAATGACAACAATTATCGCATATAATTAAAAGGACACAATGTTGCATATATCTTCATTGATCAAAAACATAAGTAAATGGTTTTTTTAGTCCTTGAAGATGACAAAAACATTTTGCAAAGTAAATATGAAATTGGCAAAGGTGAAGACATGAATGAAAGGGTTTCTTCAACTAAAGTATACATGTAAATGGTGATTATACTTCAGAGCAAGATTTCCTAAGAGTGTTCTTTATGCACTTTAAGACAGTGACGAATCTAAAAAATTTTCGTAGGGGTAACGTTTTATCAAAAAGGGGTAACGAAATCGAAAAAACGTCAATTTTTTTTAAAATCTACACTAACGCTGGAACGCCAATCCCCTAAGGTAGGTCGGCCCCTGTTTTTAGAGCAATATGTTTTACATATATTTTGGTATTTAAATGTTAAATAATATTGTTCATACCACATAAGTTGGGTAAGTTATTGTTTTCTACATATTTTTATGTTCAATATAGCGGTATTATTGTTGTTGCACATAAAAGTAAAGGACATTTCAATGTCATATGAGATCAAATACATTGAATATAACGTTTTAAATAGACAAATGGCATCGAGTGACAAGGATATATACTTGATTGAAAAGGTCATATGATGGACTAGGTCAAGAACTACATGACCCTTTTCTTGACGTCGACCCATGTGACGGCGTATCACAATTAATATATTCATATTGTTATATACTTTCATAAATAATGCATTTTAAATCTTTTGTTAAGTGTAAAACTATAGGGTTATGGTCCAGATGTGGTGGGGGTTGGTTGTGGTGGTTGCGGATAGAGGTGGTAGGTTGCGGGTGAAGAGGCCAAAAGTGGTGGGGTTGATTGAATATGGCGCTGGTGATGGTTAGGTTATATATATAGGGTTAGATTCATTTGTGAACAACCTATTGATAGTGAATTGTGTGAGCTAATCATACCTCTTGATTAGCAATACACAAGTTTAAATCAATGGTCAAGATTTGATGATGAAAATACACTTGTGTATTTTACGATTTGATTATGTAAATCAATGGCCAAGATTTGTTCACTCAGTTTATAAATACACTAGTGTTCACTCTAGAACCCCATTATATATCTATCTATCTATATATATTAATTTAATTTTTTAAATAAATGGGTAAATTACCAATCTACACTCATGTGTATAGCACATGACTAGACTTGACGTATAATTTTAACCTGATTAGTGTTAAAAGAAGAATGGTGTAATGAGTTATCCAAATAAAGAATTGTAACCGTAATTATTAAAGTTAAAGGGCATTCATTACAATTTGATACAAACATAAATGACAACGAAAAGAAAAGTGTAATTTACCTGACATATAAATTTGTATTTTAATATTTTGTTATGCTAATACCTTATTCCTACAACAAACGTAGAATGATGTAACGGAACTCAATGTGGAGGTGCACAAAATTGATTTTCTTTTTAAATCGGTTCCGCTTCTAGTCAATAACTACGGGTACGGATCCACTTTATGAGAGGAAAGTGACCGGTTCGGTTTCGATACTGTTTTTGCCAAGGGCGGAAGTTAATGTAGGCCCAGGGTGCCTGATCCCTACCGATTTTATGCTCGTAGTGTTTAATTTTAGCGAAATTTTTCAAAAAAAAATTGTAGTGTAAAATATTGAAATTTTAAGAGTCCGGCACCCACAAATTTGGGTTTTGAGAGTCCAGCCGAAACCAAGTTTTCGTTCAGACTCCACTACTAGTTTTTGCTACGGGTTTTGACCAATTCAGATAGGGTATAACCATGTAACCCGATATATAACCACCAAGTAGGATTGTGTATGAAACCGGTTTCTCAATACCCGATTTCTACCAATATCCGGTTCCGCATTTTTTATTGGTTCCATTTCCGGAACCAATTTTTTTTTTCTTTTTATGCACCTCTATTTTTTTTAAACATCATGCGCCTCTTCTCACCTTTTGCTATTTAGGCCGGTTAAGGTTAAAGCCATATTTTATTTATAATTTTAAATAGATTTAAGTTACTTGACATACAAGAAAACTGATTTAACCGTTTTCACCGGCTTTCATTATCAACCACATGTGACCGATGTTGTGATCAAATCTGAATCAAATTTTCACACAACCCTAATTTCAAATTTCTTTATGCATATGGATGTTTTGTGTTCTTCTACCTCCGAATTCAAGGTATTTTTTCGTCGAAAATCCTGTTTTAATATAATTTACTTATCATACATTGCATAATGCATAATTTACTTATCATACATTGCATAATGTAGTTGGTTAGGTTTGCGATCGCACGCGTTTGGGTGAGAAGGGGGCGCAGGAATGACTAAATTCCGGTGGAATGAATCCATGAATATGTTCCGGGATCATGTTGATCCAGATAAAGAGGAACAACATAAACAGATCATAATCGGTAACATCTCTTGATCGAATACATTCGTCGAGTTACCTACGAAAATCACCAAAATACACATGTTGACCGCCTTTTAAGCCAAAATAGACATTGACTTTTAACCCACTAAAAAGTAAACATATATAAAAGCATGCTATCAGAAAACGTCACATAAGCTAAGCCAGCTAAGAACATTTGAATTTAGCTGGCACAAAATACTTGAAAAGTATGACAGTGTCCACAAAACAACCAATCAAATCAATACACGTGTAAAACGTCAGCTAAAATTTAGCATGTTGTTCCTCAAAGGCTAAAGTTTAGCCTTTTGAGGAACCGGTACCTAAATTTGAGCCTTTGTTTTACATATGTATTGATTTGATGGGTTGTTTTATGGATCCTGAGGTACTTTTTAAGGTTTTTTGTGCTGGCTAAACTAAAGTCTTCTTAGCTGACTTAGCTTATGTGGCGTTTTCTGATTGGTTGCTTTTGGATATGTTTAGTGTCGAATGTGCTAAAACTCTAAAAGACGATGTCTATTTTGGTATACAAGGTGGTGAACATGTCTATTTTGGTGATTTTCCCTGTTATAAATCATGTATAGTTTTACACATTCGGTTTGCAGAGACGGATGCTAAGGTGGACAGAATCGTGAAGCTCATTAAGAATCTAAATTCCGGCACCAAAGAAGCAAAACAAAGGAAACGATCCGAAGTCATTAGTCTTATTGAGGATTTTTACAAACAATACCAAGCAATGTGTGCTTTATATGAAGATTTAAGAGAAGGTGTAAAGAGAAAATGCAACAATGAAGAAGATAAAGAAGACAATGAGTCCATTTCATCTTCAAATTCATTAGGCATGGAATCAGCAGCATATTATTCACCAGGTAGTGGATCAAAAACACCAAATATTGATCCACCAAAAGCGGCATTAACAACAGACGGTCAAAGCATGAGACCCGAGAATTTGTACCATCGTTAGAAGCGTTAAGTGTTGATAAGTCACCCTTTAAGATGAAGGTGTTAGAGGACAAAGTTAGTGCGTTGAAGCTCGAGATTGAGACGTTAAACTGTCAGAAGAGTGATCATGAACAAGAGTTTAAAGGCCGACAAGATAGATTTCATAAACGATTGCAAGAAAATATAGGATTGCAGCTTGTGTCGGCGTTTAGAGAAAAGGATGAGAATGTTTTGAAGAAAGTCGACGAGTGTGAGAAGTTTTTCAATAATAAAGTCGAAGGCGTCGAGAATTTGAAGAACTTTTTATATGGAAAAGAGAAAGAGCTCCAGATATTAAGGATTCAGAAGCAAGAATCGGAAATGAAGCTCGAGAAGAAGGCGAAAGAAGTATCGGATTCGCTTAACTTACAAGAAACTTTAGCGGAAAAATTAAAGGAAAAGACCACAAACGAAGAGGGGCTCGTCGAAGAAAGAAATCATTTGAAAGAACAAGTCAAAGATTTGGAGATCAAGATTGAATGTTTAAGCAATGAGAATCGTTTGTCGAAAGATGAAAACAAGAATCAAAGGAAAACCGTTTCGCAGTTGGAGGAAAAACTACAAGATTCTCAAATTTCGACTGCTGAATCACGAACGGAATGCGTCAAGGATTGTTCAAACAAAAGGAAATCCCTCCAGCAAAAGTTTGAATCGTTAGACATAAGCGACGAGCAAAGAGACATGCTAGCGAACAAATTAAACCCCGAGGCAAAATGTAGTCTCCAAACCATGGTTAAGAAAATGGGAGAAGTAATGGATGAATTTAGAAAGAATTCGGAGGATAGTGTGCGTATTTTGAACAGAAGAGTTTGTGTGTCGGAACAACTTAACAATGAAACGCGAGACTGGTACAAAAAGACGCGAGAACAACATGAGCAAGACAAAAAGGACAACGATTTAGCGTTCCACAGCATCAAGATTATAATGCCGGGGGTGAGTGAAACGTTAAGTGTGTCTGAGACGTTTGGACTTCGGTTTGCGGAATGTTGTGAGGCGTTCAATAACCGTGTGTCGAAAGTGTCGTGTGAGATAAATTTTGTAGAGATTGGGTGAAAAGAAAGAATGGTGCATTGGTACAAGTTAAGGAAGATTTTGATGCACTTGTGGTTCAGTTGGGTGATAAAGAAGAGGAGATACTTTGGTCAAGGCAAAAAGCATTGAAACTAGAGAACAAGTTAAGGGATTTGGAGAAGATTGTGAAGGAGAATGATGAGGCCATATTGTTTTGAAAGAGGAGAAAAGAGAAGCAATTAGGCAATTGTGTATCTGGATTGATCATCATCGTAGTCGGTCTGATTTTCTTAAGAAGGCGTTTTTTGAGCTCGTTGCTAGATGCCAAAGATCGTGTTAAGTTCAAAGCGTTAGGTTCAGTCGATCCCTACCCGAAGCCTGTTAGAAACTAAACATCAGATACCAAGCTCTTTTGTAAGTTGCAACACTTTCTTAAGAGAAATTGGCATTCATTACATCGTTAGGATCCTTCGTACTTGTATATATGAGTGTCACTTGTATATATCGCCTATGGGTGTGTTAAAACGGAACCAACATGTAAATCACATAACTGTAATGTATATGTTATTTTAAATGTGATACATAAATCTCTCCTGCCACATCTTATGAGCACAAGTACAAATGTTGTTTATCGTGGTTTACAAAGTACCTTAAATTGGTTTTATATAGATACTTTGTAACCGAATAATTTCACTCTTACAATATCATTAAATCGTTGCATACAACAAATGCAGAATGTTCATGTAGTTCTTACCTTTCTCTATTTTAAATTAGTACATATTAATGCCAATTATGGTTCCGACTAGTCCCAATTAGTCGCCGATTAATCACTAATAGGGGGTTCACAGATTAATGGCCGATTATCGCTAGGCGGTCAATGACGGTCCTATTCTGGCCAAAATTTGGCCGAACGCCGGCCAAATTTTGACCAAACCTTAGAAATTTCTTTTAATTACTTGAAAAATGAGTAAATGAGTGGTTAAAACATGTCTACTTTATAAAACTACATATAAAAATGTGTGTGTGTCTATATAACTAAAAATTACATATAAAAATCTCGATCCGATTAATCGCTAGTCGGTACCTCACCGCCCGACTAGCGCCTAGCGACTCTTACAACACTGATGCAGATACATACAACTGCTATCAAAAGAAATATTTGAATCTTTTACCATTTGTAATCTTGAAAATTCAACTACAAATATGTGTGAAGAAGGATCATATGAATTTAATATATACATATCTTTGCATTTTAGCTCAGATTTCTAATTATTATTAAAAAAAAAACAGTTCAAATAAATTGGACTGAAAGTCAAATCCTAAGTCAAACTCGAAAAACAAGACTTCTAATGAAATTCAACAGACCAAAGCAAAGACTAATAAACCAAAACCAACACCAGAAAACTGTTTAAGAAAGCAATTATCATAATCATAATACTGATCAAACAACTCACCAGCTCTATGAAATATCCTTATTGGATAGTGTTGGTGTGGTATGAATGACAAACACCAAAAACCACTGCAGAAAGAGATAGTGGCGGTCGGAACACTATATCAACACTAACAACTTCTATACCTCTCGGGGAGTGATTAGCCGAAAGAGAGAAGACGACAAAAAGAATCTATGACCTCCATAAGGTATACCTTCTGCTTTCTCTTCTGCACACAAAAATGACATGAATATATTCATTCATTCAACAACATTATTATTATTAATATTATAACTAGGATGTTTTCAATCAGATATCCTCATCTCCACCCCAAGTAGATCCTTAACCACCTCGTATGACACAAACGCAAGCGCTATCGAAGGAACCACCTGTTTCCACAAATCAAACTTTTATTACAAAATTTACAAAAAAAAAAGTAAGATGCCATTTTCGTCCCTCCCTAAGGTTTGGCCAGTTTTTGCGACTTTCGTCCAAAGGTTTGTTTTTCCGCAGTTGGATCCAAAAGGTTAGAAATCTTGCCATTTTCATTCGGCTCGTTAACTCCATCCATTTTTCTCCGTTAAGTCAAAGGTATTTCTGTCTTTTTTGTTAACTTAAAGGGCAATTTGGTCTTTTTCACTTTATGTGAAAAGACTGAATACCCCAGAAAAAGACTGAATTGCCCTTTGAGTTGACAAAAAAGGTGGATATACCGATGAGTTAACGGAGAAAATGCCGGATGAAAATGGCAAGATTTCAAACCTTTTGGATCCAGATATGGAAAAACAAACCTTTGGACGAAAGGAACAAAACTGGCCAAATCTCAGGGACGAAAATGGCATTTTACTCCACAAGAAAATGGAAAAGAATACTCTGATATTTACCTTAACTGAGTTAGGAACCAAACCCTTGTACAACGCCCCAAAACCTTCATAACGAACGGTTTTCCTGAAAGCGTCAACCATTCCGGTGTACTCAAGTGCTGACTTGCCATCCGCAGTCACAACCGAAGCTGCGTGTTTCCAACCAACCATTTGCATCCTTCGGCGGATGACATCAAGAGGGTAAGCAACCGTTTGACCCACGGTTCCAGCTGCAGCTCCACATGCAAGCTTCGTTGTCACACTCAACTCAGCGTCTTCGGCTAGCCCAAACGGTCTTGATTTAACCAACCAATCTTTTAAAGATTCATACACCGCGAAATTAAGACCCACATATGGTACCTGCATATAACCACAAAACAAATAACTTGTTAGAGCTCTACTGTAATATCACAAAATATTTGACTTTATTACTTACAACACCAATGACAGAAGGTAGCCACCCTTTATACAACGCATGCGGACCTTCTTCACGCAGTACGGTTCTAAGAGCATGTGCAATTCCTCGATATTGGCTAGAAGACTTATCAGTCTGTAAACATTAAAGCATTTGTAATTTGTTACAGACTACTATAAACATTAAAACATTCAATATCGAAAATTTTTGAACCGCACCTGCACGGTAAGGCGGCCTCGAACCAAATCCATCGGGTAGGTTGCTGACATGGCGATTATTCCAGCACATGCACCGGCTCCGAGGCGTAAGACAGGGGTGAGTTCAGCATCCACTGGAAAATACATATAAGAAATCATCAGCTTTCATGTGTGAATAGATATTAGTTAACTCAGTGATGTAAGAAGATACAAAAGATGAAATTGATGTACCGTTTCCAGGTTGCTGTCGGTATAGCCACAAAATCCCCCTGTTCAAACATAGTTGGTATAAGTAAAAGGTAAAAGAACAAAAAAGATAACACAACTTACTAGACAAAACAAAAAAGATAACCCAACTTACTAGACAAACTAAAGAAATCATAATGAAATATGACAAGTTAAATTTTGTATGGAGTGCCCATTGGTTAATGGAACCAAAAACGAAAAATGTAGCGATGTCACTTACTTTGAGGCTTCCTCGTAGCTAAAGAACTTGACAGCAGAGTTTGGAACAATACGAGCACAATTAGTGTCGTTTCCTTTAAATAGTCCACGGAAACCCTCTGTTCTCCATAATATTTCAATCCCTGTATAGTACCATTATATTTGATTGCATGAGGATTTTGCACCTGCAAAATAAAGACAAGGTTATCTCAGTTTGGTCATATATCTATCCGAGAGATCAATAGCTAGGCTATGTTCCAATCAGGAGGAAAACTTAAAGATGGGAAAATAAGTACATAGGAATTCTTGCACTATCACCACATTCAGAGTTTAAGACTGCTTAATAATGATTTAGTGAGAGGGATCCGTTATTACTTATTAGGCCGATTTTGAGAAAAAAAGACAATCAATGATTTTACTTGTCCACAGAAACAAAGTAAAACAATTTAGATAGATAATCTACCTGAAGCAATATTTTCAGTCGTTCTAAAGGAGCAACAGCAGTTCTTGATCTGCAACATAATATAACCAAATAAACAAACAGCTAGTTATAAACCAAGAGGTACAACATACTAACATAGGTATTTAGGTCAAGACTTAAGAAAATTAAAGGCTCTTTTTATATGACCTATAAGTTATAACTGGTTTCTTGCACCACAACATTTTGGCTGACATACAACAACCATACCCACTGTAATCCAACCATGACCCATGGCCTACAAGCTATTGGTCGGTTCTGGGGAGGGTGGGATGTAGGCAAGCCTTACCTCTATCTCTGGGGATAGAGAGACTACTTCCAATGAGGCCCCCCAGCTCCAAAACATAAGAGTCAGATAAAAACAAATAAAGGCCCGTAGGAACTCAATACTAAAAGATTTTACGAAGGCTACCAAACACGCAACTGGAGGAAACATAAAACACACATGCAAGTGATAACATGCAAAGGCCACAACACCCACACACACTCACACACACGCACAAAGTCTGATGATTGATGAATGAGATGCCTCCAATGGGAGGATCAGGAGACTTTTATAAATACAAAAGTTACACAGAAGTACAAAACTAATAAAGATATTACAACTAAGTCCATAAGTAAAACAAGTGACTAATGTTGTCTAACACAAGGCCTGTAAGGCAAGAATCTAATTCCAACCGTACTATCCTCCTAAAAGTCCTTAACTTTAATCTTACGTCTTCAAGAACTATCCTCGACCGTGTCCTCATAGAGGTGCAAGTCTAGTAACCACCTCTAACCATCTCAACCTCCCCTCCCAAGTCAGTTTTGACTGACATAATCTATCATAATATTTTCGTGATTATTTCGTATGGCCGGGACCGATTACAGAGCAATGTAGCAAGTAGCAGCGTATATAGAGTAGACCAAACAGATATCTTACACAAGAAAACTTGTAAGGGATCTTACACCATTATTTGCAAGGATGATTTTGTATAGAAAGAGTAGACTGTTAGATCACTAAGATAAGAGAATGCAAACATCTATACAATAATAACTTCTTTACAAATACATTTCAATCTTAATAGCAATGTCAAATGGATAATTTTACCTCAAGTATAAAAAACAAACAAAAGAGTTATAATGTATAAATAACCGGCTCTTGAACAATAAATTCAATCATTTCATTAAAATATTTCGTCTAAGTAAACCTAATCTTCACAACTATAATGACCAAACCCTAGAAGAAATTCAAAGTGACTAGTAATTAAAGCCACCGATTGTTACGAAAGAAATCAGTAAATGCCTCTACCGTACATAATCACTCAAAACCGAATCCACAGAAATCAGTAACAGATAATCAATCAATTAACTGAAATAAGAGAAATCAAAGAACTAACACTACGTATCTACAGTACAAAATTACTCAAAACTGAATCAAATTTAAATTAACAGAAATTAGTGACAGATAACGAATCGATAAAGCTGAAAATACGAGAAATGAGAGAACTAACACTCCACCAGCGACGCCGCCGGCGACGAGAGATTTGTAGATGCTGAGAAGAGCGTGGCGGCTAGGAGCCTTGACACCTTCACTAGCGATCTTTGCTTCTTCAGCGAGATTAGCGATTGTAACGGTCGTCTTCCCTACCACATCCTCCGATGCCATGTCACCGGAACCCTACCGGAAATAAATAATAAGTATTCGCCGTCGTAAGGTCTCCTCCGGCAATCTCAGTGAATTGAATAAAATTTATAAAAAAATATAAGAGCTAAATGCTTGGTTGGTCCATGTGGTTTACGAAAATTGCAGACTTGGTCCTAAGGGTTCACTAATTACACATTTGGTCCCAGTGGTTGCGATTTTTAAACTCGGGTGGTCCTTAACACTAACCCTTGTTAAATTTTTCAGTTAAATTTTATGAAATGACTAAATTATCCTTGAACCCACCATCTGCCTTCATCTTCTTCTCCCCATCTCTCTTTCCAACCCACCACCACCTCCACCTTCAACCCACCATCACCACCACCTCCTTCACCTCCACCTTCAACCCACCACCAACACTGTGTCAACCAGCACCACCACCAACACTGAGTCAACCCACCACCATTTCGGCTTGAGAAACCGCTGACAGTATGCACTTATATGAGACTGTCGTACCTGAAATTCGCTCATTTCACAGCGAATCAAGCGATTTTGGAAGCGTTTGCAGGTAAGAAGAAAGCTCATGTGATTGATTTCGGTATAAACAAGGTGCCCGCGTTACGTCCCGGTGGTCCCCCGACATTCCGGTTAACCGGAATCGGACCTCTATCAGGTGATAATACTGATTATTTGCAGGAAGTCGGTTGGAAATTAGCTCAGTTAGATGATACGATTCATGTTGTGTTTGAATTTAGAGGTTTCATCACCGGAAGTTTAGCAGATCTGGAACCTGAAAACTTAACTCAATGATATCAACTGAAAATTTTATAATCTTATTCAATGAAAACTGGACTTAAATACATAAGCAAAATGGTATACGTAAACAACTAATTCCTACGAATCATGAATAAACAAAAGACTAGGAAACTTAACAACTACTCTACCCACGTGTGTTTGACTAATCAAACTTATTCAAATAGCAGCAACAGTAACATCCAACGGAAACATCCACCTCATTTCTAGCTCCTCACGATCAGCTATCCTTTCAGAACCTTCTATGTTTGATCTACGAAACGACGAAGTTTTGGCGGTAAAATCGGTTTTTGAGCTTCATTAGTTGTTAGCTAGATCTGGTGCTATTGATAAAGTGTTATCGGCGGTGAAACAAATGTCGCCATAAATTTTAACGGAGGTGGCGAATCACAACGGAATGAGTTTTCTGGAACGGTCTACCGAGTCGTTACATTATTATTCGACATTATTTGACGCGCTTGAAAGCAGCGGCGGTGGTGTTGGTGGTGGTGGGTTGGAGAGAGATGGGGGAGAAGAAGATGAGGAGAGATGGTGGGTTCAGGGACAATTTAGTCATTTCATAAAGACTTAACTGGAAAATTTAACAAAGGTTAGTGTTAAGGACCATCCGAGTTTAAAAATCGTAACCACTGGGACCAAGTGTGTAATTAGTGAACCCTTAAGAGCAAGTCTGCAATTTTCGCAAACCACAGGGACCAACCAAGCATTTAACTCAAAATATAATATGCAATGAAAGTGTGTTCGCAGGATAGGAACCGCTTTAAACTAACTAAACGTTTAACGAACTGTAAATTATTTGGCAGAAAGTTGGTTTATGTTTGTTCGTTTAGCTAATACACGAACAAGATATTCTGTTCGATTAACTAAACGAACGTACATGAACAAATGTTCCTTTCGTTTGATTGCGTTCGTAAATGTTCGGTAATATCGTTCGTTTACATTCATTCATGTTTGTTCGTTTATGTTTGTTTGTGTTCGTTTGTTTATTTTAATTTGTTAAAAGATTTTAATGTTTTTAATATTTCACTTTCTCAAGTTTTACTTTCCCTTTTTTTTACTTTCCACACTAAACATTAATTAATTAATAATTATATTATAGAAATGGTAAAATGTAAACCCTTATTTAAACATACGAATTAAAGACATTTTTTGGGATATGTCTAAGTAACTTAGATAATTATGTTTTAAATCAGCTAAACTTGATTTATCGTATAATGCTTGTAGTAGACTTCGTGTATCTTGAATTCTTGATTTGGTTTATTTGACTATTTGTGTCGGATGTTTAAGGTAAATGTTGCCTTTTTATTTCAAGTTTAATGTTCGTTTGCGTTTGTTTGTGTTCGTGATCAATGTTCACAAATTGTTCACCCCAACTGAAATTCCATAGCAAACAAACATGAGCATAGACTTCTTTTCGACATGTATTCGCGAACAGTTCACGAACATCTGCATTTCCTAAACGAGCAAACACGAACATGGCCTTGTTCGTGTTCGTTCGATTTGTTTACAACCCTAGGATCAGGATCATTAACAAACAGTCTAGAACCTAAAAACAGTAAGAATCCATATAATATTAAACATGACATAATGTTTATGTTTAGTTATTGATTAGAGGTATTTAGGTCATATTATCCTGCATTGTATGATTATCCCATTGTTTCATAAAATTGGTGTAAAGTTTGGTTCATTCAATGCATTGTATGAATAAAATTTGGTCCAAGACATGGCCCAAATGCTACTCCATATACTCATCGGAATTCTATTGCATAGTTTATAGTTATCATCAAGCATCGAAAGTTGTAACTTAGTCTAGGTGTTATTAGATTTTGGGTTTGTTTAGTAAACGGATTGTGTTTAGATTGTAACAAGTTAAATTTGTTTATTGTCAATTGCTTTAAGTTTAAAATAAAGACATAAAAAATTATATAATTTATAATTTCAACATGTCAACATTTTACGACCCTTTTACCATTTATAATATGTTAACCCATTTACAGCTTTGCTTAACTTTGAACTTGATGCCAATCATTAACAACTCGTTTAAATGAACATGCTACTTGTTTAAAAAAAATGGAAGGTAAGGAGGATCCATGGTGTTCGGTGACTATGGAGGATGTCGGTGGTTGTAAAGAGAAGAAATGATTAGGGTAATCAAAGCGATCTCTCTGATACCATGAAAGTAGGCAGGAATCCGTTGTTTCGTATTCCATATCTCAACAACATATATAAATACTACCATGGTTGACCTATTCTCTATTTCATATGAATAGTCACATTTAATGACATAATAATTACATATATCTTAAACATGTGTTTTGCTTGAAGGCAGTGGTTAAGGGAGTTGGTATTGAAAGTACCGTGTTGAAGGTTGAGATCCCAAATCGATCAGCAGTTTTTTTTTTGGCAAAAGAGAATCAAGAATCTTCGATGACTATCACAATGTATTTGAAGGATACATCAACGGTACGATGGAGACATTTGATAAATGAAAATGTGGTGAGGCTAGAGTGTTCCCATCGAACCTTGACTATTGGAATGCGACTGCGGCTAAGTTGCTTGGTTCCTTGGTGCATGATTTCGACTAGTTTTTCCACAAAGTGTAAGGACTCATTGATTTGAAGATCACTAAGTGGAACTTGAAGTCCTTCTTCTGCTAGACATTTCTTCATATTTGAAACGTGAAAGGTGGGATGACATTGTTGAGCTCTTGAGGTAGGTTCAGTCGATACGCTTGCCAATCCCTTCGAGAATCTTGAAAGGACCTACGAAGCGAGGTGCGAGTTTGCCTTTCTTACCAAATCGAACTACACCCTTCCAAGGGATACCTTGAGACGTACATGATCACCAACTTTAAATTCCAAGGGCTTGCGTCTTTTGTCAGCGTAACTCTTTTGTCGACTTCTAGCCTTGAGTAGGTTGTCAAGAATCTGTAGGATCTTGTCCATCGTCTCTTGTATGAGTTCGGGACTAGTGATTTGAGCTTCACTGATCTCGTGCCAACAGATAGGCGAGTTCACAGTTTAGTTTAACGTAAAACAAGTAGGTGTTTAGTTTAAAGACATGTCAATAATAAACTAGATACCAAAGTGACTGTTATGTTGTTTGCCCTCATCAATGCCTATCACATTGGCCATGAGCTTAACGTCCTTAGTTCACGCCCGTCTTCCCAGGTACGGTGTGAGGTTTGTCAGGCCTAATAACACTATCAACTAATACCTTGTTGCCTCCAAGGCAACTAGTTCGGTAGTAAGTAGGGACTTTCATGATAGAGTTGAGTTTATTAACTAACATCGAAATTAAACTACAACATTTATAAAAACTATTCCTCCAAGGAATAGTAGTTTGTCCCCCCGAGACGCATACTTGTGAAAGTGTAGTGAACTCACCTTCGTTTGCTCGGTAAATGATGACGTGCCTTTATGCGTTAAGTAAGTGTTAGGTCCGTTACACGCGACCTAAGGTACGTTTAAATGTAAGTATATATACAAGTAGAGTGTTTGCAATACCCTAAGTGTCCAAACAACTTAGTGTTTTAGTGATCAGGTTAATATGTTTATTACACAATACCACACAGCAGCCAGGGTTTCTTTGTGCAAATAAACTTTATCAAATAATTCCTTACAAAATAAACTCTTTCAATCACGTAAGTCCTTACAATCAAATAAGTCCTTACAAAATAAACTCTTTCAATCACATAAGTCTTTACAATCAAATAAGTCCTTACAAAATAAACTCTTTCAATCACATAAGTCCTTACAAAATAAACTCGGACTCCATATGCGAACATTCAACAAATCCGGACACCCATCAACCATAACATATTCGGACTCATAAACTTTTAAAAAAATCGGACAACCATGCAATATATATAAATTCAGATTCCACACATACTATTAAACTCGGATTCAACATCATGCCTAAAGTCGAACTCCCTTGAACATACAACAAATCCGGATTTCCTAATAAATTAACAAATTTGAACTCCTTAGATTAAATACAAACTCGGACTGCTTGCTTATATCCTTGTTAAACCCGGGCAAGGGTAAGCATGTTAAATTCGGACCCCTTTATGAGTTTTAGAAACTTGGACTTTGTGACTTCACAAAGTCGAATCATTTACAATCGCACAGTAACATGAAATCAAGTAGAAATCACAACAGTTTAGTTTCAATTCTACGATTAAAACCCTAATCTCAACAATGTAATCAATCACAACAGTAATTTAGTATTCCTGTCATGTCAATGGCATCACTAATCATCAAACAACAGTTTCATATTCAACAAGTATGATCAATTACACACAATCAATTGTTTGGATCATCTAGGTTTGCATGAATCAAAAGAACAAGTTCTTAACATAAACATAAACACATACCTTAGATTCAATCTAGTGTTGTTCTAGGAGGATTGAAATGATCAAGATTGGGGATGGAGAATTGTGTTGTAAAGATCAGAGAATGTTTTGAGAATAATGAACTGTCGTACGGTGATTTTGAGAGGTGTTTAGGGTTTGTGTTTTATTATAACTTCTCTAATATTATAATACACCCTTAATTATAAAATCTTCACATAAAGCACACAACAAGTTGTAATTTACAATTAAAGCATATAATTCACGTATTTGTCATGCAGCACATAAGTTCCGTATAACCCATCCGTATATAATTTATTATTCGGTCACCAACGTTCGAGAGTTATCATGTGAGTGTTCCAGTAATCCCTCGAATTACCAAAGTAGACTCATTTAACTAACCCTAGTTAAATGCAGTGCCATAATGTATATATAAATTAGATGTGGTTAGGTTAAAGTATTAACTTGAAATTGCGGTTGTCACACTTGGAGTGTCTCATAACGAAACTAAGACTCTTCCAAAGTGAACCGAAAGTCCTCTTGAGTTAGGGAGACATGTTTTGGCCTAATAGGTAGAATACTCTCACCGAGGAGCGGGTTACGATATTTACCCTTCCAGTTACTACATGTCTCTAAATGATCAAAAATTCGAAAGTTTGACGGGTTGAAAATCGATGAATGGAACTAATTATCAAGATGTGGATATCACTCTTAACTTGACAATTTCGTTCCCTAAACGTGGTTGGTACTTACCAAACGAGAAGCAAATTCCGACTCATTGGCAAGGGTCCACTAGAGTATGAAATGTAAATTTCCATCAAGTTATTGATATCACTCCTAACTTGATGGTGTAATTTCGTGAAAATCGAATACGCGGAATGAGGGACTTCACCAAAAATTGCGGGCCATCGGGCCTATTTTGGTGCAAATCGCCTCGTTGATGATATACGAGTGTCTTTATGTCTTCAAGTGTGTATTGTGTCAGCCTTAGGAAAGGCAGGTAATTGTTTAAGAAACAGGGTTAGATCAGAAGCATAATAGGTAAGTTTAGACGTTTTAATCGAGGAAAACAGTTCACTTTGTACGAAGTGACTACCACTTCGTGCGAAGCTGTTCAGCTCGCACGAAGGGGTCAAGTTTGCACAAGGTGTTGCAGTTCGCACCAAGTGTTTCAGTTCGTACGAAGGGGGTCTGATTCGGTGCTTAGACTATAGACTAGGTCAAATCATGCAATTCTTCCTAATTCCCTATAGTTATGGCTCTGATACTAATTTGTCACACCCCAACCAATGGCGGAATCATCGGGGCGGACGAAGTAGATTGCTCAAGACTTCATAATGCTAAGTTTGTGACAAGTATTTTAAAGAACAATATTTCATTTCATTTCTAGAATTTCAAGTACATAGTTTGAAGCCAAATTACAACATCAAAATGGAAACTATAACAATGAAATCAAAGTACAAGTACAATATAAATCTAAGTTAAAAGTGGGTTTCTAGTTCTCTTACTAGATTCCATGCATCGTCTTGATCATCATCGTCAACCTGCAACATAAAAGTATGGTTCAACACACATGGCATTGGCTAGCATACAAGTTTGAATACTGAGTAATAAAGTTTAAACAATCCACATGACATAACCGTTTACTAAGCTAACATACAGTGCTAGCAATGCGACTACACATGTCAACCCAAAGTTTACCGTTAGCGTAATCTAATCATAGCACTTGTTTACTTAACATGACCTCACGAATACAAGCAGTGCGTTAATCCTATAGCGCTATACATGTTAAGGGAGGCTTGCACACAATTAGTGACGTAGTATAAAGCATTAGATTTTAGCATATAAGTTTGCATGTATTCATATTAAGCATGTATAAACAGATGTTTATTTGTGATTTATGCATAAGATATTTGATTTCCGTCAGTTGCTATAATCATATATGTTGCACCCCAAAAGTGTAAAGATAAAGAGTGGAGTCGAGTATGCTCACAGTTTTGCAAGTTTTCTAGTATTCCGAGAGTTGAGTTGATAAACACCGAAGTTACCCTACATGAGGAAAATAGAGGTGTGTGAATAAACTGTGTTTGGCGAAAGATTCAGATTTGGATTCGGAAAATACGAAAGGAAAACGTAGAAAGTGCCACTTCGTGCGAAGTGACAGTTCTAGAATGTTTTAGCTTGTTTTGCACCTATTTCGACGCTGATTTCTGTGAACGGGAATTTTGGCAGCAAGACAAAACAGTCTAGGGCCATAACACTTAATCATAATGCGATAATATTATGTCCCGATCCGTTTATTAAGAAAATACGATAGTTAGGTATAGTTTATGTCCATTTTAGTCAAGTTTGTCATTTAGGTCAAGCAAGAATGTATGGAACCTCGTTATATGATTCACCAAAGCACTAAGTTTATCAACACAATTGATAAACAGGTTGGTCATGAATATACAGAATTTAAATATACAAAATGTTCAAGTGAGGTGTGGAACTTAATTCAGGTAGCCAAGGCTCCCAACGTTCTCACATTTGCTGGAACACAAGTCCAATCGTAGTGAGGATGATGAACTCGGTTAGCCTCTACACTTGGTACAATAGAAAAAAAGAAGAAGAATTATAAAAGAAATAACAAGGCAATAGTGGGTTGTACTCACTTAGAAGGTCTGAGGATAAACTCTCAACAATTCGGGAAATTTAGAGTGAAAGTGTGAAGATTTGAAAAGATGGAAATGTGAAGTGGGTGTTTATTTATAGGAAAAGTTGCTGCCAACTCCACTTCGTGCGAAGTGTACTCCGTTTCGTACGAAGTGGGTACACTTCGTGCGAAGTGGGTAGTACACTTGTGCGAAGTGGGTTCAACTCGCATGAGTGAGTTGGGTGTGGGCTGTTTTCACGTATTTTAGCTAATTTTCAAGTATTTCAAGCATAAAGTTGTAACGTATGAGTATTGCATGTATAATAAGTATGATTTGCATGTAAGCATGTATTTGAATGATTGATGCAAGCATGACAAGTATAGGTAAAACACGTATTTCATTATAATCAACATCTCGGATTACAAAGTTAGGAAGAAAGTACGAATATGATACAAATACAAGTTTACATAAACAGAAATACGATTACACTTTCTAATTAAGGAAAGTGCAAAATGTGAAGCAACGTTCTAGACAATTAATGTAATCAACATTCTTAACAAACCATATAAGCAGGGGTGGATCTAATCCTGTATTGTGGGTTTCCAGGAACCCATACAGTTTGAAAAAAAAAACTGAAACATTTGGTAAGAAACTTGTATAATTTAAAAAAAATTATCGATATTTAGTGAAAATCTACTAAAAGAATCCCATCAAGAAAAAAATCATAAATCCTTCGCTTCGCTGTTATATGTCAAATTCTGTAAAGTGATTACCTATCTAAAAACATATAGATACAAACATAGGAGTGGCAATTTCCTTTAAAGTGATCACCTATCTCTAACATTGTTTGTAAATTGGGTATAGTATCTTGTGTAATTTTTTTAATGCACCGTACAATAGTGAAAATTCTGCATGAATTTGTGGGAGAGTTACTTCTAAAATTATTATATTATATGTGACGTATAGAAATGAATAGATCAAGTTGGTGTGTTGTGTTTGTTCCCTTTTTGGGGTGGTTTGTGATATATGATTGGGTGCACCCAGTCAGTCAAGTGGACGTGAGGTGGACCCAGCTGGTGTTGTGGGCTGTTTTTAAAATACTCACGATGGCTACGTGCGTCCTTCAGATACCACATAAAATCTTTGGTCACATCACAACCAACTCAATACTATAATACATTTCTCTATTAAAAAAGTATCAAAACCATTTGTATTTATTCATTTTAGTGAAAAAAAATAGTATCAAAACCATTTGTGTTTATTCATTTAAGTGAAAAAAAATACTTTTCATTTTGCAATATTATATTATGATATAAAATATAATATTATTGTATTTTTTAAGAATAATATTTAATTTAATTGTTATTATTAAAAAAAAAGTAATTGCAATATTATATTATAATATAAAATATAATATTATTGATTTTTTTTAAGATTAATATTTTAGTTGTTATTATTGAAAAAAAAACTTTTCATTTTGCAATATTATATTATAATATAAAATATGATATAAAAAACTTTTCATTTTCCCTACGGAAGGGAGATCTACTCTGCGACCAGCGGATCTGCTCGTCTTAGGCTGGGCTGGGGGAAACATACTTGTGTAGACTTCACGGGGGTTTCCCCTTTGGTTGGTTTAAGGGAAAACGGGTTTGTAGCTGGACAAGCGGCAAGAAAGGCAGAATCAAAGAAAGTGGATAAGCACGCTAAAGCTTGCGCAAAGAACCACATGTCTTTGTCCCTTTTGCCTTTGATACTTTTGGCTCCCTAGCGCCAGAAGCTATCAACTTCTTGACGAGAATTCAACGGGTTGTCTACAATTGTTCAACCCCAAGGGGGCAAGAGTTTGTATTTGGAAGGTTAGGGTTTGCAATTCAGAAAGGATTGGTGGCGCAGTATGTTGCCCGGCTACCTTCTGTTTTGATGTAACTTAGCAAGTTTTTGGCTAAATTATGAGTCTTTTTGTTTTTTTTTTTAAAATGGTTATTACTAAAATAAAATTTACTATTTTGCAATATTTATTATAATATAAAATATAATATTATTGTATATTTTAAGATTAATATTTTAGTTGTTATTATTGAAAAAAAATTATTGGTACTAAATTACATTTCCTAAATTTTCTCCCTAGATAGAACCTTGGGTATGTGTACATAACAGAAGTCAATCATGAATGCTTATGCTTTTTCAATATTTGTTTTTTTTTTCTAAATTCATTTGATATGCATCACATTAGTTGACGAGCGTCGGTTGTGTCCGCTTTCTAAGATAAATACGTGTATGATTGATATTCTCTAGTTTTGTCGTATCTTAAACTTATTAGAATAAAGTAAACTTAACTTTTACTATTGTATTTGATACTGATATGAGTATTAATACGCACCACGTCATCAATAACGAACCCAAACCTTTTAAACATCTAGCTCTTGACACGACACCAAGCTTGAAAATAAAATTCACAAAATAATATGATAAAAAGCTATACAATATCTATATCTATAGTTAAATAATTGAAAGCCAATTATTCAATTCGAAAAAGAATAATGATATAAAAAGAAACAATAATAAAAAAATCTAACAATAAACCCCCTCCCCCATGGCTTCCAACTTGATGAATATTATACTTTTAAAGTTTAAATTCCTCTGAATCACTAATTTCTTCTTCAATTTCTACTTTTTGCGACATCGAAGGTATGAATTCATTGATATTTAATTATTAATATTATATATGATATGATATGATTCGTACAGAATTTGATTGGTTAATTTTGATTTCATCCTTATCTTTACACTTACAGTTCGTACGAGTTCTGATTTCTTGTTTAGCAACAGATTTAGCTTAATTTGAAGTTGTCATGAGTTGAATTTTAGATTATTCGATGAGTTTGTTGATGATTGAGTATCTTATAACAGTAATTGTGATCATGAAAATTGAAAGTTAATAGTTGACTTGAGCTAGGGTTTGTTATGATGATTTGAGTGTATCTTTTGGGGATTTCATTTGTTTTGGATTACCTGTGTTATATCTGTTTGTTGATTGTATTTTTGGTTTAATCTGTTAGAGTTATTGTTTTCAAAACCCTAGATTTCATGTTATAAGATAGTAAAGAATAGTTTCCTTTTTTTATGGATCATTTTTCATGAATTGCAGATCTAAGTCATCTGCGTTTTGAATGCGGTTTCTTTTTGAGGAAATGGATGATTTAGTGGACGGTGAAGCGGGTTCAGTTAACGTTGTTGAGGGCAATCGGTTTTTGGCGAAAGAGAGTGGGTTTTTTAAAGAGCATGGAAGCTCGAATGTGCAGGAAATGGTTATACCCGGTGACGATTACAAGGGAAAGAATGTCGCTAGGGTTGACACAACCGAGCACGCGTGGACCAGCCTCGCAGTATGGATGCAGCAGGGATGATGGTTGAAGAGTTAACGGTGAGAAATTTCGACAGTGGGAACTTGGAGACCGGTGGTTCTGGCATAAACGATAAAATGCATAGTTCAGTAACGTTTGGAACGCTTTCTTTCCAGATGAAATGAACAGTTTACATACACAAGTTGAAAATCAAAATGACGTTGCGGACCGTTCACGTTCGCGGCAAGAGGATAGTCAGCCTGCTTCGTTGAATGCATTGTTATCTCCTAACGGGATTCGCACAAAGATTCTTTCTCAATCAGGGTTTTCTCGGTATTTCGTGAAAAGTACGTTGAAGGGAAAAGGCGTCATATGCAGTGGCCCGGGCCCGGGTCCAGCTCGTGAAGCTTTTGGCCGTATTCGTGGTCAGAATCATCCACAGGTTGCTTTGGTTAGTTTAAATTCAACGCCTAATTCAACTACGGAAACTACTGTTCATGAAGGTTTGAGTCTTCGAGAATGGCTTAAAGCGGGTCAGAACAAGGTCGACAAATCAAAAAACATGTATATATTCAAGCAGATTTTGGATTTGGTGGATGCATCTCATTCTCGTGGAGAACCGTTGCAAGCGTTACGCCCGTACATGCTTCAAGTGGACGCCAGAAAACCAAGTTTTGTACATTGGTTTGCCTGTTATCGGGAGTAAGAAGTTTCCGATTTGGAAAAGAACGGAGATAAGAAGCGAGAAGGGGAGCACGGTCATCTTCTCGGTGCTTGCCAAAGCGCAAAAAGACGAAAACAAGGGAACATGTTTCGTCGGTGGCCTCAGTTTGCCGTACATTCTGGTTTCAAAGATTCCGGGTACGGATTTAACGAACAAAATATCCCGACAAGAGATAATACGTATCCAATCCAAAACATATCCAACAGTCAGCACTTATTCGCTACATCAAATGGTAATACCTATCCAATTCAAAACATGTTGAACAATCAGCCATTATACGCTACATCCCAAATGGTGAATAATTTCGTCGGTGATCCATTGGAAGAGCAGTGGTACACCAGTCCGGAGGATTCCGGAGAGCGGTGCTCTACGTTATCATCAAACGTCTACTCTCTAGGCGTTCTTCTGTTTGAGTTACTTGGATCATTTGAATCGGCTAGAGCCCATGCTATCGCGATGACGGACCTACGCCAGAGGATCCTTCCTCCTAGTTTCATGTCGGAGAATCCTAAGGAAACCGGATTTTGTCTTTGGCTGCTTCATCCTGAGCCGTCATTACGCCCAACAACTAGGTATTGTTTGAATCATGTTTCGTGTGAAATCTTTCCTCGTATATCTGAGTCTAGGGCTGCATATGAATGTTCGTGTTCGTTTGTTAAGGAAATATATATGTTCACGAACTGTACATTAACACTTATCGAATGGGATTTTATGTTTGTGTTCGTTTATTAAGGAAATGAATTTGTTTGTTTGTTAATTTTAGGCAACGAACGTTCATAAACACAAATGAACACAAACTTATGTTCATGAACACAAAGAGAAACAAACGAACACAAACAAGCGTTCACAGACAGAATATATATATACACTGATACTTATTAAATATTTTATTTGTCAAAATTTTGAAGTTTTTAAAATATAAAAAACTAAAAACACTAATGAACTATCGAACATAAACGAACACGTTACCGAACGTTCACGAACATAAATGAACGAACGCGGCCTCTGTTCAAGTTCGTTCATTTAACTAAACGAACGAAATTTCTTGTTTGTGTTCGTTCATTTATTAAACGGACGAACACAAACAAACTTCCCGCTGAACGGTTGATGAACTGGTTCGCTGAACTTCAGTTTGTTTGCAGCCCTATTAATCTGACCAATGGCACTGTCCCTGTTTTTATATTACTCACCTGTAATGCTAAAATTTTATGACTTCAGTAATATTCAAGTGCATTATCGAAGGCTGCAAAAGTAGTTTGCGTGAACATTCCCTTTATGATTTGAAAACTTCATTCCACTTTTAACCTAACATTCAAGAATTTTCTTTTATCAGGGCCATCCTACAGTCCGAGCTTATAAACGGAATACAAACATCATCCATGAAACAAATGTCAACATCCATTGATCAGAAGATGCTGAATCAGATTTGATGTTGTATTTTCTCGCATCTTTAAACGAACAAAAGCAGACATGTGCGGCAAAACTAGCTGACGATATTAAAAGCTTAGAATCCGACATTTTAGAGATAGAGTCACGACAGCCGAATAAAACTTCGGGAAAGAAGTTAAAATCGTCTACATTTTCTAGTCTAGGTGGATCGCGCTTAATAAACAATATAAATCATCTTGAACACGCTTACTTTTCAGTTCGATCCACCATAGGGAACTCTGACATGAACGAATCCGGGGAGCGTGAAGTGTTAAGTAGTCGGGAAAATAATATTGTGACGAAAAATACGGAAGCGGGGAAAAAGCCGGTGGATCGTTTGGGGGTCTTTTTCAATGGTTTGTGCAAATATGCTCGTTATAGTACGTTTGAAGTAAGGGGTGTTTTACGGAATGGTGATTTTAGTAGCATGGGAAATGTTATATGTTCACTTGGTTTTGACCGAGATGAGGATTATTTTGCAACTGCTGGAGTGTCGAAAAAGATAAAAGTATATGATTTTCATTCTTTGTTGAATGATTCTGTTGACATTCATTATCCGCTGTTGAGACGTCGAACAAATCTCGACTTAGTTCCATTTGTTGGAATAGCTATATCAGGAATTATCTGGCCTCGGCGGACTATGACGGTGTGGTCAAGGTTAGTACTCTTATCAAGAGTAAGATGCATTTTCGTCCCTGAGGTTTGGCCAGTTTTGCGACTTTCGTCCAAAGGTTTGTTTTTCAGCATCAGGATCCAAAAGGTTTGAAATCTTGTCATTTTCATCCGGCTCTTTAACTCCGTCTGTTTTTCTCCGTTAAGTCAGGGGTATTTTCGTATTTTTTCTTTAGTAAGGGTATTTTGAATACTTGTACATTATACTAAATGCTTGTCCGTAAAGTGAAAAAGTCCGAATTGGCAATTGCCCTTTAAGTTAACTAAAAAGACGAAAATACCCTTGACTTAATGGAGCAAAAATGGATGGAGTTAATGAGCCGGATGAAAATGGCAAGATTTTAAACATTTCGGATCCGGATGCCGGAAAACAAACCCTTGGACGGAAGTCACGAAAATGGCAATTTACTCTTTTAACAATCTATTGGTTAGATATTCTAATCAAAGGAACACAATACACATTAGATTAAGTTCAAAAATTCATTACCATAAAAGCTTATAAACGGTGAATATGCACTTTATGTGTTCTTTATAATTGCTTATCATATAATGTTTTTGCATACGTTTGTGGATGGGCCAGATATGGGATGTTGGAACTGGTGAAGCAATATCACATCACATTGAGCATGAAAGGAGGGCGTGGTCAGTTGACTTTTCTCGAGTTGACCCGATAAAATTAGCCAGTGGAAGTGATGATTGTTCTGTCAAATTATGGAGCATTAATGAGGTAAGCTTCTTCCCATTTATAACTAAAATTACCTTCCTTTTGTTCTAGTTATACTTTTAAATCAAAATTGTTTCTTCGAAAGACCCGGGCATGAACTTGGAAATCTGTAATATCTCATGTGATCAGTTTGTAAGAATTGCTAGGCGCTAGTCGGCTGGTGGGGTACCGACTAGCGATTAATCGGGATTAGTCGGATTGGGATATTATATGTAATTTTCAGTTTTATATGTATATACACACATTTTCAATGTATTATTTATGTAGACATGTTATAACTAACACCTACTTCGACCCATATTTTTAAGTAGATAGGATTAATTGCTGGAATTTACAGGTTTTGGTCGGTCAAGAATCTGACCGGAATTGCTAGACTGCCACCGATTTTTGGGCCAATTAGGACTTGATTTGACAACTGTTGACCGCCTACTGATTAATTGGCCGATTAGATAAAAATTAATCGGTGAACCTCCGACTAGCGATTAATCGGTGACTAATCGGAGGCTAGTTGGGAATTTTTACAACCATGCATGTGATTCACATTTTCTTCACGAGCTTCTGAGTAAAATTATTCCCCATTATCATCGTAACAAATAAATAGATGTTAGTATATTACTAAATTAGGTTCTTTACGCAGGGTATGTTAGATATTTGATAATTATCCAAAAATTTCACGTTATCTGCATACGTTACATAGCTCTTACTTTTACTATATGTCAAGAACCTTCTAGTAAGTTACTCAAATAAATAAAGTTGTCTTTTCTATATGCAGAAGAAGAGCTTATCGACAATCAAAACCGTTGCAAATGTCTGCTGTGTTCAATTTTCCCCATACTCCACTCATTTATTGTCTTTGGGGTCAGCTGATTATAGAACGTATTGCTATGATCTTAGAAACGTTTCCAAACCGTTGTGTACGTTATCTGGCCATGACAGAGCCGTTAGTTATGTCAAATTCTTGGATAGCGGGACCGTTGTTTCCGCATCAACTGACAACACACTAAAAATTTGGGATCTCAATAAAGCTGATTTTGGCTGCTTATCGACCAGCAGTTGCGTCTTAACCCTTAAAGGCCATACTAATGAGAAGGTATGTTACTGTATTTTACATTTTTACTGCACCGTTATTACATTTAGGGCATTCTTTATTAACTTTGCGTCTTTCAGAACTTTGTTGGATTATCCGTTGCTGATGGGTACATTGCATGTGGCTCAGAAACTAATGAGGTATGCTCTATTTAGTTAGAACTTAGTTGTTGTTTGGACATAAGTAAACAAGAAATTACCATTCTCGTCCTTGAGGTTTGGCCAGTTTTGTAACTTTAATCCAAAGGTTTGTTTTTCCGCATATGGATCCAAAAGGTCTGAAATCTTGCCATTTTCATTCGGCCCGTTAACTCCATCCATTTTTCTCCGTTAAGTTAGGGGTATTTCCGTCTTTTTTGTTAACTTAAAGGGCAATTCGGTCCTTTTCACTTTATGTAAAAAGACCGAATACCCCTGGAAAAGGCTGAATTGCCCTTTAAGTTAACAAAAAAGATGGAAATACCCCTGACTTAATGGAGAAAAGTGGATGCAGTTAACGAGTCGGATGAAAATGTCAAGATTTCAAACCTTTTGGATCCAGATGCAGAAAAACAAACCTTTGGACTAAAGTCGCAAAACTGACCAAACCTCAGGGATGAAAATGGCATTTTACTCTTTATTGTTTTTTATTAATCGTGTCTGTCTGCAGGTGTTTGCTTATTATAGATCATTGCCTATGCCTATCACGTCCCACAAGTTCGGATCTATCGATCCCGTTTCGGGTAAAGAGACTGAAAGCGAAAGCAATCATTTTGTTTCAAGTGTCTGCTGGAGACAAAAATCCGACATGGTGGTTGCAGCGAACTCCACCGGATGTCTGAAACTGTTGCAGATGGTCTAACAAAGGTTGACTTTTTTCTCTTCAAGATTTGGTGTTGACTTTTGATCTAGTGGTAGCTAGTACATCTTGAGTTTCACCTCATATGTTATTTTCATGTATATTGTGATATGCCGTATAGAATCTCAAAATTGTTAAACGTGGGCGTCGAGTAATAAAAAATGTATAGTTAACTGTTCCCATTTTTGAGGTTAATAAATTCATTAGCATACTATTTTTTACGTTGACGTTTTCTGTATATGTTGTCAATGGTGAGACAAAATTAGTAAATGGACCTAGGTAGATGCTTTATGTATGTAAGCATTGTAATTATGGTGCAGATGACCTGGCAATAGATGACGTCACGTCACTTCACTTCACGTCACCACTCCGAAAGTCTACTCAGGTTCAGCCATGTGGCAAATGGGTAATTCTATGCGTTCCGTGGAAAAGATCATGATGAAGTGCATCTACCAGAAGATCGGGCAGATGAACCACTTGGTAACTGTTTGGGCTCATTGGCCAGATTTGCGACTTTTGTCCCTGAGGTTTGGCCAGTTTTGTGACTTTCTTCCAAAGGTTTGTTTTTCTGCATCCGGATCCAAAAGGTTTGAAATCTTGCCATTTTAATTTGGCTCGTGAACTCCATCCATTTTTCTTCGTTAAGTCAGGGGTATATTCGTATTTTCTGTTAACTTAAAAGGGCAATTCAGTCCTTTTCACTTTATGTACAAGCATTTATCATAATGGGCAAAAATTCCCCGGACTTAACGAAGAAAAATGGATGGAGTTAACGAGCCAGATGAAAATGGCAAGATTTCAAACCTTTTGGATCCGGATGCGGAAAAAACAAAGCTTTGAACAGAAGTCATAAAACTGGCCAAACCTCAGGGACGAAAATGGCATTTTACTCATTTTTCTATTTCTTAGTAATCTTGAATTTAACCCAGCCTGACAGAACATGTAGGTCTGGCAATAGGTCAAAACGCGTTTGACCGCTTGAGTTGAATTCTAAACATCAAAAGAAATAAAGAAAAACTAACATATTTTCATTTTCTTGTTTTTACACAGGTTTGGCTCTTTATTAGTTCTTGTGCTAAAATTTCATGAGCCGTTTGAACTTTTTCGAGCATCAAAAGTTACAGATCTTTGATCAGCAGATGTCTTAAACCGACTATTACTTTTGGGGCAGACTGACCTGTTGTCACTAAATGTTCAGAAAATATCATCTATGGAAGTTGGATGATCATCCAAATGATGAGGTTTGTGTTCATATCCATGTTTTCGTCTTCTTATTTTATGTATAGAAACCTAGATCTAGAGCATTATAACACTTAAGTTGCGTTGTTATAAAACATTAAAATTTATAACTCTATAGTCATGAAATATTAAGTGAAGTATTGCATGATTGTATTATGTTCGCATATTATTAACGGTGGCTTCAAGTTTATAAAATCGACTTACGCTTTACTTTTGTTCTGTATCTACTTATTTCGCGCGTCTGCTTTTTATGTGTGTATTTAATTTTCACATATTCTAGACTGTAGAATAGTTGACTTTTCAAAGTCAATACGTTTAAACTTATAGATCAGTTACATTTGTTTTGGTAGAAAATTTGAAATTGTTAATGATGAGAGGTAATTTCTGTTAGGGGTGTGAACGGCTGTCGAGCTAGGTGCTAGTTTACTCGAGCTCTAGTTGAACCGTTTCAAGCTGTATGTTTAAATAGTGCCGGGCTTTTGAGCTTAGCTTGTTTTTTTTAAATACTTATTTGTATATATATTATTTAGTTACTTTTATCATAATGTTATATATAATACTGATTATGCAATCATATTTTTGTTATAAAAATAATAATAATAATAATACTAATAATAATAATAATAATAATAATAATAATAATAATAATAATAATAATAATGTACTTATATAAACTGAAGGTTTGTTTAGGCCTGTGAGGCACCGAGGCTAGTTAATCTGTTTATGTGAAGCTTCGGCTCAAACTCGTTTATTAAATGAGCTTTGCTTTCGGTCTGGACCCTCGTTTAAGCGCGGCTTGATTTAAGTTTTATACAAACGACCTGGGTAGCTATGAGCGACTAAGCTTGTTTATGCATGAATATAGTTGTGTCAATAAAAGTAGGGGTGCGAGGTCATTAATATTCGAAAATTATTTTTATCCAAAGTGAAAAATTATACATGTGTTTCTTTCATATCTGTAAGAAATAATGAGATATGTGAAAGACACTGATATGCCAACTCTTTTCTAACATTCTGCAATTATTATTGTATTATTTGTTTCTGTATTTTTTCGTATTCAACCATTGTAATCAGAGACTTATGATCATAATGAAATTCATTTTATTTATTTATTTTTATTTTTTCTCTCTCTCAATAATTGTTCAATCAAACATAGGTATTGTGTTATTTATATAATCATCAAGAAATATTTAAATAATTAAAAAACCAACTTATGTTGTGTAAATTCGATATTCGAGACTCAATCAATCAACTATTGTGTCATACTATATTTATAAATTATGTTAGAAACTCAAATTTATACAAATAATAAAAGAGAAATCCATAAAACAAACAAACCAATGACATTAGGGCCCAAAAACAAAATAAATGTATTAGTGGATCAATTTTTAACTTTCCGTATTTCTTTCACCACTTTAAACCCTGATCTGTTTCCTATAAATACCACACTAATTTCACCACTTTTCTTTGCCATTTCTCAAAAAAGTCTTCCCTTTTGAAAGTGAGTTCCATCTCTTTTCACATTCTTCTCTTCTTGTTTTTCTTTGTGTTTTCATACTTCCCATATTGGAGAAATTCTTATGGAATGTCACCAAATGTTTGCCGTGGTAAACAAAGATGGTGCATCACCAAAATAAGGACCAATCTTGGGTTTTATTTTACAACTTTCAACTTTTCGTTATTGTATGTCATTTATATTTTATACATGACCAACCAAGATCAAAGGGGTACAATGGATGACATTTATCCTACCTTTACAACATGGTCATTACATTACTAACCCATTACTAATTAGTATTATATTATCTAACTTATTATTATTATTCATGCCCAACCTACAGAATATTATTAACTAACATATTATTACCATGTCTAACATTACTAACCCATGCTAACTCTTTAATCATGCTACTAACTACTAACTCTTCTAATCATACTACTAATATTTTTTAATTTTGTCATTTATTTATTTGGTTTTACAATTACATTAATTATTATTACATCCTAAAAATATTTAAAAGTACCAATTCCTTTATTTTTTGTTATTTACTTATTTAGACTTGCAATTTAATTATCATTGCCAATTCATTATTTATTATTGTGTGTTAAAGATATATAAATATTAAACCTAGCCATGACACCAACCAATTTATGGTTGAAAGTTGTATGCAAAGGTAAACATTTATCTTAGACTAAATTCCTTACACTTGGACTTCTAGTGGATGAAATACTACCCACGAAATACACATAAATTAATAGTGTCTAAAGTGAGTGTTTAGTCAAGATAATATTTTTATGTATTTTCATATATTGTTATTATTATTATATATTATTATTATTATTATTATTATTATTTATTTGTTATTCAAATCTCATTTACATTATAACTTCTATATCCTTCTACTTACACACATTGTTCATCCTTGTTAGAATAAATTGGTGCTTCAACTTCTCAAGACGATTATCTGGTCAGTAGGCGTGTTTGAGTGTTTGAGTTCGTTCGTGTTTGATAAGTTTTCGTGAATAGTTCATGAACACGTTCATTTCTTTAATGAACGAACACAAATAACAATAAGCGTTCGTGAAAAATTCATGAACAGACTCATTCCTTAACGAACGGACACGAACAAGGCCCCATTCGATTCGTTTACAGCCTTAGCATAGATGTTTGAGAATAAGTTCAAGGTATCGAATCATATTTCAACACTTGGCAAGTTAAAAGGAAGAAAACATGCCTTGTTGAAAGTTTTGATCATCACGTAACCAAAGTTGTAATAGCTAACGATAAATGATCTCATTCCTTACTCATTAGCTTTGCTCCAACCCATTGGATATTACCAACATTCTATTTGATAGTATTAAAACTGAAAAACATATATGAAGAAGGAGAAAGCTTAAAAAGAAGACAATGAAAAATTATTAGTTCATTCATTATTAACATTCACCAGGGCGGGACCTACCTTAGGCGGAGGGGTAGTCTCCGCTACCCCTTGGCGCTCCGGCGGTAGTGTAAATTTTGGAAAAAATTGACATTTTTTTTGACGTTTTTCCGATTTCGTTACCCTTTTTTATAAAATGTTACCCCTACGAATATTTTCTAGATCCGCCACTGACATTCACAACATTATACCAATATGATAATACCTAATAATAAAAGATCAAAAGAATACATTCATCACTCAACTTGAATAAGCATTATTATACGAAGGCATAACAAAAATGAAAACTCACAAATCAAACTCAGTCACTCTTGAAATATGATCATGAATTTGATAACAACCTTGCGTTTAAAAAACATATGAATAACCATGGCAAACAAATAACTACATAAGTAAAACTAAAAATATGTAACTTGTGAGTTGTGAACATTGTTTGATAGTTAAACTCATCCCAGATATTAAGGAGTATCCACAATAGCTTTTGATGAGACATGATATCTTAATACAACATATTAGGTGTGGACTGGGTTTTAATAGAGAGCTTGGTTGTGTTAAACAGTGTTAACCGACTTTATCACGTTTCCTAGTTGTGCTTTTCGACCAACAAAAGCTTGATCACCTAGGTAAACTTAATGGCAAAAGGTCACTTACGCCCTCGTACACAGACAGCGCTGGTGACCCAACCCGTCACCATTCCAGATGAAACCCATTGCCCGAAGGCCCACTGTGGTAAAACCACTTGCTCAACCAAATCATTTTGCCTTAGACGAGACTTGAACCCATGACATCCACTTTGAAAGATAATGGAGTTGCCAATGCACCAGAAGGTCATTGGTTGTTGTTATTACTATTATTATTTGATTTAAGTTTTATCTCTAAGTTTATTTGTTAGTCATATCTAGTATGAACATTAGTATAGTTAGATTTATTTATTATCATTAATTGGTTAGCTTTATCATTATTCTTTCCATTGTAAACATATCAAGTTATCAATAATTTCAATACGAAAATATCATTCACCGATGTTGTTTTACATTTATGTTCTATCATGTTGTTTAGGTTAATCCGAGTTAACTTTATATATATATAATGGTATACAATAGAGCCCTATAGTTTAGGTTAAATTTGGTGTTATTTCTTTTGGAGGGACATAGAACTTGATGGGTTTTACCACGAAGCTAGGTTTTATATATTTTTTCAACGTCCACTTTGAGGGCATGACGGGGCCACTCCTATAGGCTTAGCAAATTAGGGAAAAACTTAGAGCCTCCAAAAAAACAAAGTCCCCAAAATTTTAATTTTCTTTTTATATTATATTACATGTGTATTTGGCCCAACTTAACAAACAAATACGTAAAGATATATAGCCCAAAAACTTGAAGAACTATTGACTTATAGCCCTTTTTTTCTTGAACATCATAGTTTACCTTCAACGCATCCTCTGCTCTTTTCCTCCTTCCTCACGCCCTCATTAAACAATCTGCATCAATAAATTTAATCTAAACATATATTATATTTATACACAAACATATAACTTACAAAAAATTACTTTGCCAACTATAATTTTTTTAGTCGATCCTAAGTCCGGATAAAAAAGAAGAGTTAATATTAAAAAGTTTTTAAAAGGGTCCAACCTTATAGTTTACTTAAATAGTTTACTTAAGGTCTTCAAAATTGTTATATCGTTCTGATTGAAGCATTGCAACACTAACATAAAAACCAATTGTGCTATATTTGGTGTGATATATCATATATCTCATCGAGTGGTGACATTAGACATTATGATACATTTTTAAAATATAATTTTCTGGATATTTTTTAAGTTTTTAAGATGAGGGTTTTGGTCTGCAACATGAATGGTTCCTAAAAGAGGTAGGCTCCTGCCAATCCATCAGAAAGGCTGCACCAGGCCCGGACCCTCACCCACGGTTGGGTGAGCTGGTTATGTGTCCTGTGAACCAGGGGACCAAAGGGAACTCTTCCCAAAGCCACACACAGTAGTGTGTGTACAGGAACACGTGTAAAGATGTAATTGGCTAGTTTACAAGAAACAACACCATACAAGGAATGGGTTGAAATTGCAAATCTTTCTGGTATTTTGTCTCACTAGCATTTACTTGTTTTATGCAAGAATAATTGAAAAAACAATGAAATGTCAAATATCATACAACTGTCCAAAAAAACACGAAATTAAATAAAATTAATGGACACAAAACTTAAATTCGTGATCATTCCACATATATTGATTGCAAATTAGGCTTATGGGTGTGCAGGTGTTCCTTTACTTAGTGATGAACCAACATGTAAACGACCACATCATAGGGGCCATCACCTCACCCAAGTGATGGGCCTGGAGTGTGGGTGATGAGTCTCCCCCTTTAATATTCACATCACAACGGTCAAGCACACAGCCCTGTCTCCTTCCTCTCTTGGCCGATGAAACCGATGTACCAAGCCCCTAGGGGGCGGTGTTGACGGGCCTCGACCGGTCATCACGACCGGGGACGCACCTCACACCCACCAGCCTTAGGTTTTACCATTTAAGTTGACAATTTGTCACTAAGAGACATAGTATGGTTCTAAGGTGCTTTCTTTTTAAATTACAGGTGAATGATTCAAATCCTGCGAATAAATATTGTTAATTGACATGAGGGGCTAGTTTGGTGAAAAAAATTCTATAAAAGAAATTTTAATCTATTTTACCATTTTATTCAATGTTTTTTTTTCTTTAAACAGCAACAACACTTTTATTCAAGTTGTTTTCAGAACAAATGTTATTGACTATTGCTGCCACGTGATTGGTGCAAATAATAATGGCATACCAATATATTAATTGTAATGTTTACTTTGTGGCAAAATTAATAGGTCTAGAGTATTGAATGGTAACTAATTATGGTAGTTAAAATTTGAATGCAAATCGAATCTCCAAAAGGATTTTGGAAGCCAAAAAAACTGAATACAACCATAAAAAGTAAATGCATTCAGTAAAAAGGACAAACTAAAATATCAGGATCTAAAGATCTTCAAGTTTCAAACTAAATATTTTTTTAATCATTTTTCTTTAAATATATTTTTTACAGCATTTCTTTGAATATAATTAATTTTTTCTATTGAAACGTTTATGATTCTAGTCAGGGGCATACCTACCTTAGGGGAAGGGGTAGCCTCCGTTACTCCTTGGCGCTCCAGTCGTAGTATAAATTTTGAAAAAATTTGATGTTTTTTCGATTTCATTACTTTTTTTTATAAAACGTTACCCCTATGAAGATTTTTTAGATCCACCACTAATTCTAGTCTTGTCACATAAACCAACATGTAATGCTGTTGTGATGTGCATGCTTTGTCATACATGTGGGAATAAATGCTATAACTCCATTGTATTGCATGACACCCTTGGAATGTTACACCAATTTTGAGACCATATATCCTTTGCAAATGAGCAAGAACAAACATATAATCCATAATCGGATGATTCACCCTCAGTTGTACATATATGTGGGTGAGTTTACATGTACCCTATTAATGAGTGCTTCCATTGTGAGAATTTTATGTCGTACCACTCATCAAGCAAAGAAGTTTATTTTTATGTGGACTAATTTATCCATTTAGGGAAATGTAAGTCTCTTTATAAAAACATATGGTTTTTCGATATCCCG
The DNA here is from genome assembly GCA_947069175.1 of Scalesia atractyloides. Lineage (NCBI taxonomy): Eukaryota > Viridiplantae > Streptophyta > Magnoliopsida > Asterales > Asteraceae > Scalesia > Scalesia atractyloides. Next base: position 2,625,186 of record CAMTDV010000020.1, on the reverse strand, counting down.
TCTTTAAGGAGTTGACTGAAAATATCATGTGATACATCCCCTAGCCGCACCCATTTATCTCTTTGTCTGTGGTTAATATACGTGTAACGATGACAGGGCACTGTTGCAGATCTCTTCTTCTTATTTCGTCACACGACACTCTTTTTTATTTCCATGTTTTAACTTATCGAGTTATTACTTTCCTTGGATTTGTATTGTTAGGGCATATATTTTTATAATTATGGATCAAATATTCTGAGGTGTTTCCTGGATCAGTTATCCTTAGCGGGTAGTGTAGGGACTCAGATGATTAAGGATCCTTATTATTACTTATATTTTCTAACAATTGTTCTTGATGTTTTCTAATATTCATGTGCATGATATCAACGAAGTGGACTGAGTCTTAGCTGGAATCTTGAGGATAATTCGTTTTAGATGTTGCACGTGCTATTTCCACAACGGTCATGGAGAGTGAACGTGGTCTTGCATGATTATCGGACTTATTTGTTATTGTTATCCAAAATGGGTTGATCAAGTGTTAATATACACAATTCACGCTCTCACATACACACATCACTAACCAGAACACTCTCAAACACACTTAGCAATCAGTTGTAATACACTTGATCAACATCCGAAGTTGTAATCAGTTTTGATTGTGCAATATAGTTGGTAGTGATAGTTTTCACTACCCGAGGTTTTTGTGCCGGCGATCTACTAGTGATCAAGGGTTTTCCTCGTATAAATCTCTGTGTTTGATTGTCTTATTCGTCTTACATTCATTTCATCATCGTTTATCACCTAAGCACTCTACCTCACTTTTCAGATTTTGTTACATTATCCTTGTTCAGATTTTTGACCAAAACATGTAGTTAATTGACACCTTGCAGGTCTTTACCATTGTGAGCTCGAAGATGGCCAAGAGCATGTCTTTGAGGCTAAACCGTACGATCCATCTATCTAGAATGTGAATTCATTACCACATTCTGTCACACCCCGACCCGCAGCGGAATAAGAGTCGGGGCATAATTGGGTTATCACCAAAGCTCATGATGTTTACTAAAATGTTTCATATTTATTAAATTCAAATTACAACTTAAATGTTCGAATCAAATTCATACAATTACAAGGAAATGAAACTAAGTAAAACAATCCAAAGCTTAAACTGATTTATTCTTCTAGGCCTTCCTATGTGTTTCTTGTCTCAACTGGATCACCTGTATCATGTGTAAAACGGGGATATTTTGGGTCAACAAAAGTTGGCGAGTGAACCTTGATAAAACATTGTTATTAATTGCTTGAGGTATTTAATATTGAAAATTTGTGCAATAATCACATGTGAACAAACATATGTATATAACAAACACAAACCACATTGGATGAGTAAATGACATAAATGATGATGTATTGGAGATCAAGGCTCAATCAAACGGAGCCGATCGAATGACATGAATGATGATGATGTATGTGAGATTAAGGCTCAATCAAACGGAGCCGATCGAATGAGGCACCTGTACTCAACCCGTATCCCACGGGGAGCTGATGGGCCTAATGAAATGCTTGCACTGAAAACGGTAAATTCAAACTAAACATAATTCACACACAAACAATTTGATACACATTAGATCACATATAATGAATGCACAAGTGTTTATATTTATATAATAACGGAATTGTACGACACATGATACACCCCAAACGTGATTAAAACGGGGAATTTGTAGAGATTCACTCACATTGGGTGCGTTCTTTTGATGATGTTAGGATGCGCACAAGTTTTGGGATTTGATCGACGAGGAAAACTAACCTAAAATAATAACGAAATGGTTCGGTAAATAAATGGATTTTATTTGAGACTAATACTTTTAAATTAACAAACTTAATAGGATTTTTAGATTTATTTTTGTGAGTTTAAGGCCATTTCCTAACTTTAAAAATATTATTTTTAAGTATTTTTAATTGATTTTAAAATTAAATAAATAAATAAAAAGAAAATAAAATTTTGACTTTTTGACCGTTGACCGGCCGTTGACCGTTGACCGATCGGACTGTGGAAATGTTGTGCGCTGAGTGAGGTTCGAACCCGGGACCTCACGTACGCGTGCACGCAGCTCTACCAACTGAGCTACGTGTCTAACCCAAAATATTCTATGTTTTAATTATATATATATACTGATTAGCTTGTTATTTAGTTGGTTTGTATTAAAAAGATTTATATGTCGAACCGGTTGCAGGGACCCGAGTCGAACTCGGGTCCTTCGGTTCGTAAGCGCACAGCCCAACCAGTTGGGCTGTGTGTCTAATCTGTTTAACTTATGGTTTATATTACTCTTATAAACATACTGTGACTTGTTCTGACTCAGTTTTAAAAAGGTTGTTTTAATTCTGAAAATCGGTGCGTTGTAAGGTTCGAATCATGACGTGCGCTGTGTGATTGCACACAGTCCACCGCTGGACTGTGTGTCTAACTTGGTTAAATATTCTGTTTTAATTAAACTTATACGCAAATGTCGACTTCATCTTCTTCATTCATAAAGACACAGACAACGATGTCCGACTGTTCTTGTTTAAATCGTTCGTCTAATATATAATTGATTGAAATGTTATGGATAAAGAGAGTTACGGAATGAATGTACCGAACATGATGTTTTTCTCAGATTTCCGGCAAGGGTCGTCGGCTTTGATTTGTGAATTCCGTCTGAGTGGATCAATTAACAGTTTTGATCAACGAATTGTGAAATTAAGTTATTAAGCAAGGGTTATCAGGGGTTTAGATGATTGTACCGATTCACAGCGTGACTTCGGGATTTCCAGTGATTTTCCGGCGAGTGCAGGAATTTCCGGCAACGTCGTCTGGGACCGATTCTGGTTGAAGGAATGAAGTTAGTATATGTCTAACAATGGTTTGAAAACAAAAAAGTCGAGAAGTTTACCGATTTGAAGTGAGTCTCGGTTTTCCGGTGAAAGTCCGGCGACTGTAAAATATCTCCGGCGAGCGCTAAAGCTTCGAAAGTTTGTGCGATTTTGAGCGAAAGATGACCAGAGGTTTGGGTGGGTATTTATAAGGAAGATCGGTATGAATTGGGTCCGAATTTGTCTTGATTCGTGGTCAAGTTTTCTCCGGCGGTTACGACTGCAATTGACTGTTAGACGTTGGTTATAACCGATGTCGACGTCGGTTATAACGTTATAGTCAAAAGGAATAATGGCTGAACTCGCAGATTGCGGATTTTCCGGTGATTGCGAGTTCTGCCGTGCTGGAAGTCCGGTTTGAACTCGAATTTCATCTTAAGTATTATTTGTTTCTATATGATAACAAAGAAGTCAAGTGGCGGAGTGGTATGCTGGGTGTTTGTTGAACTGGCTGACCCGGGTTCGAAACCCGGCAGCTTCCTTTATTTTTTTCTTCACCCGTTTTTATTGTTTATTAATTATAGTTTATAAATTCTAATATATTTATTAATTATGTATTGTTTAAAATTAAAATGAGCATTAAATAAGCAACGAAAATTGTAACTGACTATTCGATTAATAAACGAAGCGGGTTTTGAAACCCGTTTTTCGACGGATATTACAGTATCCCCTACTTGTAGAAATTTCGTCCTGAAATTTAAGTAGTGGTGGTAACAGGAAAAAGATGTGGGTATTTCTCGCGCATTGAGTCTTCACGTTCCCAAGTAAACTCAGGTCCTCGTTTTGACTCCCAGCGTACCTGACAATTGGAATACGACTTCGTCTTAAACGTTTCTCTCCGAAGTCCATGATCTCTACTGGTCTTTCAATGAAGTGCATAGATTCATCGATCTGAATATCTTCTAGGGGAATATGGAGGTTTTCATCGGCGAGGCACTTCTTCAAGTTTGATACATGGAATGTGGGATGAATTCTGTTGAGCTCTTCTAGTAGGTCAGGCTTGTATGCTACAGGTCCTACTCTTTCGAGTATCTTGAAAGGTCCTACGTAGCGTGGTGCTAGCTTGCTTTCTGGCCAAAACGAACCACTCCCTTCCACGGTGATACTTTTAAAAGTACTTGATCACCAATGTTAAACTCCAAGGGCTTTCGTCGTTTGTCTGCATAACTCTTTTGACGACTTTGTGCCGCTAGAAGATTGTTTCGAATTTGATGGATCTTGTCTGTTGTTTCTTGAATTAATTCTGGACAGGTGATTTGAGCTTCCCTAATTTCGTGCCAACATACTGGAGATCGGCACATACGACCATATAAAGCTTCGAAAGGAGCCATGCCGATACTTGAGTGATAACTATTGTTGTACGAAAATTCAACTAATGGTAGATGAGAGTCCCAATTTCCCTTGAAGTCTATGACACATGCTCGAAGCATGTCTTCAAGAGTTTGGATGGTGCGTTCAGATTGTCCATCAGTTTGAGGATGAAAAGCGGTACTGAGGTCTAATCGTGTACCCAAGGCGGTTTGTACGGCTCGCCATGTTCGTGAAGTGAAACGACCATCACGGTCTGAAATGATGCTTAAAGGTACACCATGACGGCTTACGATTTCGCTGATGTAGATACGAGCTAACTTCTCATTCTTGAAGTCCTCGCGAATCGGAATGAAGTGAGATGATTTTGTAAGACGATCAATGATTACCCATATGGTGTCATACCCACTAGAGGTGCGAGGTAACCCGGTAATGAAGTCCATGGTTATGTTTTCCCACTTCCATACAGGTATTTCAGGTTGGGTTAGAAGTCCTGAAGGTCTTTGATGTTCAGCTTTTACTTTGGAACAGGTAAGGCACTTGGAAACAAAAACAGCGATATCCTTTTTCATGCCCGGCCACCAGTAGGTGTATCGTAGGTCTTGATACATCTTGTTGGCTCCTGGGTGTACAGAATATCGTGTTTTGTGTGCCTCATCCATGAGGAAGTCACGAAGGTTATCGCGATCGGGAATCCATATGCGATTTAGATGGTATAGAATACCGTCGGATTTGGTTTCGATTTTAAGTTCTGCTCCACATGACAGCTCATCGTGTACGTCGTTTTCTGTTACAGAAACATGTTGAGCTTCTCTGATTCGATCTTTGATGTCGGTTATGATTTCGAACATAGAAGACGAATGGAGTTCGCATAACCTTTTCGGCTGAGCGCATCGGCCACCACGTTTGCCTTGCCAGGATGGTACCGAATTTCACAGTCGTAGTCGTTAAGCAGTTTCGACCCATCTTCGTTGCCTCATATTCAACTCCTTTTGGTTAAAGATATGTTGGAGGCTCTTGTGGTCAGTGTATATTTCACACTTGGTACCGTAGAGGTAATGTCTCCATATCTTAAGGGCGAACACAACGGCTCCAAGTTCCAGGTCGTGGGTGGTGTAATTCTTTTCATGAACCTTGAGTTGCCTAGAAGCATAGGCTATCACTTTTCCCCTTTGCATTAATACATAACCTAGTCCTTGCCCTGATGCGTCGCAATATACTACAAAGTCATCGCAACCCTCAGGAAGTGTGAGGATAGGTGCGTCACAAAGCTTTTGTTTAAGGGTTTGGAAGGCTTCTTCTTGTTTAGGTCCCCATATGAAGGGTTTTCCTTTATGAGTCAAAGCCGTGAGTGGTACAGCAATACGGGAGAAATTGGAAATGAAGCGGCGATAGTAACCAGCCAAACCAAGAAATGATCTTACTTCGGTAGGGGTACGTGGCGCTTGCCATTCCTGTACTGCCTTGATTTTCGAAGGATCGACATGAATTCCCTTGTCATTGACGACATGTCCAAGGAATTGTACTTCTCTTAACCAGAATTCGCATTTGGAGAACTTAGCGTAGAGCTTTTCAGTCTTAAGAGTGTAAGGATAAGTCGAAGATGTCGTTCATGATCGGATTTAGACTTTGAGTAGATAAGAATATCGTCGATGAAGACTATAACGAAGCGGTCGAGGTAGGGTTTGCAGACTCTATTCATTAGATCCATGAAAACGGCTGGGGCGTTGGTTAAACCAAATGGCATAACCATGAATTCGTAATGACCATAACGAGTTCGGAAAGCGGTATTTGGGACGTCTTCTTCATGTACTCCGAGTTGATGATAACCAGAACGAAGGTCGATTTTTGAAAAACAAGTGGCGCCTTGAAGTTGGTCTAGAAGGTCATCGATGCGAGGTAATGGGTAGCGATTCTTAACCGTTAACTTGTTGAGCTCTCTATAGTCTATACACATGCGAAACGTTCCATCTTTCTTCTTCACAAAAAGGACAGGTGCACCCTAAGGCGAGGAGCTAGGACGTAGTGAATCCTTTGTCAGTCAACTCTTGCAGTTGACTGGCCAGCTCTTGCATTTCGGATGGGGCCAACCTATAAGGAGATTTTGCGACTGGAGTAGCGCCAGGTATAAGATCAATGCGGAATTCGACTTCTCTCACGGGAGGAAGTCCTGAGATGTCGTCGGGAAAGACTTGTGGGAATTCTTTCACTACCGGTATATCTTCGAGTTTCTTCTCCTTGTTTCCCTTCTTGACGACGTGAGTTAGGAATGCGACATAGTTTTTGCGGAGATATCTTCGGGCTTGAAGGCAGGACATTTAATTTGAGTCCTTTCGACGGGGTTTCTCCAAAGATTCGTAGGGTCTGACCATCTGCAAGAGGAATGCGAATGAATTTTTCGCGGCATACTACTTCCGTGTGATGTTGGCTGAGCCAGTCCATACCAATTATAATATCGAAACTTCCTAACTTCATAGGGATGAGGTCAACTGGAAAATCGTGATCGTTTAGAGTGAGGGTACAATCTCGTATAATAGAGTTTAATGAGACCGGTTTTCCATCAGCAACTTCCACCGTTAGAGATTCCATGAGATTATCACGAGTTTGGTTGAGGATGGGTTCAAATTCTAAAGACACAAAACTCTTATCCGCGCCAGTATCGAATAACATGGATGCATAACTACCATTTACGAGAAACGTACCGTTAACCACGTTGTTGTCGGCCCTAGCTTGATTGGTGTTGATGTTGAAAGCTCTTCCTCTAGCAGGTGGAGGAGCTTGGTTAGCTTGGTTTACCGGATTTGCTTGAGCTTGGGCATGAATGATGTTCACCAAGCGGGGACATGTGTTCCTGAAGTGGTTTGGGTCTCCACAATTGTAACAAGCTCGCATAGGTTGCATCATGGGTAGTGGTTGGTATATATTGTTGGGCAGGTGGTAGGAGTAAAGGTTGTTGGGCTTGACCCACTATCTGATGGTGGGTTTGGGTTGAGGGTTGATTGCGGTTCATTCGCTGAAGTGTGCGACAGGTTTGGATGGTGTGACCCGCACGGCCACACTGGTGCAATGTTGGCAAGGAGTTTCTGAGAGGTGATGGTATTGACAACGGTTGCATTTTGGGTATGGGCCGGAGTATGGCTTTTTATATGGTGCAGCTGAGGAGCAACTTGGGTGATTGCGCGGCAGTGATAGGAGGGTTTGTTTGTGTGACAGCAAAGTTTCTGTTGTTTCGCTTCCTCTTTCCAGCAAACTTCGAAGAGGAGACAAATGGTTTGGAGTATGGGCCTCAATGGGGGCTTTCTTTTTCTCCTCCTTGAATTTACGTTTGGATGCGATTCTCGGTAAGTTCGGTAGCATTCCATTGCGACTTCAAGTGTTGCAGGCGAATTGCTTAGAACCGAGTCTTGAATTTTCGAGGGGAGGCCTCGAATGTAGTGTTCAACCAAGCGGTACACGGGGGTGAACAAATTGGGATCATCTGGTTCAGCTCGAGAAATCTCTTATTATAGGATGTATGATCTCCTTCCTTTTGTTTCAGTGAGTGGAATTCGTCTTCCAACTTCTTGATTTCGCTTCTTGGACAGAAGCGTCTTGTCATTATTTCCCTTAGCTCTTCCCATGTTAAAGCCATGGCATCTTCGACTCCTCTCTTACCCTTTTCTGTATTCCACCAGGTAAGGGCTACCCCAAACAGTCTCCGGTTGCGTAACGTACTTGCGATCCTCGGGACAATCGCAATTGAGGAAGGTGTTTTCCATTTCCTCAAACCAGTGGAGGAGAGCAGTGACACCTTCGGTCCCTTTATATTTCGGGGGATCGCAAGACTTGAAGTGTTTGTAGGAGCACTTTTTGGAGGGAGGGTTGTCGACATTCTGGTCTTCTTGATTGGGAGGGTTGATGGGATTCGCGGTGAGAGCTTGTTGGACTTGAATTACGATGTCAGGAAGCACCGCGGCCATTTGTTTTGCAATTTGGGTGGCCAAGCGTTCGTTTGACCTTCCTGACTTTCTACCTCACGTAGCTGCCTAGCCGACATCTACAGGAACATACATAGGAAGATTGTGAGTTTAAGAAGTTTTTAGGTGTCATGTGTCGTCAAATGAATAAAAATAAATAATTATCAATAATGCAACTACATCCATAGGATGTCTTGGGTTTGCTCATGTTTGGGCCTCCAATGTCCCCCATACCATCGCCTGTATAGTCATGTGGGCCCCCATGACTATTGGCTTAGTAGGATTCACATTGGTGTTGGCGTTTAACACTCGCATCACCCGAATGAAAACCATGAAATATGATTGCGAGATTTTATGGTAGGAGGGTGTCCAGGTGTAGACACAATGACAACTCAAAGTGGGGTTAGCTCACACGACGTTTGGTATAGCATGCTTTGGCCTAATAGGTCCTTGTACTCTCATCGTTAGTCCCCAGGTAGGCAAACTGGTCCTTTATTTGGATTTATACGAATGCCAAGCCTAGATGGACGTTCCGACTACCGGTACTTGTACCCTTCCAGTTACTACATGCCCGTCATGAGAACTCACTTTGATGTGATTTGAAAAATACAAAAATCGTTGCAAAATCATGGGAATTGTGTGGTGTGTGCTCTTCATGGATATGATATGTTATGAGGATATGATTCATGATGAGCATTGTATAATAATATGTACTTATGAACATGCTTGTATAACATTGAATGTAACAATAAACATAAAGCATATAAACATCATGAATTTTGTATGTAACGCACAAAATCTAAAAATTCTAATCAACTATAGTATAGGCTCTAAGGGTCTAATAACCTATCCTATATCTCTATAGTCATGGCTCTGATACCAATCTGTCACACCCGACCCGCAGCGGAATAAGAGTCGGGGCATAATTGGGTTATCACCAAAGCTCATGATGTTTACTAAAATGTTTCATATTTATTAAATTCAAATTACAACTTAAATGTTCGAATCAAATTCATACAATTACAAGGAAATAAAACTAAGTAAAACAATCCAAAGCTTAAACTGATTTATTCTTCTAGGCCTTCCTATGTGTTTCTTGTCTCAACTGGATCACCTGTATCATGTGTAAAACGGGGATATTTTGGGTCAACAAAAGTTGGCGAGTGAACCTTGATAAAACATTGTTATTAATTGCTTGAGGTATTTAATATTGAAAATTTGTGCAATAATCACATGTGAACAAACATATGTATATAACAAACACAAACCACATTGGATGAGTAAATGACATAAATGATGATGTATTGGAGATCAAGGCTCAATCAAACGGAGCCGATCGAATGACATGAATGATGATGATGTATGTGAGATCAAGGCTCAATCAAACGGAGCCGATCGAATGAGGCACCTGTACTCAACCCGTATCCCACGGGGAGCTGATGGGCCTAATGAAATGCTTGCATGAAAACGGTAAATTCAAACTAAACATAATTCACACAACAATTTGTACACATTAGATCACACATATGATGAAGCACAAGTGTTTATATTTATATAATAACAGAATTGTACGACACATGATACACCCCAAAACGTGATTAAAACGGGGAATTTGTAGAGATTCACTCACATTGGGTGCGTTCTTTTGATGATGTTGGATGCGCACGAGTTTTGGGATTTGATCGACGAGGAAAACTAACCTAAAATAATAACGAAATGGTTCGGTAAATAAATGGATTTTATTTGAGACTAATACTTTTAATTAACAAACTTAATAGGATTTTTAGATTTATTTTTGTGAGTTTAAGGCCATTTCCTAACTTTAAGAATATTATTTTTAAGTATTTTTAATTGATTTTTAAATTAAATAAATAAATAAAAAGAAAATAAAAATTTTGACTTTTTGACCGTTGACCGACCGTTGAACCGATCGGACTGTGGAAATGTTGTGCGCTGAGTGAGGTTCGAACCCGGGACCTCTCGTACGCGTGCACACAGCTCTACCAACTGAGCTACGTGTCTAACCCGAAATATTCTATGTTTTAATTATATATATATACTGATTAGCTTGTTATTTTAGTTGGTTTATATTAAAAAGGATTTATATGTCGAACCGGTTGCAGGGACCCGGAGTCGAACTCGGGTCCTTCGGTTCGTAAGCGCACAGCCCAACCAGTTGGGCTGTGTGTCTAATCTGTTTAACTTATGGTTTATATTATTCTTATAAACATATTGTGACTTGTTCTGACTCAGTTTTAAAAAAGGTTGTTTTAATTCTGAAAATCGGTGCGTTGTAAGGTTCGAACTCGTGACGTGCGCGTGTGTGATTGCATTATACGCAAATGTCGACTTCATCTTCTTCATTCATAAAGACACAGACAACGATGTCCGACTGTTCTTGTTTAAATCGTTCGTCTAACATATAATTGATTGAAATGTTATGGATAAAGAGAGTTACGGAATCGAATGTACCGAACATGATGTTTTTCTCAGATTTCCGGCAAGGGTCGTCGGCTTTGATTTGTGAATTCCGTCTGAGTGGATCAATTAACAGTTTTGATCAACGAATTGTGAAATTAAGTTATTAAGCAAGGGTTATCAGGGGTTTAGATGATTGTACCGATTCACAGCGTGACTTCGGGATTTCCAGTGATTTTCCGGCGAGTGCAGGAATTTCCGGCAACGTCGTCTGGGACCGATTCTGGTTGAAGGAATGAAGTTAGTATATGTCTAACAATGGTTTGAAAACAAAAAAGTCGAGAAGTTTACCGATTTGAAGTGAGTCTCGGTTTTCGGTGAAAGTCCGGCGACTGTAAAATATCTCCGGCGAGCGCTAAAGCTTCGAAAGTTTGTACGATTTTGAGCGAAAAGATGACCAGAGGTTTGGGTGGGTATTTATAAGGAAGAATCGGTATGAATTGGGTCCGAATTTGGTCTTGATTCGTGGTCAAGTTTTCTCCGGCGGTTACGACTGCAATTGACTGTTAGACGTCGGTTATAACCGATGTCGACGTCGGTTATAACGTTTGTGATATCCCGGGTTTTTCAGATAACTTACACGTGACACTTGTCGAATAAGATGTGTGCTAAGTATTAAACGTGCATGGATTAAAGATGTGTTGTGTGTTGTGTGTTGTGTGATTGTCTTAGTGATTGAATATTTAGGTTTGATATGTGCACGAACTTAACCGAACCTTGACACGTTCCAAACCTTGGTTCATTGCGACCCTAGGAGTAACAAGTTTTTAAACTCTAGATAAAGTCAAGTTCTCGGCCATAAGATCAAAACCGAACCACTCAAGCTCCCTTGCGGCTGCATTCAAATCCAAACCAAACTACTTTAATCTTTGGCCGCGAGATCACATCTAAACCAAAACAACCATTCTAGTCTCTCGGCCACAATATACAAACCCAACCGTAACCTTAATCCCTCGGCCACAAACACTAACCAAAAACCGAAACTCATAGCATGTAACTTTAGTCCCTCGGCCACGTGATCAAGACCCAAACCAAACAACCCAAGATTCTCGGCCAACAACACTTATCCCAAACCGTAAACCTTATCATGTGCGCCTATAAATTCAGCTCTTGCATGTTTCCTTCACAATCCGAAAACCCTAACCAACAAGACTGCCGTCGGCAGCCTCACCTTCATCCCTCTTGGTCGCGAATATCTTCTCTCCTTCAGCATCTTGATCTGATCAGCTTTGTTCAATTGTCCGGTCGCTAACAGCCGGTTATCTCCAGTCCCGTTCAGTCTAGATCGCAAGATCAATCTTTCCTTCTCTCGGTCTCAGCAAGCAGCAGCCGAGTCGCACTTGTTCACATCTAGGCTTGTTGTCTAGTTATTCAAGGTTAGGACTACACTTGATTACAAGATTATGTTTCGGTTAAATATATGTTTGAATGATTTATGGATTAGTTGTGTCGGGTCTTATATGTTGAATAAGTAATCGGCTATCTTGATTATGTTCTTGTGAATACTTGTTTGCGGAAATCCTAAGTGCTTGAATGAATTGATTGTATTGTCTTCGGACTATATGTGCTTACAAGTAGCCTGCTGAATTGACTGTATATATACGCATGATTGTTTTCGGATATTAGATGTAATCGGCTGAATTAATCATTGTTGATATGCATGTATACTTGTTTGCGGATCTCATGAGGTTGCAAGTGTGTTTTGTTATAATAACTAGAAGTTATTGAGTAGATTTGCATGGATAGGTTATTAGTCTTAATCTATGAGTAGAAATCGGCTTATAATCACCTAGGCTAATCGCATGAACGAGTTATACGAACTTATTATAAAGAGATGCTGAAACAGGATGCTGATTAAAAGTTACAGCCGACTTCATCAGGCTGTAACTTGGTCGTTAGTTGTCAAAAAACGGATTTTCTGATGTCTAGATCGTAGAGATTTGAATAAGGAATCCAATGGCGCTGGATTCATAATTTTCTGAAATCGTTTGATATTTTTAAAGGGCTAAACAAGTTCAGTAGGTAAAGCTGTTAAAATTCTGGAATTTTGTTGGTTGTTTATCAAACTAGACTTTAAAATCAGTAGGGAGTTGAGTCATGATTTTTGTACAGCAACTAGGTATAGAAATTTCCGGGCAACTCCAACTGGAATTTTGTTAATCGGACGATCAGTGATTTTTAAATAAATTCTTCCGTGGACTGCAGTCAGAAAGCAGTAAATCTGACTGCAGCTTAGTGGATTAATAATTATGGTTAATTGGTAAAGATTTAGGACTTGGAAAAATTATATAAATTTCTATGGTATAAATGTCACCTACTGTAAAAATATGGGAATTTTTAGAATGCTGGAACTATTTTGTAAAAATCCTAGAAAACAGCTGAATAATTGAGTGTTAAGCAGAAAGTTGTTAACTTGTGATTTTATGCATTAAAGTGTTGCATGGATTTGGAATGTGTTCATGATAAGTTGTTTGATCACTATGATTATATGAGAATACTTGCATGCGTGTTTGAGTGTTAAATATGTTGTTTGTGTGTATCTCTTTGTGAGTAAATTGCGTGTGGAATTTGTATTGGTGTGATTACACACTGACGTGGAATTAATTGGTTTGATTAGGACGCAACTAGCGGTCCCATCTCTTATAACATCTTTGCTACACTAACCGAGCAAATAAAGGTGAGTTCACGGCCCCTAACTTTATCCGGTTTTTAAACAACAGGGGGAGAGAAACATGTATACACTCTCAAACTCAATCTCTTTACGTTATACGAATCTAACGTCACATAACTATACGGTAACTAAGTTAATGTTAATGTAATGTTATGGTCACTATGCAGCTTTATCACTTAAGTCCTCGACAATCTCCTCGGATCGTTAGTATTTGGGTTAAATAGCGGGGGAATTATGAGTAGTACTACTGGGTCTGACGAGCCCCATCCGAGCTAGTCGCGCTAGCCGACCGGGTATGGTCAACGGGTGTATAATTGGCCTAACATCGCCATGGTCATGTGATAGGCCTGGCAAAACGGAGGCACAAATGTCAGCTTCGATCGCGAACACTTAGTGACATGACTTTAGGCTAGCTACCTATATACATTAATATTGAACTTAATTACGGAACAACTTAATATTCCGAGTTTGGAATATTGGAACATCAACTTATTATCCCGGGTTGGGGATAATGGAAACAACAACTTAATATCCCGGTTTGGGAATATTAGAAACAACAACTTATTATTCCGGGTTGGAATAATGGAACTGATATGTTATCCCGGGTTGGGGATAACGGAGTAACAAACTAAAACCGAACAACGAATTTATGAAAACCTGTGAACTCACTCATCTTTAATGTTGACACTTGTTTCTTTACATGTTTCTCAGGACGCTAGGAGCTCTAGGTGCACGCACATGCATTGAACAAGACATCATTATAGAGTCTTATTTATTAATATTGTTTTGGGATTTTTCATTTGTTTTGGCGTTTGTGTTGGCGCCTGCATCATTACTTATTTATGCTTCGCTCAAATTTAAAACTGATACCCATGCTAAATATTGGTAATCTAAAATTTACAACAAATGATTTTGGAAAACGTATTATCAAATCATATAGAGTCGTTCGACGTACTAGTGTCTTAGATTCTGGTTTGTTCACACGTCTCACGGTAAAACTCCGTAAGTGGAAATTGAGGGTGTGACAACGTTATAGTCAAAAGGAATAATGGCTGAACTTGCAGATTGCCGGATTTTCCGGTGATTGCGAGTTCTGCCGCGCTGGAAGTCCGGTTTGAACTCGAATTTCATCTTAAGTATTATTTGTTTCTATATGATAACAAAGAAGTCAAGTGACGAAGTGGTATGCTGGGTGTTTGTTGAATTGGCTGACCCGGGTTCGAAACCCGGCAGCTTCCTTTATTTTTTTCTTCACTCGTTTTTATTGTTTATTAATTATAGTTTATAAATCTAATATATTTATTAATTATATATTGTTTAAAATTAAAATGAGCATTAAATAAGCAACGAAAATTGTAACTGACTATTCGATTAATAAACGAAGCGGGTTTTGAAACCCGTTTTTCGACGGATGTTACACATTCCACTTCTCCTTTCAAATAGCTGCATAGATTTGTTAATATTTTCTCCAAATCTGAGTCAAGATTTTTTAATATTTTCTCTAAATCTGAGTCCTTATTTGTTATATTTTTCTGGGGGCACACAATATTTGATTTAACTCTTAGGATTTAAAACAATATGTCGTTATATATAGCTTTTATCACTTAAACCCTTAATTTTTATTCGTCAGTTTTTATTCATTATCACCATTTTACAAATAAGGCTAGATTGATCACTTTAAGACACCCGATCCTAGACCTCATACTATTTTTGGAGTCATCAACCATGCCACCCGACAAATCTTGTTGTCATAATTATCACCACCCGATAGGAATCGTTTCCTTGTAAGTTGCAAATCTTCAATCACATTGTTTGGAACTTTGAATATAAAAAAGTAGTGAAGTGGAAAGCTACTTAAAACCGACTTTATGAGAATGATTTTACCATCAAATGATAGAATGTTTGACTTATAAGTTGAGAATTTAGATTAAAATTAACAAATTATTGGCTTCAAATTCCTTATGAGATTCATGTTTGCTCTCACAGGTAGACCGAGATAAGTGAATGGGTTACTGAAGGACACCTACCATATTATCTGTAAGTCTTAATTCTAGTCACACCCCAAAAAAATTGGTATTGTGGAGGTTAATTTCAAACCAGATGCCAAAAGGAAACATCTCAAAATCCTCGATAGTATGACAACCGGCAAATTTGTACATTTAATTAATCCTGATGTGCATTAATTGCATATATTATACTTAATTGAACCCACAACATCTAGCAAGGGTCGGGTAAATGTGTGGGATTGCATTTGGTATCTGTTAAATTTAAATTTATCATGTAGCGATAAAAGTGTTTAAATCAGATGTTGGTGATTATCCAGTACATTGTAAAGTGCTGAAATTGTTCAAATATGTCTGGAACACTAAACTAATGGCATTATTAATTGTTGGGCGTGAAAAATAGATAAAAACATGCAATGAATATTACATTATTGTATTTCCATTTTTGTTATAAATTGGACACCTACAACTATTGCAATTCACCCAACAACGTGTTCTTAGTGTATGATACTTGTGTTTAACTAGTTAAGTTAAATAAACATAAAACACTCGAAAGAATCACCAATTCAACCAACAACGTGTTATTAGTGTATGAAAATGGTTTGCGAGGTGGATCCTTGGGCGGGTACTAGATTTTTATACACTTGTTTTCATGAAAATGGTTTGTGAGAGGAATCCTTAGGCGGGTACTAGATTTTCATACACTTGTTCGGATGAAAATGATTTGCAGAATGAATCCTCAGGCGAGCTCTGGGTTTTCCTACAATGAGTTGCATGAAAATAAGTTGTGAAGTGTTCTTCAACTAGATTACAAGATTTTCATACAAATGTTTTGCATGAAAATGGCCTTCCTTATACAACACAAACTTGTGAACTCACCAATATCCTGTTTATGATTTTAAGCATGTTTTTCAGGCATTAAATCCGAGTGGGATACCGCATTTGAGTTTGTATGCATGCATGCTAGGATTTTGGACTCTTGGAAGAGTCTCATGCTAGCCAATGGTGTAGACTTGTATTAGTATCCTTGTGTTTGGGATTGTAAAACGTTTTGTGAGAGGAATCCTTAGGCGGGTACTAGATTTTCATACACTTGTTCGGATGAAAATGATTTGCAGAATGAATCCTCAGGCGAGCTCTGGGTTTTCCTACAATGAGTTGCATGAAAATAAGTTGTGAAGTGTTCTTCAAACTAGATTACAAGATTTTCATACAAATGTTTTGCATGAAAATGGCCTTCCATTATACAACACAAACTTGTGAACTCACCAATATCCTGTTTATGATTTTAAGCATGTTTTTCAGGCATTAAATCCGAGTGGGATACCGCATTTGAGTTTGTATGCATGCATGCTAGGATTTTGGACTCTTGGAAGAGTCTCATGCTAGCCAATGGTGTAGACTTGTATTAGTATCCTTGTGTTTGGGATTGTAAAACGTTTTGTGAGAGGAATCCTTAGGCGGGTACTAGATTTTCATACACTTGTTCGGATGAAAATGATTTGCAGAATGAATCCTCAGGCGAGCTCTGGGTTTTCCTACAATGAGTTGCATGAAAATAAGTTGTGAAGTGTTCTTCAACTAGATTACAAGATTTTCATACAAATGTTTTGCATGAAAATGGCCTTCCATTATACAACACAAACTTGTGAACTCACCAATATCCTGTTTATGATTTTAAGCATGTTTTTCAGGCATTAAATCCGAGTGGGATACCGCATTTGAGTTTGTATGCATGCATGCTAGGATTTTGGACTCTTGGAAGAGTCTCATGCTAGCCAATGGTGTAGACTTGTATTAGTATCCTTGTGTTTGGGATTGTAAAACGTTTTGTGAGAGGAATCCTTAGGCGGGTACTAGATTTTCATACACTTGTTCGGATGAAAATGATTTGCAGAATGAATCCTCAGGCGAGCTCTGGGTTTTCCTACAATGAGTTGCATGAAAATAAGTTGTGAAGTGTTCTTCAACTAGATTACAAGATTTTCATACAAATGTTTTGCATGAAAATGGCCTTCCATTATACAACACAAACTTGTGAACTCACCAATATCCTGTTTATGATTTTAAGCATGTTTTTCAGGCATTAAATCCGAGTGGGATACCGCATTTGAGTTTGTATGCATGCATGCTAGGATTTTGGACTCTTGGAAGAGTCTCATGCTAGCCAATGGTGTAGACTTGTATTAGTATCCTTGTGTTTGGGATTGTAAAACGTTTTGTGAGAGGAATCCTTAGGCGGGTACTAGATTTTCATACACTTGTTCGGATGAAAATGATTTGCAGAATGAATCCTCAGGCGAGCTCTGGGTTTTCCTACAATGAGTTGCATGAAAATAAGTTGTGAAGTGTTCTTCAACTAGATTACAAGATTTTCATACAAATGTTTTGCATGAAAATGGCCTTCCATTATACAACACAAACTTGTGAACTCACCAATATCCTGTTTATGATTTTAAGCATGTTTTTCAGGCATTAAATCCGAGTGGGATACCGCATTTGAGTTTGTATGCATGCATGCTAGGATTTTGGACTCTTGGAAGAGTCTCATGCTAGCCAATGGTGTAGACTTGTATTAGTATCCTTGTGTTTGGGATTGTAAAACGTTTTGTAACATATGGTTTTATATCATGTAAATGTTTGCATAATCATATGCTTCGTAGGCCTTTTGGTTACACTCGCACATTTCCGCTTTGGCGTGGTGTGACAGTTATATTTTGAAAGTTTGTAGTAGTTTAGTTTCCCATAAAAATAACATCGACTGCGTATGATATATGAGACAAAGTTTGGCCATTGTTTGGAGACCTTGTCTCTTGGAAGATACCAAATTCACATGTGTTTTTTCGTAACCACATGTAGAGCCTCCATCACGATTTAAAAAAAAGAGACAACGAATCACATAGTCAAACATCTCTCTTCGATTGGAATTCTCTAGTAGGAGTACTCTTGACAATAACCAAAGACCAAGAAGATGATAGGTTACCTTTTCTCCAATTTATCCATTTTATAAGGAAGCCTATTTGATTCAGGATCAAGTCTAGGAAGTTCTAGTTTAAGGTGTCAAATGCTTTCTCCAAGTTCTATTTCAAAACATTGCTTTCTTTCTTGGTTGTTTTTAATTTACGAAATCATCTGATTGATAAGCTTTGATCCATCTAGGATATTCCTTCATGTGATGAAAATTGATTACTCCTCACTGACCAATGTCATAATTACATGTTTGTAAACACCAATTAATTTAAGGTTTGTTCAAGTTAGATCACTTATAAAAGATTTTTGTTTCAATCAGGTCATTCATACTTATTTTAATGTAAAAATTCTATATATTTTACCTGAATAGCAGGCCACCCACCAATATTTTTTTCCTTTTTTCCTATTATATTATGACATGACTTAAAAATGCCAACATGAATTAACAAATTACAAAAAATCTTCAAAATTGTGAAAAGTTAAAAAATTATAAATTGCAAAAAACAATTACAAAAATTTGTTAAAAATTGCCAAAATTCTAAATAAATAATGTATTTTAAATGCCAAAAAATAAAAAAGGGAAAAAATAAAAAGGGCCTTGTTGAACATTATTTTGTCATTTTTTAAAATTTTTTGGCATTTTTAAAAACTTTTTCGCAATTCTTATAAATTTTGGCATTTTTTAATTTTTGGAAATCTTTTAAAATTCTAAGCTGTTTTAAAATTTTTTTGCAACTTTCTAAAATTTTTGCAATGTTTCAATTTTTTTTAGCATTTTTTAAAACTTTTTACAAATTTTAATTTTTTTTTGCAATTTTTAATCTATGTTGACATTTTTAACCATTAATCATATAATAAAAAAGGAAAATAAAAGAAGTGCACGTAGGATTCGTTAAAGTTATTTAGGTAACATATATATGATTCTAACATCAAAGTAACTTAAGAGATCTGATTAGAACAATTTTTTTTATAAATAACTTGATAAGGCTCTGTGGTGTGGGGCTTGTCATCGTCGCCTCCGTCTTCCCTTACTGCCTGTGATGGGGCTATCACACGCATGCACACAACACACACATATATATATTGAGACTCATCCTCACACCATCCTTTTAGGCTCATCCTTCACACCCGCTTACGTGGACGCCTACGTGACAGATCATCTTTTAAGGACTACCTCCTCCACACCCAATAGCCTAACAACAATTATTAACCTTGTTTACTATTTTACAAATTTATCCGATTACTTTGATTCAAACAATTTCAAATGTATAGCATGCGTGTACTATTCATGTATAGAGGGCCTCCCATATAGGCCATTAACTTCTAAAACAGGCAAGTATAAATGTGTATTTTAAAGAATTTTAATGAACCGTATTATGGCCTTCTTGATATAGAAAATAATAATTTTTTCGATCATATAGAAAAAAAAAGTTTCATTAAAATTTTTAATGTGTTAAGTTATCAACAAATAAATAGTCAACTAGACATCCACATATACATTATTTATATGAGTAGTCAAAATCAAAACTTGATAATTTTGAGACAACCCTAGCCTTACAATTTCATTTTTCTTCTTCTAAATATATACTCAAATATACTTTTAATGATTATGGGGACCCAAGGGCCAAGACCACGATCTTATGATAATGGAAAGAAAACAAATATCTACCATCACATAATTAAAGTGAAATTTTAATTTGAAATGCAAGAAAATACATATATCTCTTTTATTTTTCCCAAATTACAAACAAACACTTTTAAAAAAAATTGCTCGAATCCGAACCTTGCGGAGAGGAAATTTTAGGCCACATGTTATGCCTCCCGCTTTCCGCCTGCTGCAGCAACAAGCCTACCCGAAATCCGGCTCAATCCACATCATCTTGCGGTGTCACTCCATCCCCGTAAGCCTGTGATTTTCCTCTTGTGGGGATACCGTCCTGCTTTCGGTTGGAGTTTGTAGTATCGCCCCACATGAAGCGATATTCCCACTTGGGGGCATACTCATCTCTGAACAACATTGCTCATCCTCCCATGTATAACATATAATCTTAGATTGCTCTTGGGGTTTTGGATTATTTAAAAAATTATATAGCAAGGAGTTGTCACTTTTTTAAATTACTAACAACCTTTTTGATAAATAAAATAACATTTATTTTTAAATTTGATAAATAAAATAACATTTATCCTTAAATCTAAAGGTATTTTTTCTGTATGACAAAAAAAAGAGATAACTTCAATGATTGGTTTGATGAATAGAGAACTTAATAAAGAAAATGCTATGTACATCATTATAGGCACTTTTTATTGTTCATGAATAAAAAAGATATTGATTTTGAAATTCATTAATCATTGTAAAAATTGATTCTTGCATTGTTCAACATGCTCACAATTCATGGTTGTCACCTAGGTTGCTTTTGATCAAGATTCCATAATTACCCACAATGATAGAAGTTTTGTACTTTCTTACAAAGTCCAAATCCTGGCATCTTTTGAAGTCTACACTATGTTTGATCTTACAATGGTAATGTGGTGCTCCATAGGGCTACTCCTAAGACCATCCGTCACGGACTTATGGGCTGAGATGAGAGAGAGATTGTGTGTGGTGTGTGGGGGGGGGGGGGGGGTGACGTGGAGGTGTTAGGGGCATGAGAGCGCGCATAGACACAATTTGTGAAATATTTTGCAGGTGGATGACATCCACTTGATTGTGGATGTCGCAATAAACCTTAACCTAGTATAGTATCTCAATGATATCTCAATAGAAACAAGCATTTGTTTATGAACTTCACACCCACCCAGATTATATCTCGATGAATCAACAACTAAATTAACAGTAAATTTATATAAAAAAATAGAGAAGACTTATGTAACCACTTAATGCTTAGGTTTTGACTTTATTTCATAAGTAAGTAGACCTTTTGATTTTAGGTAAATTAAGGGTTTAATATTTTAATTATGAATTTTAGGATTTAGTTAGAACAATACTTTTGTTATTGTTAAAGGAAATAATTATTTAATTGAAATTTAAACACCATTCAGCGTGTAACTTAACAATATATTAGCATAAGTTATCTCCTAAATTACTAATTGTGTTGTAGTTGATGAGTTACTCGTTTATCTTAGGTCTTGAGTTAATTAGATTTGTTGGTTATTCACTAACAACCAACGCTATAGCAAGATTTTGTTACATCAACTGCCATCTTTGTTCAAAAATCAATATGAATCATAATGTTTGATTGTCAATGCTTGTTTATCAAACGACTAAATTCTATTGACCGTTCGTGCTTTTAACAACCCTAAATTCTAAATTGTTGGAGAAGGTGACTTTAGATAGTAAATAAACAATTACGTGTTATTATAATTACAGTAATACTAGCAACGTTAGACCGCGAGGTGGTGGGTGGGGGCTTGGGTTGATATGTGGTGGAGATGAGCTCCACCAGGCCACCTCAAAATAGTGGAATGTGAAGGGGGCGTGGCTAGGCGGCGTGCGGTGCCACTTGACACCTATTTTTCTTCTTTTTTTGGTTTTTATTTTATTTTAATTATAGAATTTAATATATTAATTTTAAAAACACCTATTTAATTAATATTATAAATAACTTACTACAAAAAAAATACATTACATCACAAAATATATTATCATTTGATTTATATAGAATAAAAGTTAAAGAATTTTTTTTAAATAGTCGTTGGTTAACAACTAGCCCAACGGTCCCATGAACCTAACCAATCCCACCCATCCACATCATCTCCCCCCCGCTCCCACGCCAGCGGGGCAACGCCATTACCCACGTTGGCCCTGTATGACTAAAACGACATTTCTTGACTACCACACCCCCAACCCAAACCCACAACCCGCACTCTTGCCACTAACTAAACATTAAAGTATAAAGTTACCATTAAGCAATATTATTTAGCCTTAAATGGTATGTAGCTCAAAAAATCTACACCTAAGCTTCATGTTAGCTTCATTTGTAAACCAAATGCCACAATCAAAAACTTAAATACTATTTTTTTTGAAAGGCAAAGAATCTCATATGTGAACTCATCTTTCTTGAGGTTATGTCCAAGGTCAACTACTCGACTGTCATGAAATTATGCCCCCTGATGCGTGGTAACCAAATGAAATCCGTAAACTCTCACCTTCATTAGATTCGAACCTGAAATTAAAGTCCTGATTCGTTCCTTCACCTAGATGTCCTTTAATAATGACCAAGCTACTCTTGTTGATAAAGGGTGGTACTATGTATTATTTTGTAGTTTGATTTATTTTGGATGGTGCATGAAGGAAAGCCAAAAGAAAAAAATGAGGTGAAATAGTAAAAGTGAATAGTATAGGGGTAGAATTTGATAAATGGAAGTGGATAGAGGCTTGGGTTTGTCGGATGGTGTTGCTGCTGACATGATCATGAGATCAACCAAACAACAACGCCACAGAGAAGACCACCTTTGTCTTGTGAATTCTCCCGAAATATGGGCGGACCATGTATCATGCACGTCAGTGAATTTAAAAAAAAAACTTTATTATATATATATATATATATATATATATATATTATATATATATGAGGAGGGTTATTTTGAGAACGCTAAATATTGCGAGAACCGTGAGAACAAATGAGAAAATCAATCAAAACCATTTTTTTAATACACTCATCATTTTTATTAAAATACAACATCAAAAAAAGAAATTACAATATCAAATAATTCATTTCTCCTCTCAAAATCACTCTTATTAGATTTTTTTATATATGTGTAAATATAACAAATTTACACGTGTGTAAATGACAAACTTACACATGTGTAAATTTTCTTTATTTCCGAATTCACGTAAATTTAAATGTGTAAATTAATTTCTAGAATTGTATTCGAATAATAATGACAAGTTCTAAAAGAAATTTTGAATTTCATTTGTTTTTGACCAAATTCTACTGGTTTTCATTTGTTCTCACGGTTCTCGCGATATTTAGCGTTCTCATTTAAAACCTCTCTCTGTCTATATATATGTAAGAGAAAAAATTTTAAAAATGATACTTGCATACGAATTGTATTCTATGGTTGATGTTGTAACTAGTAGTTAATATTTAGTTGGTGGCTAGAGGTTAAATTGTATAAAAACGAAATTAAACTTGGATATAGATATATTAACTTTTTCAAACTCAAATGCCTTTTATTTAATTTTGTTATTATTTTTTTAAACTTATATCATAATATCAACAGTTTTATCACCCATTGCTATATGTACTATTTTTTTTTCCTCAAAAGTGATGTTTAATAACGTTGATGCACTTTTAGTTATAACTTTACGTCTAAACTAGTTGCATGTACATAAGTTGTTCAAATAGGTACATTGTGCGCTATACTTTACAACAATGCATCTATTATTATGGTGCATCTCAAATTGTTTGTAATTAAACATATAAAAATAAAAATGTTGCATATGTATCCTTCGCAAACAATAATCTTATGTACCGACACCTATAGAAAGTTCATATTATTTTTCTTTTCGCGGCAAGGCAAAATTTATTATAGCAAACTAGACCCACCCAAGCAAGTCGATGGGAGGGAGGTACAAAGTTCATATTAAATACAAAGTAGGTTTTGCATGAAAAACATACACTTGCACATTTTACTTTAACTCTTTTATATAAAATGGTTATGTAAACTCTTAACTTCATTCTCTTTATAACTGCCATCGTTTACACCAAACGCTATATACAAGAGTATTATATGATTTTCGTAGTCTTTATTATGAAACTCGCCGTATGTATATTACACACAAACTTTTGTGTATCATATTTTGTAAGTTTATTGTCAAGGCACATCAAGTCCCCATGTCAGTCATTTCGTATGATATATTTTAGACTTTATTTTAGGAGTTATTAAAATAGTGATAAAACAAAAGACGTGTTGTACCATACGCGGTAAATGTTACAAAATTCTAAGCATTGAATAGATGTAGCTAAAAGGATGCATGATAAAACATGTAGCATTCATTCCGACTCATTTCTTCACCTAATTTCAATAGTAGTTAACATTTGCCGGTCACGTGTTCTACCACGTGCCCCGCATTACATTACATAATACCCTAACGCCGTTACCACTTCAAATATATTACACCAAACTCTCTAACTCGTCCGTTAACTATAACGGAGTCCACCTAAAATATTTATACACTCAAAACGAATTTAAACTATTACGATATAATACCATTTCCCTACAAAAACCGACCCGTTACAAAGCAACGAGAGGATCCGACCCGAATATGTCACCGAACTCTTGAAGATAATCATCAACCATGGATCCAAACCCGAACCCGAAGTCGTTGGCGGATCCGATGTACGTTTCCGACGGTTGGGGTCCTTGAAATACGGTACCCGGAAAGCTAGTCGGGTCGTAAATATCCGGAACAAAATCAGCGAAATTATATAAATCTGACGTTGTGAAATGATGATCAAACGGCTGAAAATCATTAACAAAGTTGTTTAACGGACTGCATTGAGTAGACTGAGCAGAGTGAGTCGACTCAGCAACGCACTCGTCTGTGGATGGTGAGTCAAACCGGAGAACAGATTTCGGTGATTTTTCGCCTGAGTTGTAACCAGAGTCAAACGACGACGTTCTGTTTTCATTTTCATTGTCATTGTTCACCGGCGGTGAAACAGTAACTGGAACAGTAAAATTTGTAAGCGCGTGGGGGCCACGCAACTGAATAGCCGCGTGATCATACACCATAGCAGCTTCTTCAGCAGTATCGTAAGTCCCAAGCCATAACCTCACGCGCCGGGTCGGGTCTCTTATCTCCGCCGCCCATTTCCCCATGGGCGTTGCCGTACGCCCCGAAACTTCTTACCGGAGTTAACTTTCAACCGTTTCTTCACCGCCACGTCACCCTTAACCACCGGATTCTTCCTCCTAACAACCGCCGGTTTGTTCAGACTCCGATTCCCGACAACATCGTTGCTAATCGTAACCTCGTTAACATATTTCTTCACTCTTCTTCTGTTAGAAAACACTTGTGATTCATCCTCAGACGAATCAGTTGCGTAGCCGTCGGTAACCGATATTCTCACCACCTTTTCTCCGTCAGAGAACACCGACGTCGTTTTGTTGAGCATTGTAATGTGGGTTTTGTGTTGGGTAAACTTAACTGAAGAAGAAGAAGAAGAAGGGTTTTCCATTGCTTGTGATGAGCTTACGGTTTCTGATCAAACTGACATTGAACGTGAAGGGAGTTTGAAGTGAATATATATGGTGAATGAAAAGGTGGAGATTCGTTAACGATAGAGGAATAAAAATAAAGGGGATTGGAATACTCGTGCGAGAGAGAAGATTAAAGGGTTGATGAAAGTTGCAGGAAAAGAAGAGAGATGGAAAAGTGAATTAGCGAGCACACATGGTAGAGAGAGAGGGTGGAGGAATCAAGGAATATAGCGAAAGAGATTGTGGTTGACTGTACTATTTCCGGTATGGAAAAAGGGTAGTGCGTACAGCAGGAGGTGGGTCTTATGAGATAGAAAGTGGTACAGACTACAGAGCTCAGAAGGGTTGTGTATGGGAAGACGATGGTGAAAAATTGCAGTCAAGAGTGAAGACGGAAATGGTATCCCCGACTTGCTTTTTTATAGCATCCTGACACCAGTAAGTTTTTTTTTTTTTTTTTGAACAATTTTTAAAATATCATGTTTTAAACTTTTAAGGGGGCGTTTATATTTAAATAAGGAAAAGAAACAAGTTTTACTTTATGTTTTTACTTTTTTTTGGGTTTGAACCATGTTGAAGGTTTCAGTTTACATGTGCATAGACATTGTTTTGTGGACACAATTTGCTACTAATTTATTAGATATTTTTGAAGTTAAGAAAGCTTAAATCTGTAATCACTTTTATTATTGTCTCGTATAAAGTTTAAATGATATTTCAAGGAAGAACTAGTAAAAATACTTGCGCTACATATTAGAGTTTCGGTTAGGATCGGTTTGGTTTGGTTTGGTTTAGTACGGTACCGACACTTTGCATGACTAGTTATAAAGATTATGATAAAGAGAGTATTTAGATGTGTTTTACATCGATCGAAAATAGTAAAAAGAAATTTATATCGGACGGTATCGTTGTGCCATGTTAAACTGCGGGGAAAAATTAACGTTTTCGAAACTAAAAAAAGTTGTAAAAAAATGTTGTTGTTAGTAGCGTGGAAGCTAAATTTTGTTTCCCATGGTACAACAAAATTATTAGTTGTTGTAAAGTCAAAGATAAACTCGCGAGTCTGAGATAGCAATAGATTTTGTTCTGTGTTTGGTCGTTTGTGTAGGTTGATGAATGAATTAAAGTGTGCATTGAAGCGTCTGAAGGGCTCTCGCCGGACACAAACAAGACCACCACGACTACCTTCTGACACCGAAATGACATCGTGGACACCCCCACTGAATGGAGTCGCCACAATTATTGATCTCATCAGCGAAGACCCTCTTCAGAACATTATCGCTAGACTTCCAACAATCTCTTTCGCTTCCACAGCTTGCGCTAGCCACTCATGAAACCATGTTTGTGATCGCTTCCTTTGTCGTCCCGAGCTGATCTCCACCTCATGTTCCTTCACCCCTTCTCTCGACGTAACATTTTTTAAGCATGAATCGGAAAATTGAAGACTGTAGAGATTACAAATTATAAGAATTTGTCTCGTCCTCAAACAAATAATAAAAAAATAAATATATGCTTGCTAGGCTTAAGAAACTATAATGTCATGTAAACTTTTACTATGTTATACAAATTTAAATTAATTATATAATTGGGATGATAGTATGGGATATGAAACTATAGGCCGTGACAAGCGATGTTCACGTGCTTACAAAATAAGGCAAAAACATATATTTGTTTAGTTTCATATTCTCAAAAGGATATATAAATAGATATTTATATTAGCTACGTTATATGTCATATATGTAATAAGAATTATTTCTAACACATGATTTACAGTTGTTGTCACAACAATTTGTGGTAACATTTAACCGAATGTTTAACATTGGTAGCCATCAAGATATATCAATCACAAACAACACACTCGTTAGACTGATAATGCAATTAAGTTTGTATGTGATTAGCAGTGGTGGATCTAGAAAATATTCGTAGGGGTAGCGTTTTATAAAAAAAGAGTAACGAAATCGACATAAACGTCAAAAAAAGGTCAAATTTTTCCAAATTTACACTACCGCCGGAGCGCCCAGGGGTAGTGGAGGCTAGCCTTGCGCCTAAGGTATGTCCGCCCCTGGTGATTAGTGTATGCATTTGGTGTTGTTAGATATGAGGAGAGGGTTTTTTGGCAGAACTTTATATTGTAGAAGCTCGATACAACAACCGGTTTACTTCTTGATTTTTGCCTTCAATCTCGGTTAATCTTGGTTCGCCTGAAAGTATGCATCACACACAATCAGCATAGCCTTGGTGAATACGTTTTCAAAATATTATACATGTTTTTTAGATAACGAATATAGGACGAAGATAGTGTTACGACGGACCTCCATAAGGCTATGTGGCTTGTAATGCAAAAAAGCATGGTAGATTTGTGGGGACAATGTAGAACTTGTTAAAATTTTGGCCTTCAACAATAGCCATACAATGAACCATGTAAATGTATATCTAGTTTGCTTTTGACTAGAAAATTTCCCTACGCCACTACAACTCTAATATCACAAATTCTAAACAACTTTCAAAGTCTTGTATTAAAACGGTGCCGTAATTAAACCAACAAATTACTATTTTATCGATCTGGTGCTAGTGACGGACCCAGAGACTATTTCAAAGTCTTAGAAATTAGCATGAAGATAACATGTATAGCCTTCTTTTTCTAAGCCGATAATCCTAACCCATTTATACTTTGCAGCAATTGACCAACTGAATCAACATAGGTTACACCAGAGATATTCAGCCACGCGTAGATCTGTCTCCAAACTGATTTGACAATTGAACAAAGTAAAAGAGTGGTAAGTCAGTATTATTTTAATAAAGTGGTTATTTAAACCACCAAACCCTTGTGAATGTATTCTTTAGTTAAAGCCTCACTCCCTATGTGACACTGAGGTGACAATTTTTACACCATTTAGTTATTCCATTACACTAGTACAAATAGTCTTACCAGTTTTCTTTTCTCATATCTCACATATTTATATAGATTAGCAATCAATTACACAAGACTTTTATGCGAAATGTATTAAGCGCTTTTTCAATGTTTTTTTTTGTTTTGTTTTTATTTTTTTTTTTGGGGGGGGGGGGGGGAGTTGCTTCATGGGGGGGTTCGGATTCATCAGCTTGGACAAGAACACCGCTTCAAATAAATTAAGATGGGATTTGGTCTAGGAATCTTTGCTGGTGAACCCAATATTGGAATCGAGAGATGACCGTCACAATTTGGAGAAAATGGAATTTAGGTTCATTTCTGACGTGACTCTTATAATTTGGGTTCATCGGGTTTAATTTGGGAATAAATGAGGTGACAATCCCTCACAATTTTACTAGTTAAAGCTAATATACTTGGACAAAATTAAAACAAAGAGAAAATTTGACATAAATGGTAAAAATGAATAACCTTCATTCCTAGTTTTCTAATTAAAATTGTTTTTTAAACTAGAATAAATATACTTCATTGTTTTAGAAAGAGAATCTATGATTTATAATTAGAGTTTAGTATTAATATAAGTGTTACTAGATTTCAATAATTTTAAGTTTCATTTTTTGGTCGATAATAAATCCAACTTTAAAAATTCCCTCCAACAACCTCAACTTGTAAAAGTGGGGCCCTTGTTGATCTTTTTCAAACATATAAGAATTTAGTCTCCTCAATAGATTCGAGTACACCTCCAGGCTCCTTAATCGATTTAAGTGCACCTATGTTAGAAAAATGAGCAATGGAGGCCAAACTTTTACAAGTTGGGATCGTTGGAGGTAATTTTTTAAGTTCGGATTATTATCAGCCATCAGTTGAAACTTAAGATTTATTAAAATCCAACCTCAAGGTCTGAAAAGCATTTGCCACAAGTATCTTGACAATCTAAAAATTTGTTAATTAACTGAAAATCAATGATGTTTGTCAGTCCAATTGTGACATGCATTTCTTTTCTTGACGATCTAAAAAAATATTAATTAACTAAGAATTAACGGTATTTGTCGGTCCAATTAAGACATGCATGTAAAAAGCTACATGTCTTTCGTATTTCCATGATTAATTGATTAGTGATGTAAAAGTAATCCGAATTAAATTGATAATGCCAGTTTGACTTGTTCATATATATTAAAATATTTGAAAATAAAAATAGAATAAAGAAAAATTTTGAATATTTATTTGAAAAGAATTTTGGTGTACCAAATGCTTGCAATATAGTGTATTTAAGAAAAGAAAAGGAACGTGTTTTGTTAATATTTTTCATCACATGCCGTTTTGTATTCTATTGAATTTGGATTATATCATATCATTTTGTATCTAAACAAATAAAAATCATTTTATTGACATGGATGTTAAAGGCAACTTGGTGTTTGTCTTCTTATTGGCACCTTCCTTGCCCACGGGGTCTCAGACAATGAAGTCGAGTCGGTTATGTAGACGTTTTAAACATCTGAAGGCGAATCATAGGCAACAACCCAGAGTTTTAAGAGTTTTTTTCATGTTCCAAGAGCATATATGTAGGATCCTTGAATGCATGTGCCGGAGATACACCAAATATTTTCCTTATACAGGGAATGAACCATCTAACGATTCATTGGCTGTTATCACTCTTGATAGTTAGACAACTACACTAGGGGGAAAATTTATTGGTAGTAACTCAATTACTATTGACAACCAAGTTACCGCCATAATGACATTGACGATCAATAGAGCCATCCTAATCGTACTTGCCAACGATGACTCAAGTTGTTGCCGACCATAATGACATTGACGATCAATAGCAAGTTGCTACCGGTAATCAGTTCCCACTCATGTTCATTTACATGCATTTTTTTATCAGCCGATTATAATGACATTGCCGATCAATAGCAACTTACTACTGGGAATCAGTTCCCACTCATGTTCATTTACATGCATTTTTTTTTATCAGGCATGTAAATTTAAAAAATTAAAGCACATGCATTTTTTTTATCAGCCATGTAAATTTAAAGCAACTTTAAATTTTCATCTACACACCTTTTCCTATGCCCACTGGACCACACCAAGGCACCACCCAAACCCTATTGAAGGGCCAATACCCCCTCGGAATACCTTCGTCACTAGGAGTATGGTTTCACCCACTTGTACAAATGTTTACTCCACACCTACTAACTTGTAATGATGTTTCTAACAAATACCTTACATATGATTTTATCCTATTTTTATATAACACACACACATATATACATATAGTGGAGAGTTTAAGTGAGAAGAAATCACAAATTAAGAATAAAAAGAACAAAGGATACAAAGGTAATTTCAACAAATCATTTAATAATTCTATCATTTATTTTTAATATTTAGATTAATTAATGAACCCTAATCATTTAATGAGTTTATCCTATTAAATAGTTGTGCACCTTACACAATAAAAACAATCGCACATGATCCTACATATTCAATATTTCCTACACCATAAAACAAAGTTTCCTACACCATAAAAATAATGTTTTTGTGTAGGGTATAGAATGTGTAGGACCCCAACAATTTTAAATATTTTACGAGTCATAATAAAATATGTGTAGGATACAACACTTTTAAATAATTTTGTCTCCTACTAAAATTGGTGTAGGACACAACACATTAATGGTGATGAAGGAGAAAATTATGATGACATTAATGAGATTTGAGTAACTCTTATTATATTTATTAGTATTCTATAACAAATTATCTATTATACCCTTATTAATTAAAACATTAATTAAAAATGGATAAAAATCATATCTTGATCACAACTATTGATAAAAAAACATAAGGTATAGATTAATTTATTTTTCTTCTTATATGAATTCTTTTCAAATGAACCTCCCCCATACATATATATATATATATATATATATATGCTACTAAACAAGTTGAGCAAAACACAATCATGAAACCATCAAGATTAAACGAAACAAAAACAATGGACAACTAAGCAAGTACACTAGATTCGACAAATGCCAAGGAGGTTCTCTTTGTACCTTAGTTCTACTTTAACATAATTGCGTTGATCTTTGCTTTGTCTTTTCCCAACATTTATATTAAATTTATATAACTTCTACAAAAGTTATAAAATTGCAATTTGCGTAACTTTGTAAAATAGAAGTCAATTTATGCATCAACCCCAAGCTTGCCTACTTCCAGCCACTAAATTGGAGAAAATTTATCATTTAATATTAACTAAAATTTGGTCTATTCTTTGTTTTTTGGAGTTTGGACGTTCGGTTATTCATAAGATAGCTTCCATCAAGGCTTTGCGAATTTCAGATTTGTATTGTCTTTTTAAGTAGTTTAATCATTTGAAACCTTTTCTTTTTGAAAGGCTAGGGTGGAAGTACCATGGAGTGACCCCTTCGGTGGCAAGGTGTTGCCACTAATACGGTAACTTTAGATCGGTGATTGTGAAGGAATAATTTGGTGAATAGTCACTGATGTGGGAAAAGAAAAGATAGAGGGGAGAGAGTGGATTGATGGTGGGCCCCATCCTCTTTCAACCAATCACAAATTTTTCTTGTTTTTTTTTTAAATGTTTACAACTCTCTGTGTTTAAAGCACTCTAGTGTTTGAGTGCAAATTGGAGAGTACAGTTGTAAATTGACATGACATTATATTATTGGTTAAAAGAAAAGTTTATCATTCCCTATTTGGAGAGTGCCCCTTCCACCCTGAAAGAATTTTATTCCATCCAAATGATAATGATATGTACATGAACCTCTAGTAAGAAACTAGGAACAAAATCAAGAAACTTTTTTACACTACCGTCGGAGCGTTAAAGAGCACAGTAACTACCTCTTGTTACATGGTATATCTACCGCTACCCTATGATCTCACCGAACCGAGGGTGGGGCGGTGGTGGGGGAGGAGGATGTTTCCCTTCATCCCCATCCAATGTGGCACCCCGGATCATCTCTCCCTCCCAATGTATAATACATAATCTTATTATTCAACAGTGGGTTTTTAACTATAAAGGTCTACCGTTACTATTTATTATTATTCGAAGCTATAGTGGTTACTGGTTCTGTACCATTACTATGACGAATAAACCGTACAATCCAAAAATTATTGTCGGTATTTATTTTTATAGTTTTAATTGATGTAAAGCATAGGTGTCGTTAGCTATATAGAATAACGTTACCAAACTGACAATGAAACAAATCACAACAATACAGACTGAATATCCGCCGCTTAGCACACCGCACCTGCTAGTAAAATAATTAGAAACCGTAAATAAAAGACGAATAAAAGGTAGTCAGCAACAACGGGGTAGTCAACCTGTTTTCTCTGTGCCAATCCGTTGCCGGCGCCGGTCACCCACCTCCTGACCGCCACGTGCGTCTAACCACGTGACACAGGCGTGCTCTCCCTTACCTTCTGCAACTAGGATTTTACAAAATTAAGTATTAAATAATTAATTATGAGTGTATAAATTGTGCATACTTTTAATTTCTTAATACAGCAAAAATATCTTTCCTTCTCGTATATTTTCATAAAATTTATAGTGTGATTCAGCCTTTTAGCATCTCAATATAGTAACATAATATTTAACACAAGCCGTAAGATTGTTTTCTAACTAGTTTTCGCCTGCGTTGTAAGACGTTAAGTCGAATATTTCTCAAAAAATTAAAAAGAACACTATTATTGTTTTACTATAAAAAAACGAAAACGATAGCAACACTGTAATTTTGAGGTAGGGCAAAACCAAATTTATCAGGACAATAAGCGAGTACTAGGCAGCTATCTGTCACAAAAAAATTATATCAAGTCAACCAATTAAAAAAACACCTCAATTGTTTTGAAAAAAAAAAAACTAAAACAATGGTAAGACTGTAATTTTTGAACTGGGGGCAAAAGTGTAAATTTTAGCTGGGGTAAAATCGTAATTTGTCAAAAGGTAAAACGATTGCAATATTGTAATTTTTAATGAGAGCAAAATTATAATTTTCAACAGGGGGCATATTCGTAATTTTAAAATAGAAATAAAATCGTATTTTTTTGGGCCTATAGGGGTGTGTCAGACAGCAGTCTGTCACTATTCATTGGCACCGAGTTGTAGTGTATGGAAATTTGGACTCATTATCTACGTATTAAGGACTCGATTATAAAATGTAGCTCGCATCGGATATGTGATTTTTTTCCTACTTGCTTTGTCTTGTAATTATTGTTATTTTTTGGATTTGTTTTGAGTTTATGATGACAAATACAGTCACATGTTAACTCATACATGTATTGATTAAAAAAATAAGAAAGTATATTATTAAGGGTAAAACTATTTTACTTTGTGTTTGATTTTATATTTATAAAACGGCAATATAATTTACTAATTCATATAATATGTCATGTTTAAACAATATCACTTATAACAAACATAATAAACATCAAACTTTGTCATGTTAAAAACTAAATTTTAAAGAATACTAAGGAAAATTACAAAGAAAAAAAAGAAGGTAAAAAACTACTGACGTTTCATACACTAAAGACACATAAATTTGAAGTATTTCTACTTCCTTTTGAAATTATAAAATAAATTTAAAAACTTGTTGCGTATTGAATACACCAAATATACTTGAAATGGTTTGACTCATGCTGAAGCAAAGTAGCATTTTATATGAATAGAAGAAAGTGGATTTTAGAATAATATTTTAATAATCTTAACCATTAGCTGTTGGTTGGCATGATTCAAACTTCAATAAATAACCAAAGGTGGTTTCATATTTTCACATCAATGGACCTTACTAACAAAACTTTAATTTATTTTTGTCCTCTTATCCTTTTCGGTTTAGTAAAGATTCATTGGTTTACAATATGTGAAAGTGTGAAACATCACGTTTTTTTAACACAAAACTTTTTTGTTTCGGATTATAAAGTCAGTATCCTTTAGTTTATTGAGGTACCCAATAAAGATACCTTTCTCAAATTTAGCATCCAACTTCCTTCAAAGTTGTGAAGGAACCAACCCGATACAACACATCCAAAACTTCTCATGTGAGAAACATCAGGTATTTTACCTGTCCAAGCTTCATAAGGAGTATGATTCAAAAGAGGGCCTTTGTAGGTGAACGATTTAGTGTATACAAAGCGGTGGCAACTGCCTCAGCCCATAAGCAGTTTGGCAAGCCACTTTCTTTAAGCATACTTCGGGCTAAGTTTATAACAGTCCTGTTCTTTCGTTCAACCACGCCATTGTGCTAAGGAGTGTAGGCAACAGTGAGTTCCCTCTTGATCCCAGCTTGTTCATAATACAAGTTGAATTATTGTGAACAGAATTCGCATCCCCTATCTGATCGTAATACCTTGATGGCCCTGTCACTTTCTTTCTCAACCATTGCTTTAAACAACTTAAACTTCACAAAGGCTTCATTTTTGTTAATACCCAACACATACGTGTTAGGCCATCTCTGAATAACAGATAATAAAAACTGTTACCGAGACTTGAATAACAGTTTGAATGATTCATTTAGCTCAATAAAGCTTTCTTTTGAGCCTGTCATATGGTTAGAACAACTAGAATCTAAGAACCATAATCTATTTGTGTTGCCAGATTGACCGGTGTTGACCACTAGCAAGTGTTGATCATCTGCGTCAGCAGCTTCGCCTTCATTTTCATTTTCAGCAACATTTACACGAGGCTCATCATTGTACCAGCAATCTTTCTTGACATGGTCAATTTTTTTTGCACACGTAGCACTGAGGGACTTTGCTCCTGTCAAATGTACTCTTCCTCGAAATCCACCACAACCGCGACCTCTTCCTTCTAGGGATACAACGAATGATTTGGCCTGATCTTGCGTGGCCTGCTCATCTGGACGTTCAACAGCCTTGTCTTGGTTGAATCCTGATGTTAATTCTTTCTTCCTGAGACTGGAGTAATCCCATCAACTTCACGGGAGTAACCACTGAGAGATCGTATACCACTTCGATTGAAGGTATCACATAATCAAACCTTGGAGATAAAATCCTAAGTATTTTTTCACCAATTTTATGGTCACTTAGTCCTTCTCCATAGGACCTTTTCTGTCCGGCATTATTCATAACACGTGAGAAATAGTCATCAACCGATTATCATCCTTCATAGTCAAGTTTTCAAATGCACGACGGAGACCCTAGAGTATGAAAGATTGAACCTAGGAATCTCCTTGAAATTCAACCTGCAAGATCTCCCATGTTTTTTTTGGCTGAGTCAGCAGCAGCAATACGCGAGAAAAGGCTATCATGAACACCTTGTTAAATGATGGTCATGGCCTGTGCATCTTTCTTGATTGCCTTACGGATGTTATCAGCACCGTTGCCTGCGACAGTGATGCCTAGATACACAACATCCCATAGTTCACGTGCTCTCAGAATGGTTTTCATACATAGGCTCAAGTGTTCATAGCCTTCTCCTTTGAACACTGGGATAGCCGGAGCAAAGGGGTTAACAACAATAGTGTTTTCAGTCATGATGGAAGTAGGGTTATCGAAGAGAGATTGAGTGAATGAAAAACAAATCAAGAGAGAGAGAGAGAGAGAGCGCTTAACCATGCTCTGATACAACAACTGTTGGTATAAGAGCAAGATTAATGCAAAGTAAATTATGAACAAGAGACAATTGAATCAGGAACTCACTTTTGTATTCAGATACTTTACAGAGATGAACTGCAATAACTTATTTAAATAGGAAAGATAGTACGAAAAAAACTGAATGAAAGCAAAAGACTAGGTACGGCTCAACTAACTAGCCGTTTACCACTTATTCAACTTAAAACAGAAATTTGACTAAAACCCACGTGCGTGACTGAATAACTGACTTCCTGATTGCATGCTCAAAATCATTCTTAATTTGGTTTTTAGGGGTTTTGCTTAGTCATTTAAAAAGTGATATTTTCCTCGATGGTTACTATGTTTTTCCATTTTGGTCCTACTTAATGACGTTCATTTCCACTTTAAAGTTTGGTCACGTGTCCTCACATGAGGGGCATTTCAATCTTTTCCAATCCAATCTTTTTATCTCTTCATTTTAAAACACCTAACTTCATTTTAGAACTTGGTCACCACCCACCACCTCTTCGTCATCACCACCACCCCCACCCTTACCACCTCCGTCGTCATCACCACCCCCTCCCACTCCCTCTACTATCCCTCACTATCTCTCTCTAAGCTGACCAGAAACCATCCCCACCAGATATTCAAATCTTTTTTACCAAACACACCTTTTTGGTTCAAATCTTTTTTTATCTAAATTCTGATTTTATTTCTAATAAATTTATGGTTGATGTAGTGGTGGCTGATGAGATGGCAAGTGACAATGGTGATTGATGTTTACAGTTTATGGTTGTTTAGGGTATTACGACAGGTGGTGGCTGATGTGGTGGCAGGTAGTGGTAGCAAGTGGTGGTGAGTGTGTGAGTGAGAAAGAGAGTTTGTAAAATAAACAAGTTTAATGTTTTTTAGGTGAAAAGACTCAAATGCCCCTATTGTTATCTAGTAAATTACCAAAATACCATTCTAATTAACGAATAATTTGGATGGTGTTAAAGTCGGGAGCAAAATGGGAAAACATAGTAAACTATTGGAAGAAAATTACACTTTTTTAATGATTAGAGTAAAATCATTAAAATAACCAAACCACAAAGAGTAAAATGGAACTTTACTCTAGTGGTCAATTACTTAAATTAACATAAAAAGGCCATTGGTTTAGAGGTAGCCACATATGAAGTCATATGAGAGGTTGTGGATTGGAGTCTGCCTGAGCAATTTGCTTTGGTTGAGTTAGAGAGTCTTTCTAGTTGTGAGTTTTTTTACTGGATAGGTGGGTCAGATCACCGCGTTCTGTTCTTTGAACGAAAAAATAATCCATTTGCCAAGTGATTTTGATGTCATGGGTACTTACTGTTAGGGTGAACGGGGCGGGTGCGGCAAAGAAAGCGGTGAACCCTTTCACCGTGTGGGGAACACCGTCGCCGTTCCTCTTTGCCGCGCAAGGTGTTATGAAAACGGGGATTAGTCACCGCTTGGAATGTGATGCCTTTTTTGACCGTTGGAATTAATTATGTAACTCAGTGACGGATCTATATTATCTCCGGTAGATGCACAGACAACCCCTGATTCAACTTAGTAGAAGAAAAAATTTAGGTTTTTTAAGTAGGGATGATAATGAGTCGGGTATTGGTAATCTCATACCCATACCCGGTTGTAAAATCGTGTCACATACCTAGCCTAATACCTGTCGAGTATTGGGTATACCCCCCGAGTATCGAGTATACCCATTAGTTTGTTAAAATATATACGTTGGGATTTCAATATACATTTCTTTACTATATTAATTATTATATAATTTTATTCATACAACAACTATTATAAACAAAAAATGTATATCACATACATATAAGTTATATCATAAATTAATAAGAATTTTATAATACTTACACACTTATATGTATATACTTTATAACATATAAAATATAAATGCCGTTATCAAATACATATACTAAAGAAAATTTATTTTTTCACATTATGATCATACTAAAATAAATTTCTAATAGACAAAGGTTAATGAAAAACAAAAATAAAAGTTAAAATATTCGGGTATATGATCAGGTATATAGTTCGGGTAAATGATTATGTGGTTTCGGGTAATCGCGTCGGATATAACCTAATCCCATACCCGCGAAAATTTTAAAACCAACCCCATAACCGGCCCGTTGGGTATTGGGTATACCCGTCTCATTTGTGTCGGTTTTGGGGTATACCCGTCTGGCTCGGGTATTTTTGCCATCTCTATTTTTAAGAAGGCCACTTTGCAAATTTATTAGAGGACCTGTGCCATCTACAAACCGAAAGAAAAAGAGAAGAAACCGAATAAGTATGAGGATTTGAAAGCTTGAATGGAGAAACCATGGAGATGATGAAGTGAAACTGAAAAAAAGGTAAAAACCAGAGAGAAGAAAGAATATGTTGACATGTTAGTATTCTAGTTTTAAACTTTATACTAGAAGTTTATAAAAAAAAAAAGAAAAAAAATAGTTTACTTCTACTCAAAAGTGGTGACCATTCATTATATTTTTGAAAAAAAAAGGATTTAAAGAAAGAGTTAACATGACAATAAATAATTAAATAGATAAAGAGTTTACCCCTTTTATATGAGGTGACCACCCTTTTTTCCTTTAAGAAAATACTTAAATTAACAAGAGCATTATAAATATAAATATAAATATGTATCACTTAAGAATTCCACATTAGCTAGTGGTACACGTGACGATAAAATCTATTAAAATAATCATGTGAGATATATCATGGGTAAATAAATAATAAAAGCTAAATTACGAACAAAAATCTCTGAAAGTAGAATTACTTAAAATATTAAAAGTAATGTTAAATTCGTTAGTAATCTGATTTTATGGGGTCCAGATCCTTTTTTCCCTAACTCGTGTGCACGACCCCCTTGTAATTTTAATATGGTTTACCCATGGTTTTATATAACTTTAATAATATTCTTCTTAAAAATTAATTGCCCAAACTTATTGCTTATAATATCAAAAAGTAGAACAAAAAACAGACTTAAAGCTGTATTATGAAATTAAATATGTACTTTGGGTAGTAAAAGCCGCGGTTCATGTCACATTGCCCCCTTTTATTAGATTTGTACTCACGTGATCATAATAAACTAAAGTTTAGAACCATTTTATAAATGTAGCATGTTGTCGAATATTTTCTACTGATAAAAAACCATTTTTGTATTTGTACATGAATTTTGAGTATGCACTTTTGCATGACCTTAAAGTTAAAGGGGTACACTACCTTTTCAAATTGACCAAGAGATGAACAAGAAGATATTTTAAAGGCATGAGTGCACGACTTAAGAGTAGAGGGAAACAAGTTTGATACTTCCAATCATAAACACCCATATATATCTATATCTATATATATATATATATTATATATATTATATATATTTATTATATATAAATTTATTATTATTTATTATTTATTAGAGTTCAAATGCGAATAAACTTTTTTTAAGAATAAAACGAATAACTTTTAAACCAATAGAAATTCTTCATTTACTGTGTGTATTTAATGTTATGAAAAAGGACATATAGGTAAATCTATAATTGTCATTAGTTAGCTAATTAGTTAAACTTGTAACTCATTTTTAATATACTTTTCAAGATAAAATAATTTATGGTGAAGGACAATTTTCGACATGTGTACGATAAATTCTAGTATTTGTAGGATAAATTTTGAAATGTGTAGGGTAAATTTACATGTGTGTAGGGTAAATTCCGATAAGTATAAGATATATGTAGGATAAATTTTGAAATATGTAGGATATAATGTTTTTGTTTTATTCATGAGAGATAACATAATTAATGAGAGAAATTATAAACTATTTAATGTTTTACCATTATACCATTTTTTCTTTTTCTTCTCACATAAAATTTCTTCTTAAATGAATTTCCCATATATATATTATAACTTCCAATCATAAATAACCATTCGAGATTGAGTGTATAGTTACTTAAATGTGATCTCATTTGTTTAACGGTCGAGCTACACACCCAACTTATATTTGACAAAATGACCAAGTTATATTCAACAAAACACGTTTATGATCAATTTATCTAAACAATGTAGTTTCATATAGAGTTAAAATAGATAATTAAATATGAATAGTAATTTTTGATAGCTTTAATTTTATCGTGTTAGTTTTTTCTTTTCTTTTTTTTATTATATTTATGGAGCCATGTCAATAACCATGTAGGTGTTAAGTGTTTAAGAACATGATATGTTATATAAACATTGCATTTCAAACGGTTTTTTTAGTTAAAAAAATTAAGCATTTTAAACGGGTTTTTTAGTTAAACAATTAAGATTGAATAATATTTTAGTTTATCTTGTTTCATCTTCTAAAGAAGTCTCATATTGATAAGAATCTATTTGTGATGAAACTACTTATATAAATCTCTTTTAGTAAGTTTCAAACTGCAAATTACCTCAACAATATAATACACACTAGCATATTACACTTCCAATGTGATAAAATTATTATTTAATTAGTTAGAATTAGGTTCACTTTATGATGTTTTTAGTAAGTAAAACGGGAGAAGACAAAACCTAGTGTTGGTCAAAATGTAGCCTACACTCCCTTGTTTTCATATCAATGGCTTCTTATGTATGCATGTTTCTTGCATGTATTTTCTTCATCATTACCATTCGCTCTAATTGAATATGCCATAAAAATGAAATTACTTTATTATATTTAAATTTAAAGATGCTACTAACTGCAAATGCAGAAAAGAAAAGAAAAATACAAAAGCCAAAAGCAAGTATAATGTACGGCTATTAGATTTGCTATCAATTTTTTTTAGTTAATGCTTGGCTGGTCCTTGTGGTTTGCAAAAATTTCAGATTTGGTTCTAGTGTTTTACTAATTACACGCGTGGTACCAAAACTTGTCAAAAATGAAATCGCTTGGTCCCCAGCCCTAACATCAGTTAAATATCTCTGTTAAAAGTCCTCATGTACTTGGCATATGAGGGTAATTTGGTCATTTCAGTCCAGCCCATTTAAAAAATTATAAAAAGAGATAAATACCTTGTTGATCTCACCCCTTCTTCTTCCCAAACCACCATCACCATCTCATCTCCTCCATCACCACCACCATTGAACTCCCACTCAGGTGTTATAGTTGGCAGAAAATACTCAATATGAACAAGGCAGCAAGCTCACTTTTTGGATTCGTTCAGCAATCGACATTCCTCTATGTTGAGAATTTTGCCAAGCATTAAACTGAGGCACAGGAGTAGTATATTGAGTAGTCGGGTTGTTCTCATAATCCCTACCTGCGTTTTCACCTACAATACCACTCCTATCGACATTAACTTCATCCGAACTCCTAACCCATGTACCCTTTTCCACTTGAACATAATGTTCATGTATTTTGGTCTGATTAACCTGTTGTTCAGCATCTACACTACCCTTAACTCCATTTTCCACATTCCCTTCCCCCATAATCTTCAGAACACATATCAAAATCCAGAACTTTAACTGGAGAGGGGACAATAGAACACAAAGAATTCATCACACAGGGGGATTTTGATGGAGTAATTACCTGCTGGTTGGCCCTTTCGGTTGATTAATTGAATAAACAACTTCATCGAATGAAATTGTCGCCGTCGGATCCAAGTTAGCACCCAAATCTGTCGTTCCACCTCTATCGATGAATCAGCATCACGATTTGGGGATGTTATGTGCTGAGTTGGGGTCGTATCTTCACTTTGATGCAAAACTTTTGCTATAACTTGGCCAGCTTCACTCACCGTAGGGGTTACCTGAGGTACAGAGCCTTGGCGGGAAGGAGTTGAGGATTTTGGCGCCACTTCGTTGAAGACCAGATTGAAAACGGCATTCTGTGTTGGTCATTCTTGGTGGGTTTTTGAACCCCTTTGCTGCTCAGATTCGACAAACCAGAGGTTGATTTGTTATGGTGGTGGAGGAGATGAGATGGTGGTGGTGGTTTGGGGAAGAAGAAGTGGTGGAGTGGGGTGGGACCAACAAGGTATTTATCTCTTTATAATGGGCTGGACTGAAATGACCAAATAACCCTCATATGCCAAGCACATGAGGACTTTTAACAGAGATATTTAAATGATGTTAGGGCTGGGGACCAAGCGAGTTCATTTTTGACAAGTTTTGGTACCACGCGTGTAATTAGTAAACCACCAGGACCAAATCTGAAATTTTTACAAACCACAGGGACCAACCAAGCATTTAACTCATTTTTTTCACTAAAAAGATAAAATCCAATGTTGTTAAAACTGGAGTAGGCATACTGGTTGGATAGAGAATCGGAGCCTTAGCTAGTCCAACCAGTAAACTAGTAAAATGTCCGGTTTAGTGACCAGTTTGATTTTCAAAACATTGATAAAAATATATAACATGTTTCATCTGGGGACCAAAGTAAAATGTCCGGATTACTGACGAATTTTGATTTTAAAAACATTGATAAAAATATATAACATGTTTCTATGTCCATTTGGGACCAACAATGTTTTAGAAGGTGGTCATTATTTCTATAATAGCGTATTTACTAGTTGCAAAAAGCAAAGACATCAATATAATTCAATGAGTTCAAATTTACTACCATCATTTACTATAGATACATTATTAAAAACTAAATTTATCCCTACCATTTCCTACAAAACTCTTACAAAGGGATCAAATAGCTTCATATTTTCTTATACATAGATGAACACATATTTTAGTTTTTTTTTAAAGGAGAATTTCATTAAAAAAACCAATCCGAAAACCGGGTGGCACACAACTACTCTACATAATTACAAAGCTACACCATTTATCCCAAGTGCTTCAATTTCGACCTATTCTTTATCCAAAGATACCCTATGGAATGGATTTCACTACAGATATCGGCTATGTTAACTTGTCTATCTTTGAAGATGAAACTAATTCTAGCCTTCCAAATACTCCAACAAGTAATGATAATAATGCCTTGAAGAGCATCTTTTCTCATCCCATTAAGACCACTGACTTCATGCGCCTTCAGAATGTCACAAAAGAGAACAAGAGACGATTCGGAATCTTGCACCACGCACATATCTTTTGCCAAAGGATCGAGGCCACCATACACCCGGATAATATATAAAAGATCAACCGTCTCCTTCCCAAAGTTGCACAACTTACACATACCATTCGAAACCTCAATGTTCCTTCTCCTAAGGGCAACCATAGTCGGGATTATTTACATTTCAGCCCTCCACACAAAGATATTGCATTTTAACGGGACCCACCGACACCACTTCATGACGAAACGATGACTAAAAGCCTCCCTATGATCGATGATATGTTTAGCCGCCACCACGCTAAAACCTTCAGCATCATTACCCTGCCATCGCCACACATCTCTCAACCCAACCAACTGGATCGAACACATCAGGAAGCTCAGCTGAGCCCATTCGATCAGTTCGTCATGTGAGCTAGGGGCTGTTCTCCACTTCCAAGTACCAGCAGGAGTAGAAAACTGTCACACCCCGACCCGCAGCGGAATAAGAGTCGGGGCATAATTGGGTTATCACCAAAGCTCATGATATTTACTAATATGTTTCATATTTATTAAA
This sequence comes from Scalesia atractyloides, assembly GCA_947069175.1. Classification (NCBI taxonomy): domain Eukaryota; kingdom Viridiplantae; phylum Streptophyta; class Magnoliopsida; order Asterales; family Asteraceae; genus Scalesia; species Scalesia atractyloides. The sequence continues at coordinate 2,581,621 of CAMTDV010000020.1, read as the reverse complement.
GTCAAAGTTACATTTCCAAATATCCAAACATGTCCATACAATACAAAGAAAATAAACCAAACAAAACAATCCCAAACTCTAAATCATTTTATTCTTCTAGTCCAATCCTATGTGTTTCTGGCTGCTGCTGGTTCACCTGTATCATGTGTAAAAATGGGGGTTTTTGGGTCAACATAAGTTGGCGAGTGAACCTTGTTAGATAAACATTTATTATGGATTTACTTGTTAGTTTATCAATGAAAAATTGTGCATAATCATAATTGAGCAAATGTAAATAATCAAGTAGTAGCAATTACAATCACATATATAACATACAATAACACATGATAGCATACACTAACATACCAACATCATACGATAAATAACATGAATGAAACTGTGCGATCAAGGCTCAATCAAACGGAGCCGATCGTATTGCATGTACTGAAATTGATAAATGTCTGTGCGATCAAGGCTCAATCAAACGGAGCCGATCGTAATGTGGGCACGCCAGGTTCACGCTCATAATGTAATGGGGAACATGCTCAACGCTCATAATGTAATGGGGAGCGGCGGCCTATGAAATTGCATGTACTGAAAATAATAAATTGCATCCAACGATAACCACACAACAATTGAAACAAACTGAATACACATGTTCATGATATGATGTATGCACAATGATTTAAATATAATATATAGCAAGACACATGATACACCCCAAAACGTGATTAAAACGGGGAATTTGTAAGATTCACTCACATTGGGTGCGTTTGAATGGAGATGATGAGATGCGCACGAATTGGATGAGCGGAACAACGAGAAATAACTAACATAAATAATAACGGAAAAATATAGTAAATGAGTGGATTTTATTAAGGATTTTAATCGAGTTTCTAGATATATTTTTGTGAGTTTAAGGCTATATTCTATCTTTGAAAATGTTATTTTTAAGTATTTTTAATTGATTTTTAAATTAAATTAACTTAATAAAAATATAAAAAAATTGTTTATTTTGCGTTGACCGTTGACCGTTGATTTGTTGACCGGTTCGGTCAGTGTGTAAGTATGCGCTGGGTGAGATTCGAACCCGAGACCTCCCGTACGCGTGCACGCAGCTCTACCAACTGAGCTACGTGTCTAACCCGAAATAATCTTGTTTTTAATTATATTTATATACTAATTCGATTTAACCAAAATTCTTTTAAATTTCAAAAACATTTTAATTCGTTCAACCGGTGCCAGTAACAGGTTTCGAACGCGTGACGTGCGACTTAGTGTTGCACACAGTCCACTGCTGGACTGTGTGTCTAACCTGGTTAATATCTCGGTTTTTATTATACTTAACAACTAACGGGATTAACCCGGTTCAGCTTTTATCAAAAAGGCATTTTATTACTTAGAGGGTGCGTGTATCAGGGATCGAACTCGTGACGTGTGCATATTATTTGCACACAGTCCACCGCTGGACTGTGTGTCTAACCCGTTTAAAATACCAATTTTAATTATACTTAAAGTGTTATCACAGTCATCTTCTTCGTTGAATTTTACAGGCAGTCGATTATACCGTTAAATCTTGTGTAGTTCGATTGTTAAACATTGTACAATCTAATATGAAATGGCAGAAACGATAATTAGAAGTGAACATACCGATGAACGGTTTATTTCAGAATTCCGGCAATGTGTCGGTCCCTGTTTTTATGCTCTTCAACTGAACAAGACAATTAACCGTTTTGATTAGCTAATCGTGAAATTGAAGTGATCAACAAATGTTAACAGAGGGTTTGAATGCCCTTACCGATTCTCAGATGAAAATAGAGATTTTCAGAACTTTTCCGGCGAACTGAAATTATCTGATAACAGTGCCTGAATTCGATCTCAAGTGGAAGGTTTGAGTTAGAAATAGCTTAACAACTGTTAGACTATGATGGTATTGAAGAACTTACCGATTTGAGGACAAATACGATTTTTTGGCGAACTTGCAGAATTTTCCGGCGAGTTGATTTAAGCTTTCTGGTGAACCGAATGTGTGACGAAAATGAAATGGAAAGTTGGTATGATGTTTCTGAGTCGCGAGAGGGGTCTTGAGTTGAAGTAATTGGGACTTTGATTATTTTCGGTTATAAAAACCGATGATGATGAAAATTGATGTTCATTCAATCTGAATTGATTAAAAATCGTCGGTGCATCGGTTATAAACCTGAATGTGCGATTAATCAAACGATTAGACGGTTGAATTGCCGATTTCGGTTTCTCAGTTGGCGCAACCGGTTTAACTATATTTGTGTATAAGAGTTATTTGCTTCCTAGAGATGACAGAAAACAACAAGTGGCGGAGTGGTGATGTGGGTGTGTGTTAAGTCTTTGGGTTTAGGTTCCGGCTGACCCGGGTTCGAGTCCCGGCAGCAACATTTCATTTTTATTTATTTTGTTTTCACTTTTATCAAATATAATTTTTATAGTTTAGTTTGTTTATTAATTATGTATCATTAAAAATCAAAATAATCTTAAATATACAACGTGACATTTATAACTTGATATTCGATTACAAAACGGAGCGGGTTTTGGAAACCCGTTTTTGAAAAATGTTACAGTATCCCCTACTTTTAGAAATTTCGTCCCGAAATTTAAGTAGTAGAAGTAGTAGGAAAAAGATGCGGGTATTTTTCGCGCATTGAGTCTTCACGTTCCCAAGTAAACTCAGGTCCCCGTATCGACTCCCAGCGTACCCTAACAATTGGAATGCGACTTCGTCGTAGACGTTTCTCCCCGAAGTCCATGATTTCTACTGGTCTTTCAATAAAATGCATAGATTCATCAACCTGAATATCTTCCAGAGGAATGTGGAGGTTTTCATCAGCGAGGCACTTCTTCAAGTTCGATACGTGGAATGTGGGATGAATCCTGTTGAGTTCTTCTGGTAGATCAAGCTTGTATGCTACAGGTCCTACTCTTTCGAGTATCTTGAAAGGTCCTACGTAGCGTGGTGTTAGCTTGCCTTTTGACCAAAACGAACTACTCCCTTCCACGGTGATACTTTTAGAAGTACATGATCACCAATGTTAAACTCTAAAGGCTTCCGTCGTTTATCTGCATAACTCTTTTGACGACTTTGAGCCGCTAGAAGATTGTTTCGGATTTGATGGATCTTGTCTGTGGTTTCTTGGATCAATTCTGGACCAGTGATTTGAGCTTCCCCAATTTCGTGCCAACATACCGGAGATCGGCACTTACGACCATATAAAGCTTCAAAAGGTGCCATGCCGATGCTTGAATGATAGCTGTTGTTGTACGAAAATTCGACTAATGGTAGATGAGCGTCCCAATTTCCCTTGAAGTCTATGACACATGCTCGAAGCATATCTTCAAGAGTTTGAATGGTGCGTTCAGATTGACCATCAGTTTGAGGATGATACGCGGTACTGAGATCTAATCGCGTACCCGTAGCGACTTGTACTGCTTGCCATGTTCGTGGAGTGAAACGACCATCACGATCAGAAATAATGCTTAACGGTACCCCATGTCGGCTTACGATTTCGCTGATATATATACGAGCAAGCTTTTCGTTCTTGAAATCTTCGCGGATAGGAATAAAGTGAGCTGATTTTGTAAGTCGGTCGATAATTACCCATATAGTGTCATACCCACCAGAAGTGCGAGGTAACCTGGTAATGAAGTCCATGTTTATATTTTCCCACTTCCATATAGGTATTTTAGGTTGGACCAGAAGTCCTGAGGGTCTTTGGTGTTCAGCTTTTATTTTGGAACATGAAAGGCACTTGGAAACAAAATCAGCAATATCCTTTTTCATTCCAGGCCACCAGTAGGTGTATCAAAAGTCCTGATACATCTTGTCGGCTCCTGGGTGTATAGAATATCGTGTTTTGTGCGCCTCATTCATAAGAAAAAAAAATATCACGAAGGTTATTGTGGTCAGGAATCCATATGCGATCTAGACAGTATAGAATACCGTCGGATTTAGTTTCAATTTTAAGTTCAGCTCCACAAGATAGCTCCTTGCGTACGTCTCCTTTCTGTTACTGAAACATGCTGGGCTTCTCGGATTTTGATCTTTGATGACGCTTACGATTTTATGTATAATAGTTTTGAGGTAACTGATACATTTGTAATGTTAAGGTATGTATCATAAAACAAAAACTTCAACCACGACGATAGTTAAACCTACACGGAACTTTTCATAACCTCCTGGTAATGCTTTTGATCCTTTGCCAAGAATACTTATATATAGGAAGTACCAGCGGCGTATCCACCATATTCTTGTCAAATTTTCGTTGGCTTTATCAGTAAATCATGATCAGTTCTATGTGACTCTAAAACATAAACAACACAACGAACAAAACTTGAGTCTACATTCTGAGATGATACATGACTAAATGATGACAGTACCTCTCTCGTTGGTTATGACGAAGGGGTCAGTCTATGTAAAAGTGTGACACAACCCAACTTCTTTAAATGATGAGATTGAGATACGTCGAGATGTATGATGATATAAATGTTAAATCAATGAGTATAGAACAAAACTGTAGTATCAAATCGCATTAAAATTCTTGGATACATAATTTCCAAATTTTACAACTGGAATACGGAAAGATTGAGATAACATAAAGAAAACATTAAAACTAGACGATTAGAGTTGAGTCTTGATTCCTGGCGAGGAAAAATTAGTTGGGTGATTCGTTTGAGCCGCTATTATTTCAACAGTATTGGCGTTGATGTTATAAGCTCTTCCTCTTGCAGGTGGTGGAGCTTGGTTAGCTTGATTCACCGGATTTGCTTGAGCTTGGGTATGAATGATGTTCACCAAACGTGGACAAGTGTTTCTAAAATGGCTTGGATCTCCACAATTGTAGCAAGCCCGCATAGGTTGTACCATGGGATAGTTGGGTTGATAGTATGTTTGGGCTAAATGTTGGGTAGGTGGTAGTAGTAGGGGTTGTTGGGCTTGACCCATTATTTGTTGGTGGGTTTGGGTTGCAGGCTGGTGACGGTTCGTTCGCTGAGGTATGCGACAGGTTTGAACAGTATGACCTGCGCGACCACAGCCGGTGCAATATTGGCAAGGATGATCAGGAGAATGGTGTTATTGGCAACGGTAGCATTTTGGTAACGGGCCAGAGTATGGTCTTTTGTACGGTGCAGGTGAAGGGGCGACTTGGGTAATGGGTGCAGCAGGAATAGGGTAATTGGTTTGTGTGACGGCGAAGTTTCTTGTGCTTCGATTCCTTTTACCAGTAAACTTCGAGGAGGAACCAGAATGGTTTGAAGTTTGAGCCTCAATGGGGGCTTTCTTCTTCTCCTCTTTGAATTTACCGTTTCGAATGCGATTTTCGGTCAGTTCAGTGGCTAGTTCCATAGCAGCTTCAAGTGTTGCTGGTGAAGTGCTGAGAACTGAATCTTGAATTTTCGAGGGAAGACCTCGAATATAATGCTCGATCAAGCGATAAGTTGGGGTGAACAAGTTAGGGACCATTTGGTTCAACTCTAAGAACCTCTTGTTGTAGATGGTATGATCTCCCTCCTTTTGCTTTAAAGAATGAAATTCGTCCTCCAACTTTTTAATCTCACTCCTAGGACAAAAATGCCTAGTCATGATTTCCCTTAACTCCTCCCACGTTAAGGCCATTGAATCATCAACTCCCCTCTTCCTCTTTTCAGTATTCCACCAGGTGAGAGCTACCCCAAATAGTCTCCCGGTGGCGTATCGAACCTTGCGATCCTCAGGACAATCGCAGTTGAGAAAAGTGTTTTCCATCTCCTCAAACCAGTGGAGGAGAGCAGTGACACCTTCAGTCCCTTCAAATTTAGGAGGATCACAAGACTTGAAATGTTTATATGAGCATTTGCTGGTAGGAGGGTTGCCGACGTTCTGATCGTCTTGTTGGGGAGGGTTAGTAGGATTTGTAGCGAGGGCTTGTTGTACTTGAACCACGATGTCAGGAAGCACCGTGGCCATTTGTTTCGTGATTTGTGCGGCCAAGCGTTCGTGAGATCTTCCCGATCTTTTACCCCCTCGTTGTTGTCTAGCCGACATCTACAGGAACGTACATAAGAAGATTGTGAGTTTATGGAGTCTTTTTAGGTGTCATGTGTCTTTAAGAAAAGTGAAAATAACATAAATATCAATAATGCAACTACATCCATAGGATGTCTTGGGTTTGCTCATGTTGGGCCTCAAATGTCCCCCATACCTTCACCTATATAGTCATGTGGGCCCCCATGGCTATTGGCTTGGTAGGATTCACATTAGTATTGGCGATTTAACACTTGCATCACCCGAATGCAAACCACAAAATATGTTTACGAGATGTATGGTTGGAATGTGTCCAGGTGTAGACACAATGACAACTCAAAGTGGGGTTAGCTCACACGACGTTTGGTATAGCATGCTTTGGCCTAATAGGTACTTCGTACTCTCATCGTTAGTCCCCAGGTAGGCAAACTGGTCCTTTATTTTGGATTTATACGAATGCCAGCCTAGACAGGACATTCCGACTACCGGTACTGATACCCTTCCAGTTACTACATGCCCGTCATAAGAACTCACTTTGATGAGATTTGAAAACACAAAAAAAAAAATCATTGTAAAACAATCATGATGTGGTGTGTGCTTTCATGGATGTGATATGTTATGAGAATATGATTCATGATAGGCATTATATGATAATATACACTTATGAACATGTTTGCATAACATTGAATGTAACATTTAACATAAAACATATAAACATCATGAAATTTGGCATGTAACACAAAAAAATCTTATAAGTTTCTAATCAACTATAGTAAAGGCTCTAAGGGTCTAATAACCTATCCTATATCCCTATAGTCATGCTCTGATACCAATCTGTCACACCCCGACCCGCAGCGGAATAAGAGTCGGGGCATAATTGGGTTATCATCAAAGCTCATGATATTTACTACTATGTTTCATATTTATTAAAGTCAAAGTTACATTCCCAAATATCCAAACATGTCCATACAATACATAGAAAATAAACCAAACAAAACAATCCCAAACTCTAAATCATTTTATTCTTCTAGTCCAATCCTATGTGTTTCTGGCTGCTGCTGGTTCACCTGTATCATGTGTAAAAATGGGGGTTTTTGGGTCAACATAAGTTGGCGAGTGAACCTTTTTAGATAAACATTTATTATGGATTTACTTGTTAGTTTATCAATGAAAAATTATGCATAATCATAATTGAGCAAATGTAAATAATCAAGTAGTAGCAATTGCAATCACATATATAACATACAATAACACATGATAGCATACACTAACATACCAACATCATACGATAAATAACATGAATGAAACTGTGCGATCAAGGCTCAATCAAACGGAGCCGATCGTATTGCATGTACTGAAATTGATAAATGTCTGTGCGATCAAGGCTCAATCAAACGGAGCCGATCGTAATGTGGGCACGCCAGGCTCACGCTCATAATGTAATGGGGAACATGCTCAACGCTCATAATGTAATGGGGAGCGGCGGCCTATGAAATTGCATGTACTGAAAATAATAAATTGCATCCAACGATAACCACACAACAACTGAAACAAACTGAATACACATATTCATGATATGATGTATGCACAATGATTTAAATATAATATATAGCAAGACACATGATACACCCCAAAACGTGATTAAAACGGGGAATTTGTAAGATTCACTCACATTGGGTGCGTTTGAATGGAGATGATGAGATGCGCACGAATTGGATGAGCGGAACAACGAGAAATAACTAACCTAAATAATAACGGAAAAATATTGTAAATGAGTGGATTTTATTAAGGATTTTAATCGAGTTTCTAGATATATTTTTGTGAGTTTAAGGCTATATTCTATCTTTGAAAATGTTATTTTTAAGTATTTTTAATTGATTTTTAAATTAAATTAAATAAATAAAAATATAAAAAAATTGTTTATTTTGCGTTGACCGTTGACCGTTGACTTGTTGACCGGTTCGGTCAGTGTGTAAGTATGCGCTGGGTGAGATTCGAACCCGAGACCTCCCGTACGCGTGCACGCAGCTCTACCAACTGAGCTACGTGTCTAACCCGAAATAATCTTGTTTTTAATTATATTTATATACTAATTCGATTTAACCAAAATTCTTTTAAATTTCAAAAACATTTTAATTCGTTCAACCGGTGCCAGTAACAGGTTTCGAACGCGTGACGTACGACTTAGTGTTGCACACAGTCCACCGCTGGACTGTGTGTCTAACCTGGTTAATATCTCGGTTTTTATTATACTTAACAACTAACGGGATTAATCCGGTTCAGCTTTTATCAAAAAGGCATTTTATTACTTAGAGGGTGTGTGTATCAGGGATCGAACTCGTGACGTGTGCGTATTATTTTCACACAGTCCACCGCTGGACTGTGTGTCTAACCCGTTTAAAATACCAATTTTAATTATACTTATAGTGTTATCACAGTCATCTTCTTCGTTGAATTTTACAGGCAGTCGATTATACCGTTAAATCTTGTGTAGTTCGATTGTTAAACATTGTACAATCTAATATGAAATGGCAGAAACGATAATTAGAAGTGAACATACCGATGAACGGTTTATTTCAGAATTCCGGCAATGTGTCGGTCCCTGTTTTTATGCTCTTCAACTGAACAAGACAATTAATCGTTTTGATTAGCTAATCGTGAAATTGAAGTGATCAACAAATGTTAACAGAGGGTTTAATGCCCTTACCGATTCTCAGATGAAAATAGAGATTTTCAGAACTTTTCCGGCGAACTGAAATTATCTGATAACAGTGCCTGAATTCGATCTCAAGTGGAAGGTTTGAGTTAGAAATAGCTTAACAACTGTTAGACTATGATGGTATTGAAGAACTTACCGATTTGAGGACAAATACGGTTTTTCGGCGAACTTGCAGAATTTTCCGGCGAGTTGATTTAAGCTTTCTGGTGAACCGAATGTGGGGACGAAAATGAAATGGAAAGTTGGTATGATGTTTCTGAGTCGCGAGAGGGGTCTTGAGTTGAAGTAATTGGGACTTTGATTATTTTCGGTTATAAAAACCGATGATGATGAAAATTGATGTTCATTCAATCTGAATTGATTAAAAATCGTCGGTGCATCGGTTATAAACCTGAATGTGCGATTAATCAAACGATTAGACGGTTGAATTGCCGATTTCGGTTTCTCAGTTGGCGCAACCGGTTTAACTATATTTGTGTATAAGAGTTATTTGCTTCCTAGAGATGACAGAAAACAACAAGTGGCGGAGTGGTGATGTGGGTGTGTGTTAAGTCTTTGGGTTTAGGTTCCGGCTGACCCGGGTTCGAGTCCCGGCAGCAACATTTCATTTTTATTTATTTTGTTTTCACTTTTATCAAATATAATTTTTATAGTTTAGTTTGTTTATTAATTATGTATCATTAAAAATCAAAATAATCTTAAATATACAACGTGACATTTATAACTTGATATTCGATTACAAAACGGAGCGGGTTTTGGAAACCCGTTTTTGACAAATGTTACAGTATCCCCTACTTTTAGAAATTTCGTCCCGAAATTTAAGTAGTAGAAGTAGTAGGAAAAAGATGCGGATATTTTTCGCGCATTGAGTCTTCACGTTCCCAAGTAAACTCAGGTCCCCGTTTCGACTCCCAGCCTACCCTAACAATTGGAATGCGACTTCGTCGTAGACGTTTCTCCCCGAAGTCCATGATTTCTACCGGTCTTTCAATAAAATGCATAGATTCATCAATCTGAATATCTTCCAGAGGAATGTGGAGGTTTTCATCAGCGAGGCACTTCTTCAAGTTCGATACGTGGAATGTGGGATGAATCCTGTTGAGTTCTTCTGGTAGATCAAGCTTGTATGCTACAGGTCCTACTCTTTCAAGTATCTTGAAAGGTCCTACGTAGCGTGGTGCTAGCTTGCCTTTTTGACCAAAACGAACTACTCCCTTCCACGGTGATACTTTTAGAAGTACATGATCACCAATGTTAAACTCTAAAGGCTTCCGTCGTTTATCTGCATAACTCTTTTGACGACTTTGAGCCGCTAGAAGATTGTTTCGGATTTGATGGATCTTGTCTGTGGTTTCTTGGATCAATTCTGGACCAGTGATTTGAGCTTCCCCAATTTCGTGCCAACATACCGGAGATCGGCACTTACGACCATATAAAGCTTCAAAAGGTGCCATGCCGATGCTTGAATGATAGCTGTTGTTGTACGAAAATTCGACTAATGGTAGATGAGCGTCCCAATTTCCCTTGAAGTCTATGACACATGCTCGAAGCATATCTTCAAGAGTTTGAATGGTGCGTTCAGATTGACCATCAGTTTGAGGATGATAGGCGGTACAGAGATCTAATCGCGTACCCATAGCGGCTTGTACTACTTGCCATGTTCGTGAAGTGAAACGACCATCACGATCAGAAATAATGCTTAACGGTACCCCATGTCGGCTTACGATTTCGCTGATATATATACGAGCAAGCTTTTCGTTCTTGAAATCTTCGCGGATAGGAATAAAGTGAGCTGATTTTGTAAGTCGGTCGATAATTACCCATATAGTGTCATACCCACCAGAAGTGCGAGGTAACCTGGTAATGAAACATTTCTTTTCTATCTCCAACCGAAATAATAATGGAAAGCAATCCTTCAATGGCTCAAGTTTGAGCCACGGGTCCAACCAATACCTTATATCGGCACCATTACCAAGCTCCCCCTCACCAGGTTTCTAAGGAGGATGTTATCGGTCAACGATTCTCACACCCCAGATTTCCAACCCAAATCCATACACCGGTGGGCCCGGGTGGGGAGTATCGTGACGTCAGTTGATAACATCATTGTCAATTAAACATGGCACAGCGGAAGTCTTGGAGTAAAATTACTATTACAAACCAAATGTTCGAAATAAAATAATATACAGGCTCGTAATAGAAGATCCACAGGCGGATAAAAAATATAAAACATACTTTAGGGCAGATCTAAGGATTTGCAAGATCCTCTTATTCACTACGGAGCAGCTTCCAGCCTATTTCGTATTGTACCTGCAGTTAGCCTTTGGACGATACGTTAGCTTTCGCTGGTAAATACACCCAACTGACTCATTTTGAAAATATTTTAAAATGATTTTAAGTGCACAGGGCACAAAATCTTTTATAACTTGGGAAAGTTACTTTGTAACCTTGTTAACAGATTCACATGTTTGTCCATACATACAGGGCCTAATACAGAGACCGAGACATGATTAAATACACACCACTTAGAACTCACAGAGGAGTTATCCCCAACGTCTTGGGTAATTTGCATTTGAGCGTCTGTCAGGTGTATGCCTACACCCCGTGCTAAGGTCGTGGCCATTAACTAATCTAATGAGCCGAGCATATCCAGGACACGGTAATTTAACCCCCGATGTTTAAGTTATCAAACAAAATTGATTAAAACAGAATATGCGGATTTACTAGCCACAATCCGTCATTCGATTGATCCCATTTCTGACCAAGCGGTAACAGTTTACCGTATCCCAAGCCCGTATAGGGAAAATAAGTCGAGAGTATTTACCTGAGCTAGTCTTCTTTTAAATTTCAATAACTCAGCCGTAGACAAAAGTACTAACGTGTAGATAGCATTTACCGGCAAGGCTATAGTCTGGATTATGGCATAAGCTAACCAATTAATACTAACGGTCTTTAATTGAGTCAGAGACTTAGACCGAGTAGTGTACATGATCAAAACGTATAACGCTTGATTAAACGATGATTGGATAGAATGTAGTTTAAACCCAACAAGTACTTTGATCTGCATAATATGGGTAAACAATTAACATTCTGGATTTTGAGATTAAAATGATAAGGTTAAACCCATTTCGGTTAAATTTTCGTAAACTAGTTACATATACTTAACCGTATGCATATAAGCGATATCGGGTAACTGGATAAGTCATGGACAAGTTATATATGCCATTATATTTTAAATAAGTTGTAATATCAGTAGGATATCAACTTTTATGCCCGTTATGGTTTTAAAAACTATGCCTCATAAGGGCGTTTCGGTAATTTCATATCGTATAAAAGGAAATTGAATATAATTTAATGTTATAACTATAAGTATTCTGGAAAAATAATTTATTTATGATATAATATCAGTAGGATACCAATTATATGTGTAATTTATCTTTTATGACCAAACTATGCACTGAAAGGGCATTTTGGTCATTTTACACAAAGTTTATAAATTATTTAGGATTCTGAGTTTATAACATGTACCTACTGTAAATATGTTTAAAATAAGTTTTAAAATCAGTAGGTATCAAGTCTTGGTCAATAATATGGTTTAAAACCATACTATGCGCCGAAACGGCGCTTATGTCGTAAAATGACGTCTTTATGCGATGTTTATGAAAAATGATGTTAAGGTCAGATTAAAAAGTTTTAAATATGTTATTTAATATAACATGTCAGTATGTAAATGATTTACCTTGTAAAAATTTGATTAAAACATTTTATAAGCCACAAGGGCTAAAATCGTCATTTATCGACATAGTTTAAGGACCCATTTGAAAACTCAGTTTATAACTTGGTTTAACATCCCAAATAATCCTACTTACAATATTACATCAGTAGAAAACTCATTTTCAAGTTCATTACTATTTAAAACCTTGTTTTATGCAAAAATGGCATTTTGGTCAAATATGGCATAATTATGGAACTTGCGCATAAACTTGGATTCTGATTATGATCATGTAATATAATCTCAGAGGGTTATGCTACATTATATTACGATCATAATAAAACTTTAGATCAGTAGGTAACTTGTCACACCCCAACCGATGGCTGAAACATCGGAGTGAGACGGAATAGATTGCTCATCACACAAAACACTATTTGCGACAATAATTTAGATAAATTAAATTTCATTTCCAAAATAAATTGTCAAATACAACAAGAAACAAATACGACAACAACATTTTCTTATATTCTAAGTGAGTTTCTAAGCCATTCCTACCAAGTTCCATCATGATCAATATCTCTAACCTGCAACATGTTAAAAATAAAGTTCAATACAACAAGTATTGGCGAGTACACATGTTTGTAATACACAGCATAAGTATAAAAGAATTTACTCAAATCCACATGGAAATTGTATGTAAGGTAAGCTAGCATGCAATACTTGATTGTCAAACCCAAGTATTCACAAGAATGAATGTGTCCCTCGTCACACGAAGTAACGAGACTAAAGTATGAATGTAACAAGAATGAATCAGCTTTAAGACTTAACAATACCCCGACAGGCGGTGTGCTACTCCTATAGCGCTATATATGTTAAGTTGGGGCTAGCTAAGTTAATGACACTAAGCATGTATGAATTTAGCATGTACCAAAGCATAACATAAGCATGTATAAAGGATTGAGTGTATAAAGCATGTAGTGTGTATCTTTGTGTGTTTTCGTATGTTAACATGTTGCAACCCAAAGTGTGTATAAGGAGATGGGTCAAGTGTACTCACAGGTTTGCAAGCTTCCACTTGTTAGTCCTGTGAAGAGTTTGGGAGGTGGAAGGATCACCAAGTTATCCTACAAGAGGAAGAATGGTTTGGGTAAGTATTTGAATAACGAAGGATTGGAAATGAAAAGACGTTAAAGTAGTTTATACGGGAAAGTAATCATCTAGACTTAATACTCATTTTTGACACTATTATACCCATTCGGGTGGATGTGATTTCATGGGTTAGGATACCCATTAGAATCGTAACAAGAGATTAAGTACGTAGGTGATGTAAGCTAGTACCATGACGGATAACCATGTGATTACTATCAAGAGTTCGGTTAGTATTTATATATATAGTATATGTAGTAAGTTAATAAACATCATGTAAAATCATAGAAGTCATGCGTAGAGGTAGGAGGATAACCTTCCTTTTAAAACTTCTCGTATAGTATACCAATGCACAAGTCGTCACAAGGACGACAAGGATGGTCATGAGTAACATAAAAGTGAAAGACAAAAGTAAACGAAAACATCAAGTGAGGTGGTGGATCGAAAGTAGGATAGCCAAGGCTTCCAAGGGATCACATACTACCAACTCAAGTCGAGCTTGGAAGGATACAACACTTGTGGGTAAAACCCTTTATAAAATCAAAAGGTTCTTACACTCGGGTTCCCAAATATGGTGATGTTCCAAGTTAGTCTTCCATGGAAAACTTATGGAGACATTCCAAGGTACTCCAAGTAATAAGAAAGAAAGAGAGAAAAGGGAGGGAGAGGTGAGTTAGAACTCACTTGATTTAGAGAGAAGAGCTCTTTGAGCCTTTAGTGAAGAGAAGAGAGAAATGAGGTGTGAGTTGAGAGTGAAATGGGATGGGGTATTTATAGGTAAAGTTTGAGAGGTTGGTAGTTGGGGTAATTAATGCAAGAAAACCAAAACTGACCAATCCACGAGGTTGAAATGTATTTTTCCGGATCGCAATCCTCTCGCGGGCCGTGAGAGTGTTAAGGCTTTTCGGTCGTGGGCCGCTAGAGGCCTGGTGGGCCGCAAGAGCAAGGAGCGGGTCGGTCGCGGGGCGCTAGAAAGGTTATTCCAGAATATTCTTTGGTTTTTATCACTTTTAGCCCTTGAACTTAGTTTTATTATCATTTTTGTATGTTTTTAAGCATATAACGTGTATAAGTGTCGAATGCATGAATCTTTGCACGTATAACAAGTAGTTTGCATATATTTAACGATTGAATGTATGTAAGACAAGCATGTATCAATTTACGAATTCCACCACGATCAAAGTCTCGGATTACCAAACGAAATAAGAATATAAGGTTCCAAAAATAGAAATATGATTATACTTTCCAATTAAGGAAGGTACGAAAAAGCCAGGCGTTACATAACTAATCTAAATCGGGTCAGAATCGAAAGTCAAAGCAGAAGTCAAACTTCGCGACTTTCGGTTGCGAACCGACCCTAGAACTGAAATTGACGAGCCGAACATGTTCTTACATGCTCTAATAATTATTACCAACTTGTTTAAGTGTCAAAACAGGTTTCATAACCATATAAGATCAATTATGATTTTTTCGAAAAATGGTCCTGTTTGACATTTTAATAACTTAACTTTGACCCGTCAATTGGTCTAGCAAACGTGATCTTCAGGAGGTGCCCTTTATAGGGACTAACACCTACCTTATAATGATCACTTAGCCATGTTCATTTCGAACAATGGCTAGACCATAATGGTCTTAACCAAAAGTCAAAGTGTTTTCCGCAAAACGCTTGACTTTTGGCTATAAAAGCCTATAAACGAAAATGCACAAGGAAGGAACACTTACCAGTGATTCCTAGGGTGCAAAAGAACTATGTTGGATGCTCCTTTTAGCTAGGAACTTCCAGAGGAGGGAGAAGAGTGAATGAATGAGAAAGGTGCAAGTTGGAATGGTGAACTTAAGCACCTATTTATAGTTGGAGAACTCAAAGGAGGTGAAGCCAGGTGTTTAGGGGTGTAAGAGGGAGCTTACAAGTGTCCCAAAACGTGGCATAGCTGATTACAAGTCCATAGTTTCGATCAAATGGTTTTTTGGAGTTTTGTTTGGAGACCAAGCAAAACTTTCTGCTAGCAGAAGGGCTTCTCGCGCCCCGCGAGAGACCCAGGCCAGGTCCTTCGCGGCCCGCGACCGCCATATGGCCAGTTTCAATTTTTGACACTTTTAACCCTTTAACTTTATAAAGCTTCTAAAAACCTTTTTAAACACCTTTTTGGCACTTTTAGCCTTCCGTAGCCAATACTTGGCATACCCGGGATTATGCCCGGACATTGTCGAGCTCTCGGTTCGTTAAAAGGTCACTCAGAGGTATAAATTAACATATTGACACTTTTAATCCCTCCATCATCCAACTTTCACATATTTACAAAATTGAACTCTCTCGTCCAATATTTGGCACTTATGAGAGTTAGGACTTCACAAAAGATCACTCAGAGGCTTATTATAAGCATGTTGATTCCGATGTCACTCAGAGGCTGGGCATGTTTGCATATCAGTCACTCAGAGGCCAAATTTCAAGCATGTTGACATATCAGTCACTCAGAGACTAATGGTTTAAGCATGTTGACATATCAGTCACTCATATGCTGTTATTTATGCATGTTGACATCGGACCATCACTCAGAGGCTCAGTTTGAGCATGTTGACGCCTTTAGTTCTTATTGGTCTTTAACAGACTATATTTAAAATACAACACGTGTCATTATACTATTGGACACGATTTTACAGGGTGTTACAACGATTGCGAAATAAACTTGACAATATTAACCCAGACACTCCTATAGTTGGATCTGAACGGAAGAAAACCCAGCAGTTTCGGTTCGAGTATGTAGCTTTAATAACCTTAACCCATAGTTCATGCTTTTCCATCTTTGCCCTGTATCCCCATTTAGAGAGAAGGGCGAGATTTATAGTCTTTAAATTACATAAGCCCAATCCTTCAACACTTTTAGGAGAAGCCACCTTATCCCAAGAAACCTAGTGCATTTTATTTACCTCTTGCGAGCCTCCCCAAAGAAACTTACAGATGATTTTTTCCAGATAATTCACAACTTTGACTGGAGTTTTGTAAAGCGAGAAATAGTAATTAGGGAGCCTTTCTGATACGGATTTGATAAGCGTCAATCTACCCCCGATAGAGAGAACCAAAGCTTTCCACATCGAGAGTCTAGATTCAAAAATCTCGTAGACGGGTCTCCAATTACTAACCAGGTTCATGTTCGCCCCCACAACCAACCCAAGGTAGTTAAACGGAAAGGATCCCGATTTGCAGCCGACCACCAAAGCCAAAGAATCCACCTCCCTCCTTCTACCCCGACCCTGTAGATATAAGACTTGGAGAGGTTAATTTTTAAGCTTGAACAAACATGAAAGCACCAAAGGAGATGAACCACATTGACAACATTATCTGTCGACCACTCCCCCATAATGATAGTATCGTCGGCATAGAGGAGATGATAAATTTGAGGGTCGTCGTTTGGTAACTTAACACCAACGATGATTCTATATGACGATTAACATTATAACACTAACCATAGCAAAATCATAGTATTAGAATGACGTACCTTATTAGCTAACCGATGATTCGTGAAGCTCTCCTAGCATTCTCGATAACAAATTGTTTGATCACCTTGTCGCAGTTTATACTCTTTAAGATTTTGTACCAGATAGCTATCATCGCCACTCCTCAGTCTTGTCTTTCTTGGGACAATGTGGATCATAAGTAAGATTTTAATGACTTCAATTTGGAAAAAAACTCCTATTCTGCGGATGCCACCGTGACTAGAATAGTCATAATATTCTATATGCATCCTTGCTTTTGAGAGATAATCAAGGTCTTTCAAATACTTCAAAACATCTATAGGGTTGCTAAATTCATTGTTTTCTGATGTGCCAAATAACTTCAACTCCATATAAAGTTCATCAATATCAATATCCAATCTTCTTTCAAACTTGAATGCCTTTTCAAGAAGATGATAAGACAACCGAATATCTTTATCTTCAATTCCCCTCAACCTAGTGAATTTGCTTCACTTGCGATTGCAGCATCATTATCTTTTTCTCCAACTTCAAGTAAAGCTTCTCGTACATTGACAAGTTGAACTTTAGTAACTTTAACACTCTCTACATTACTAATCCAACAAGTTTGTGACAATGACTTAATACTCGAAGCTTTAACATTTTTTTAAAATTTACCACTGATTAACAGAATTTGCAAAAACAATATAAATACGTTGGATCTGTCCAAAAAAGCTCTTTTCTTTTACACAACTGTTAGCCATATCACACAATGTAAGATTAAGAGAATGACAATCACAAACAATGTAAAGTGCTCTAGGATTCTCCTTTAAAAATCTCATTTGCACTCCTTGGTGTTTTCCTTTCATGTTTGCTCTATTGTCGTAGCCTTGACCATGGATATCATCAATTTCAAGACTAAGAGACTTTAACTCCTAATATGTAATATCAAATAGCCCTTTTTTGGTGGTATCATTATGACGTGAGCGAAACATGTATGATTTTGGATATATTTTAGGTACTTTTTACTCGTTTATTCAAACTTTAAATTTATAAAAACACGATATAACACTATCACTCTCTACTTTACGTTAGGGCAAGTGCACCCATCATTGGCGTAGTATAGTGATGGTAAGAACCGAGTTCGTCCAATGACACAAGAGCTTTTAATACTGGAATATTGTCGACGTCTAATCTATTCAATTTTTTTGAAAAGATTTTTTTAATAAGTAAACTAAAAAATAAAGTAAAGTAAATAGAAAAAATAAATAGGCAAGATAGAATCACTTGATTCCGACTTATCATTTATGTATCCTTTGATGATTTCCACACTGTGGGTTTTTTAAGAAATTATCTTAGTTATAGTGACATATCCCTCTTTTAGAGGCAACGCCATCCTCAACCATATTGGTCTGAGTCAGCAGGGATACAGTCTGCAAGGCAAGAATATTGAAAGATAATTAAGTAAGTTATTAATGCAAAATGTGGCATGTCCCTTTTTGAAGGCAACGCTACCCTCGGCCATATTGGTCTGAGTCAACAGTGATACAGTCCCGCAAGGCCGGTTGAAAGTTTTAATAGTTTTTATTTATAACCCTCAATTTGATGCTATCTGCCTCAAGGGAAATCCTAATAAGCTTGAACAAAGTCCTTGCAGGACGTGAACACTGAACGAGGCAAGAACTTTACCCATACCACCTTTCTAACCCCCTTCCAGGCAGTTAATGCGCTTTATATAGATCGTAAAGACACGAATGAGTGAATCAACAAACATGAAAAGATGATAGAATAAAGTTCACTTCCAATATAAAAAACTAGTTATTAAAGTCATTAATACATACTCAATTAAAAAGTTAATCAAAACTTGGAAATCAAAAGTAATACATAAATAACTCGTCTTCACAAATGATGTAAGAGATTAGCCAAGCATGGCCTTTAAATGACAAAATTCTTATGATTAATCTTGAATCTCGAGACTACTACACACACTCTAAGGATGGATGATGGATGAATGTGGTGGATGGTGGTATTGTGGTGGTGGAATGGTGGCAAGTGTGAAAGACGTGGTTTGCCAAGTGATGAGTTGGAATAAAACCAAGTACCCCTATTTATAGCTGGAAACAGACCTTTCACATGGCCTCGTGCCCTGCGGGCATGACCCCGTGTCTACCTCCTTCTTTGTCTTCATTTAGTGAGCTTGTCAGATTAGATGCTACACGGCCCCGTGTGTTAACGGCACGACCCCGTGGCCATTGTACTTGCTGTACTATCCAAGATATGCATATCTAGAAGTTGACCACAACCCGTGTCTCTTGTCTGTTTCTATTTGTCTTTTCTGCTCCTGAATCTTGAAGGGGCACGACCCAATGCCTAGGGGTATTCAAAACTATCCGTATCCGAAAATCCGATCCGAAATATCCGATATCCGAATTTTTGGATTCGGATTCGGATAGTGATTTTAAAAAATTCGGATATTCGGATATCCGAAAATATATTTTTATTTTTTCGGATATCCGAATATCTGAAAATATCCGAAGTATCCGAAAATATTTGAACTTTCCAAAAAATATACGAAAAGTTATATTCGGATATCCGAAACTATCCGAAATATCCGGTTCAAAACTTCAAAAAATAAGAAAAATAAAAATTAAATAACAAATTGGAAATGCGGATATCCGATTCACTATCCGATCGGATATCCGAAATTTTGGATACGGATTCGGATAGTGAAATTCGGTATCCGAAATTCGGATCCGGTTTTGAACACCCCTACCCATGCCGAGTAGGCACGACCCCGTGCTTGACTTCTGTTTCGTTGTTTTTGGCCTTGAGTGAAGCTCAGAGGGTTGGTATAGTGTGTCATCTTTCCTTTTTCAGTACTTATGCTGGTTTTGTCGTTAATTTGTTCCTTTTGTACATTTGAGCTCTTTTAATCTTGAAAATCAAAAGTATACAAAGAAACACACTTTTTCCAACATTAGTACTGAAAAGGGGTGATCTTACACCGTATTTGACACAATTTATATGTTGCATTTGGTGCATATCACATTAACATAAAAAACCCTAAGAAGGACCCATCGACAAAAATAAAATTAAACGAGAACTTTAAACACCTCACTATTATAGTCATCTGTTCTTGGTGATTGAATCAGGAGTAAAATCAAGAATGATTGAGTAGTACTTTGCTTCATTTGTCTTCTTGGTGATTTCTTTTTTAATTTCTTGAGCTAGCATAACTATTATCATGTTTTGGATCTTATGTCCAAAATAATGCACAAGAAGCTAATCATTTGTAATCTGTCGCACATGCTCTTTGATAACCAGGTCAAACTGTTCCAACATTTGAATGAGACCTAAAAAATTTCCATTACCTTTTACATACAATAAACAAGAAGTGAAATTAGTTATAACAGTTAAGTACACATAGGTAATTTACTATTTGATGGAAATGGAACAAACAAGAAAAACATTTGGGATTTTTTTTACAATTTTCTTTTGATCCACGAAATGTTAAATTACGTTTAGCAAAAAACTTCCCAAGTGCAATGATTCTCAAAAGGACTTGCATCTTGTAATTTCTCTCTAACCTGAATTGCTGGTATTGAATTTTGTTACTTGTTTCGTTAACTTCAATATTTTACGTATATCAAACCACTATTCATATTTGTGAGATTATACATGAAACTGTGTTCTTTGAAATACCGATAGCATGGTGTATGTGCGTAACCTTCACCATCCAATTTACTTTTCGAAATCCCTTTTCTAAACACTTTACAATACAAAAAATTACATTGTCTATATCATTCGAATATATACTAGCCGTGGGGGGTCACACATTTCCATATTTGATAAAGTTCTCATATATAATACGGAGAAGTGTGATCGCCCATGGCTACTATATTCGAAAGATATTGATGTTTTTTGTGTCTATTGTAAAATGTTTAGAAAAGGGTTTCTGAAGGTAAATCAGATAGGGAAGGTTATGCATATTAGCACCATCCTATTGGTAGTTTCAAAAAGCACAAAGTTTTCCCAGATCATCTCACAAATATGAAAAAGGTGGTTTGATCAAAATATTGAAGTTGAACGAAACAATTGATAAATTCAATACGAGCAATTCAATAAAGACATAGATTGCAAGTCCTTTGAGAATCATTAAACTAGTGAAGTTTCTTGATAAACATAATTTAACATTTCATGGATCAAAAGAAAATTTGTATAAAAAAGGTAATGGTAAATTGTTACTTTTGTTCCACTTTCACCAAACAACAAAATACCTATAACAAAATACCTATGTGTACTTAATTGTATAACATATTCCACTTCTTATTTGTTAATTGTATTTAAAATGTAAATGAAATTTCTTGGGACTCATTGAAATTTTGGAAGAGTTTGACCCGATTATTAAAGAGCATGTGCGGCAGATCACAAATGATGAGCTTCATGTGAATTATCTTGGATATAAGATCCAAAACGCGATAATACTTATGCTAGCTCAAGAAACTAAAAAAGAATTCGTCAACGAGATAAAGGAAACAAAGTACTACTCAATTATACTTGTTTTTACTCCCAATTCAAGTCACCAAGAACAAAAGACTATAACTGTGAGGTAATTAAAGTTCTTATCTAATTTTGTTACTGTCGAGGAGTTCTTTTTAGGGTGTTTGCCATAAAAGAACTACTTAATATTATACTTGAGGAGTCAAAGTCTCTTGGTCCTATAATTGATGACCTGCGTAGTCAAGATTATAACAATGACGCAAACATGCAATTAAAAGGCCAAGGAGTACATATGAGTTTTTAAAAGAGAATCGTAGAGGATTTTATACTTCTTATGGTTGCCATTCTCTTAATCTTACATTATGTGATATGACTAACAATTGTGTAAAAGAAAAGAGTTTTTTTGGACAGATCTAACGTATTTATTCTATATTTACAAACTCTCTTAATATGTGGCAAAATTTAAAAGAAAATATTTAAGCTTGAAGTCTTAAGTCAGGTGTCTCAAACTCGTTGGAAAAGTCGTGTTGAAAGAGTTCAGGCTATTAAATGCAAATTGTCGATGTACGAGAAGCTTTACAAGTGAAGCAAATTCACTAGTGAGCAAAAAGTTATAATAAAGCCCGGCGAATTTGACTTTTTTGGTATCAATTGTCATCCGATATCAAGTATTAAACCTGGTGAATCTAGTGAGAAAGATGTACGAGAAGCTTTACGTTGGAGATAAGGGTAATGGTGCTGCAATTACAAGTGAAGCAAATTCACTAGTGAGCAAAAAGTTACAATAAAGCCCGGTGAATTTGACTTTTTTGGTATCAATTGTCATCATCTGGTATCAAGTATTAAATCTGGTGAATATAGTGAGCAAAAAGTTCCAGTCAAAAGCGTTTACGGTATTTCATTTTAACACTACGATTTGTATGTTTATTTCTGTAACGTTAATCCCATGTTTAAAAAATATTAGTTTATATAATTCATTAGGGTCTAAGGGCCTTTTTTTGGCTTGTACATGACACTTGAATCCTCAGGATCGACGCTGCACACGCCTCCTAGGAGTAGATCCATGTCAACATGGACATCCAATACAGAGATATTAGATCTCTTGATTTCGCCACATCATCCTAGTACCTCATTACCATCCGGAACCCGCGCCAAATTCCCACCACATTGGCTATCTCAGATAGTGGATCACCCAATTGTAAAATCGGTTATAAAAACCCCAAAAACCATGCAAAATCTACTAAGCCCACCCAAAGAAAAAACATAAACAAACACATGCCCCTTACCATGGGTGGGAACCTTTATTGTGAAAGATTTCAAGAAGGTAGCTCCCAAGTGAAGTAAGTGATGGGTCAATAGATACTTTTGAAAAAAAAAATTCTATTGGTTCTCATCTAGTGGCTACCAACCCAACACTTTATTGAAATATATCGTTTCAACAAGTCAAGGAATAGTTTTAAGAAAATCATAAATTTAGCATGCAAGGTTATTGCCTAAATATCTAAGCCTAAGTATACATCTTTCCCCCCCCTAGCAATCTTTAATAGCAAAAAATAATTAGAAAATCTTTTTTTACCTCATCAGAGACAAAAATAATTAACATCCTTAGTTTTTGAAAATAGATATCTTACACTAAATCTTCCTAACACTTAGTAAACTCTAGCTCCTTGTCTTAAAGATCTTCTTGAATCATTCTAGAGATACAAAACGTACACACGATTCATCTTTTTTGAAATTTTCGTTAGTGCAACACAGGATTTTGTCATGATTCTTTGATCATTAGCGATTAGGGGTGGATTTGTGTCTATGTAAGGAGTAAAGTGAAGATGAAGGTTTTACTTACATGTTGGGGGATGGCGGTTTGGCTTGTTGTAATCTAGTTCTATATAAATATGTATTTCCAGCCCTAGTACTGATGTGTTCATTTGTTACCTTCTTTTTGAAAATGAAGTTCTATTCCTTTATTTAATTAGTTTTTTTTTTGTCACCAGCCATCTTTGTTAGTAACTTTCTACAGGGTGACATGCTTATTACCTCTTATTACATACTTAACTTATCCAAATACCTTTATAAGATTATCTAATATGGATATCCTACCTCAGATATGCCATTAATGCTTATGTACTACAATACTTTCCTTTGATGTGTTGTTACGACATTCCTTTGATGTGTTGCAACAAATGTCTCGCTTTTTACTAGAAATATGTTCACATTTCCACAAGCTTTCGGTGAGTGGTTTTGGCCCAATAATATGTATTCTGAATTATTTGTTGTGGTATTGTTCATACCCATATTAACTTGTCATCTGGAAATGTGTTTGGCATTGGTTTGAGAGGAAGTTCAAAACATGAACAACTTTCTACATGAACCACTGTGGTTCTTCAGATGGTTGTATTAAATCACTTTTGATTCTCAATGTTTCTACATAATAGTGTTTTGTTCAAATAATGGCATCTCATGAAGTTAAGTTGTAAACTATTAAATCACTTTTGATTCTCAATGTTTCTACATAATAGTATTTTGTTCAAATAATGGCATCTCATGGAGTTAAGTTGTAAACCCTTTACATCTTGCTTTTTGTTTGTAGCTCGAAAGCATATGCCCCCAGCTTCAATATTTGATTTCTTTCACACTACTGTACTATTTACCACTTATGCGCACTTTATATAAAAGGGATGTTTAAGGACATGCATCCGTTAATGGTGGATTTGAAATCTAGTAATTAGTTGGTTGTTCTTGAGTCCCTTTTGGTTTTCTAGCTAGAGTTTAAACAACCTATGGACGACTAAGAGATAAACTTGGATGATTAAACCCCTTTCTAAAACCCATTGGTAATCCCTCCTCATTAGTTAAAATTGCTTTCAAAGCTGATCACTCATTTTGGTGAGTGTTGTGTCATTAGATTATCTTTTGAAAAAAGTGTAATGGTGAATAAGTACTCTACTTTAGCATTAGTTAAGGAGCTCAAAATTTTATGATGGTAATTAAAACAACCATGGATTTAATTGATTTCGATCGAATTGATGATTATTTCAAGATAAAGCTTTTGGAAACATATATGAGGATAGGATACCCTTTTTACCTAGTGTTTTCTCATTTTCTTTCCCAATTCTCATGATATAGAAACAAAAATATACTTTTCTCTCGAGATTGACTGATCTTAAATCCCCTTAAGGTATCACGTAGATACTGTTATCATATTTTCCGAATAGCTAAAAACCTTAAAATTACGGTAGCACATGCTATTTGTGCCACATGCCTTTGACGTGGCAAAACAACTTTATGCTTTTGTAAATTGTTCGTGTTTAAAGTCTATGAAAAACAAACCAGAATCTTAAAACTTTACACCAATATGCTGGCTGTTGGTTACTTGTAGATTAGAGAGAAACTGTGAGTTGTAGATTAGAGGGAAATTGTGATGTTGAAAATGAAACGATAGATTGCAATTGAGATTAGGGTTTGTACCTTTGTTGTCAAGGCTTACCCAGAGGCGCGCCTAGGCTCACTTTTTAGGCCTAATCCAGCCTTCTCGCTTCGCTATAAAAAGTCCCACTTTCAGGCCCTCAGACACATTTTCAGGTCAAATCCCAACGAAATTACGGTAAAAAATCGTTTGAAAATGTTTGAAACAATTATAAGAACCTTAAACAACCCTGTAAAGAACCTAAAACTAGACTTAAAGAAGCCCAAAACATGTCTAAAATCTATAAAAAAATTTATTTTATACTAAGCGACTCGCCTAAAAAAGCCCTCGCTTTTTAAGGGCCTTGCATTGAGGCTCAAGGCTCACTGTTTATGCCTTTAGTGCGCCTTGCACCTTTGACAACTAAGGTTTGTACATATATTTGCAGTTCCTGGTTCACATTGCTATCGAAACGGTATAATCGCCGCCGCATGCATATTAATCACTCTCTTATATGTGGTTTTATAATTATAATGCAACTCAAGATCATAATGAACACACTAAATATAACATAAAATAATAGCTTATAACAAATCCCTCCCGTACGCTAGATTGGGTGTCACTACAAGAAAATGGTAGGTTTAGTAGCGACGGCTGTCGCCGCTATTGGTCCCTCCTGCCGCCGCTATTGACCTTTAGCGGCGACACGTGGCCGCTAAAGCGTCACCGCTATTACTGGCCGCTATTGGTCCGGCTGTCGCCGCTAAAGGTATATGTCGCCGCTATTGCCCTATTTTGTCTTTAGTGGTTTTGGCGGACTATCAATAGCGGCGACGCCTGTCGCCGCTAAAAGTCAATTTTTTTAACAGCAGCTAAAAACAGCTGCCAAACCTGTTTCCGACAAAAAAAAAAAATCACAACCTGTATCAAACCGCAACCTGGAAACAACTTCATTCTAATTTATCAAACTCCAACAACATATACAAAACGTAATAAAGTTATAAACAACATTTAAGTCCTACATTATCATCCTAAAACGATAAAAATAACAACCCATACTTCGAAATCATCCTAATCTTCGTCATCTTCTTCGTTATCAAAAAAGGGTTGTAACAGTCGTCGTCGTCGTCGTTTGCCGGTGCTTTTCCTTTTGAACTTAGATAGTCGTCAAGTCGATTCCAGAAAGCCGAGCTTTGGAACAAGTTGTCAACAAATCCCTACAATAATAAATATCAAAACTAGCATATTAATTAACGCTACCAACATATATTTAACAAGGAAACACGCGTTCGTTTATCATTTTATAAATTGTGTAGTTTACCTGAGAAAAGGGTTCTTGAGTCTCAGGTTGGGAAGCCGACAAATTCGGGGGCGTATTTGAAGTCGGTTTATGCCCCATCCCCGGTACCATCCTCTCCGCTCTCCCAAGGCTTCCTGAAATGGGGCAAGCGGAGGACCATCACCGTGCCACTCGTTTGTGGCCTCTTCTAAATTCAGCTGTATATTACGAAGATGATTAAATATATTTCTCTCTCCTCTCTCTCTCTATATATATATATATATATATATTTGTTTGTTATAGAAAAATATACTTAAAAGAAAATACTTATGTAGTTTTGTTCGGCAACCGGGTCAACCCAATGCCCCTCCCTATCCTGGTGGGTTTTTGCGTAGGTAGCCAATCTATATCCTGTTGAACCTTAAACTAGATTAGACATTAAATAAACAAAAGCTTACACAAACACATATATAAAACATTACATTTTTGTAGGTTGTGCTACCGTATGACGCCGTCCCCCTGCGGAATGGGAATTGTTGTTTCGCGCGGACACCCTTGTTAGCCTCGCATCGTTTGATATATTTTTCGTCTAAAAATCCGTTGATAGCTTTCACCCAGTTATCATAGGGCATATCTTTGGGACGGTATGCCCTTGCGCTTTCAACATCCTCGTACCCACCTTGTGTCACAAATATTTTTTTTTGCATCGTGTTTGCGGTCAGAGTACCGCTTCATAATCAAACTCTTGATGCCACCCTTTATGTTTTTTGCTTGTAGATCCCGTTCAATTTCGTCAAAGTTAAACACTTCCTACAAATTCAATAAGAAAAGTTAAAATATTATTATAAATTAAGTCTAGCGACCCGTGAAACGGTGGAAAATTATATGCATATAACTTATTTACCCTCAGGTGGCTCATGAGCGCATCCTTGTACGGTTGTGCCACATTCTCCCATCCAACTTTATCGAACGGGATGTACCGCCACATAAATAAACCAGCCCCTCTTGTAAACATGTCCCTTCCTTCACCAACGGGGTAAACGTGACATCCCTTTCAAATGTCAGGGATATGGCCCTCCCTCCTTAACCTTACGACGAAGTTTTTCATTTTTGGCTTTCCCCCTAACCCTCTTCGGGGGATCAGCTGCAATTAAAACATAAATAATTAGTAACAACATTTATAATATATGAAACATAACAACTAAAAAAATATTTAAAACACAAATAATTAGAAACAACATTTATAATATATCAAATATAAGAACTAAAAAATAGTTTATTAAAAGACTTACCATCAAGCTCGTGCGTGCCCCTCAAAAAATGATTTGGAGGCGGTGGATCACCGGTGCCGTCTCCCCCATGTCCCCACGGGGCCAGATCGGCCATCAAATAAGCAAGTATCAACAGTACCGAGATCATGATTTCTAAAAACTTGCAAATGTTACAGCATGTATATCTAATAGAAATTAATGAAAAGTACAACAAGTGTAACTCATATTCAGATAAATATTTCAACAAGTGTTTATCAAATACAAATTAATATAAATTAATATAAAACAATAACATTTCTTTTAATCAGACTCCACATAATCGGGATCGTCTCATCACAATCAGTCTCGACCTCAAACACTTCATCAACGGCAACCGTTGGGGGATCAACTTCAACTGCAGGCTCACCCGCAGTAACATGAGAAGAAGATCCAATTTGAAAGTATTGGGTCAAGTCAATGACAAGTGGACAATCAGATGAAGAGTTGTTTAAAATGATGAATTCAAACTCGGGCGCAGTTTTTAAAGCTTGTAATGTTCTTCATAATGGTTTAAATTTCGGGCGAGTATTTTATTAGCAGGGATAGTTTTAAATAATAATTTCAATTTTGGCGGGTATTTTCGATGTTCGTTATGTTTTAATTGATGATTTTAATTTAAGGAGGGTATTTCCTAACTAATATATATCGGACAGTCTTTTATTAGCTCCTTTTCTTTTAAATAAAGATTTCAATTTTGGCGGTATTTTCTATGTTCGTTATGGTTTAAATGATGATTTTAATTTAAGGAGGGTATTTCCTAACTAATATATATTTGTCAAACTTACATAAACATAGAAATTATCAAAGTTGAACTTTTTTTTTTCAAACCTACACATAAACATTCAAATTATGAAGTTAAATATATTTTTTTTTCTCAAACCTAAACATAAACATAGAGATTATCAAGTTAAACATATATTTTTTTTTTTCAAACATAACCATAAACATAGAAATCATGAAATTTAAACATAATTTATACTACCAACACATATACGTACTTATAAACATACATACTAGCATACACATTTTTTACCAATTGCAAACATTTAGATGCACAATTGTTCATCAATTACATACACCTACATACTAACATACAACTATATACATTCATTCATAGACTTACATACATATAAACATTCATCCTTACATACACCTACATCAACAAATACATAGATTTCCATATACACATTTTCACCAAACACACCTACATTATACATTTTACATACAAACATTCATCCTTACATACCCTACATCAACAAATACATAGATTTTTACAAACACATTTTCACCAAACACACCCGCATTAACATTTTACATACAAACATTCATCCTTACATACACCTACATCAACAAATACATAGATTTTTACAAACACATTTTCACCAAACACACCTACTTTTTACATACAACATCCATCCTTACATACACCTACATCAACAAATACATAGATTTTTACATACATATTTTCACCAAACACACCTAAATTATACATTTTTACATACAAAAATTCATCCTTCCATACACATTTACATACCTAAACAAAAAAATTATACAATTTCTAAACAAAAAAAAATACATATAAAACTAACTTTTTTTTAAAGTTTCAAGGAAACGAAGACCGCGGAGAAGAAGTGGTGCCGGAGACATGATGGTGGTGACCGGAGAAGAGAGGTGGTGATCCGAGTTTTCTTCCACAAACACAAAAATACATAAAAACGTGCAAAAATTAGAGCCTATAACATGAATATAACAAATGTAGATAAGAAATTTAACATAAAGAGAGTTAAACTAACCGATTTTGGCAAAAACTAGGGTCTCCGACGGTGCTCAGGCGACTTTTGGGGGAAAATGAAGAAGGAGGGAAGAAATAGCGCTCTATAGGGACTGGTACGTCGACACTTTTAGCGGCGACGGCGGGTCGCCGGTATTGATATTGTGTCGCCGCTATTGGGTTAACTTGGATAAGATTTATGTGGCTAGGGTTTATTATGGTTAAGGGACCTTTAGCGGAGACACCGTCGCCGCTAATGGCCAATATATGTCGCCGCTATTGCTTGTTAAATCCCCAACCGTCAGATCTTGAAAATGATCAACGGCTGGGGTTTGGACTGAGAGCTCGGGACACAGATCGACCAATAGCGGCGACACTTTGGCTGTCGCCGCTAAAGGTGTCGCCGCTAAAGGGGCGTATTTCTTGTAGTGTGTATTCTCAATAAATCCCTGAGCATTGTAAGTCCTTTACTTGTAATGCCTTCGTAAGAATATCAACAACTTAATTTCCCTCGTATATGTTTTCTCTTTCCATGATAAACAGGGTCTTTAGCTAATCAAATTGTAGATTTGTTGTCACAATATAGAATGGTTGGACTACTAAACTGAATTTGTAATTCGTTTAGTATTTGTTTTAACCACAATGTGGTAAGAAAAAGGCATCCTAGACGAGCATTCTTGTTTTTGGTTGGCTTTGCCTCAGTTAGGTGACAAAATAGAAAGTTTAGATTTCTAAATCTATTTGATATTATGCAAGATTAAGGCAAGAGCCCTTAAAAAGAAGTAAGAGCAGTTGGCATCTCATAATATACCCAAAGGGATACATATATATATGGGCTAGCAAAGTCTCTGAATTAAAACACGAATGAATATCGCTATGTTTAAAGTTACGAGCCTATAATTAATAAAATTTTTTTTTTACACCAATGTTCACCTTGGGACGAGGACTCTCAACCACTCAGGGAGGAACACAGTTACTACAAACTTTGATACCACTAGACTATAAGCTCGTCGATAACCAAATGCTCTAGTATCTTCGTTTTAGAAAGTCAAAAGTAAAATCCAAACTAAACATTTATGACATTCTCATTGGAGTATTGCAGTATATTATAAAATCACTAAATCACATTACCAAAATATGATGCAGAATTTAGTAGGCAATTGAAGATGAGAATTAAATTTCTCTACATGATTAGGCTAATACGAAATCATGGATTTGTCCCCCAAATATAACTCGTTTTAAAAGAAAACGGATACTAACGATGAGTAGACTTTGTTTAGTAAGTAGTAGATTACAAAGCTTTCTGATACTTAAAAGTGCAAAAATTACATTATTTCCTTCCATCTTAACTGAAACTATTGTAATGCTGAAGTAGCTAGGACAGAGAACACAAGGGTCAAATATTTTGATGAAGGAAATATTGATCATGTTAATAGTTACAATGATTATAGGAAAGCTGATCAAAATGGGATTGAAAATGCAAATAATACAAGGATTTGTTACATGAAAATGTGTCGTATTTTTTCGTTATTGTATACAACACATTTGATATTATTTAGTGTATGTAACATCTTCAATTTTGATGTCATTATGCACTAAAATACAATATACTTTGTTTTTTAGAAAAATTAATGATGTAACGTTATTGTATACAATTATAAATCAAAACATTTCTGATATAATGACTGCAAAAGTGATATTATTTAAGATATTTTTGATACAATTACCTGTTAATATAAACATATAAAAACAAGAAACATGAGATACAGGTGATCATTTTATCTATTTTCTTGTAAAATTCATTTAAGTCATCATTAATGTCGTTGAACACATTTATTTTAGATTATATATAAACCTTAAAAGTATAACATTAATCTAGTTAGCATTATGTGTGTGTTGGAGATTTTGGCCTTGAGTGAATTAAGACATCTCATTGTCTTGCTTATTTATACATGAACGTTAGCTCCTTCTACCTCTCTCTCAAATGGAAGAGGCTCCTTGAACAACATGGAACAAAAAGGGAAGGCTAAGGTTGCTAATGTGATGTCTGAAGACATGCAAGAGCAACCACCTAGCTTTAACAAGGACGCTGAAATTTGTGAGGAAGGAAATCCAGAAAAGGAATCAACTGTAGAGGATTCATCGTCTTACGCCGAAGATAACACAGAGCTGCAGAATCAACCTTCTTCTGTGGCTGTAGTTACATCAGATGGCTACGATGCGGATGGATCTGCATCCATGAGCGTTTCCAACCCACCCTCAAGGGTGGAAAAGGATGGTGAGACGCCAGGAGAGGAAAGTTCATCATACACATGCAAGTACTGCAAAAAGATGTTCTCAACTGCACAGGGATTGGGTGGCCACCAGAACACTCGCAGGTACGGCGAGAGCTAGCCAAGAGACAGAGATTGCAAGAGCTCCCTCTTTACCCTAAATACAGTGGTTATTCTAATAGCTTATCCCTTGACATCCCAGGCTTCCTTTGTATTATCCCAATGACTTTACCACCCTCCCAAGGCCACAATTTCAGTACTCTAATGCTATGCTTGGTTTTCCAGCCACACAATACCCATAGTCAACCACAAGGTCGAATTTAGAGCACCATGGTCAACCCTCTGACATGTTGTTGAACAGTAGAGAATTGACAGTTTTTAACTGGCCTAGGATGATCATGCCCGACACAGTGTATAATGTTAATGCCAATTACACTAGTGGAAATTTTAACTTTGGGGCAACAGTGGTTGGTGGTCAAGGTGGCATTTTGGAAAGTTTTGGAGCACCAAATGTCAATATCAATTCTATGGGGGGTGGTTTGAACTGTATGGGGATAGGTGGTGTAAGGGGAAGCGGTTGCACCGATCCAGATTATCCAACTCTAGGAGGTACAGTTGTTTTCCTTGTGTTGGCTTTGAAGGCACGGACGCTAGTACAGGTGTGGTGAGAAACTTCTATGGGGTTTCTCAAGGTGAAAGTAATGTTAGAGGACTTGATGAGGGTGATGGTACTATTGATCTTCTATCACGGGTAGGGATGGGCAACGGAGAAGATGATGAGAAGAGTGATGGCAAGGGTGGAAATGGCGACGGTGAATCTTAAGTGGTGGTGCGTGTGATCTTTTATCGAAGGTGCGGTGACTTATCTAGCAGATGGTGAAAACTATGGGATGGATCATCCACCTCTCTGGAATAAAATTTGAATTTGTTTTAGCTATAATAGTTCTTTAATTTCAAAATGTTTTGCTAGGTCCTTTATATCTATGTTTTTAAGGTTGGTTGATTATGCAATCTGTTATTTGTCTTCAGTGGTTTTAAATTCAACTTTTAAGGTGTTTCCAGTCTTTTAAATCAAGTACTAGTTCATCTTTTAGTTATTAACTGTCATCCTGAAAAAAGTCTGAAACACAATTGGGGTCACTTGAATGATTGTGCATTGTTCTTATTAACTGATCCAGGCTTCCCTTGATGCACCTAGTGTTGATGAATAAGTAAAGTAATGATCTGAACTTAGGTGCTAGAATCATAGAAGATTTTTATATTATTTTATTCCAATTGGAACCATAACAACAAATTTGTTTCCTGGTTTGTAGAAATTTTCAGCCTGCAATTCTTAGGTAGCCTATAAAAGGCAAGCTTTGTCATTTTTCCAGATTGTGATATCACAGCCATGTTGCAACCAACCTTCTGATACTCTCTTAATTTCTTTCACAACAAGAAACTTAGAAGTTCTAATACTCCATTTAATTTCTTCTCAAGTTCAAGTACCGTACGTGTTGCCATCATGATTAGGTGGTTCATGATCTTGTTTTAAAATCAGTAGACTCAGTTATTTGGGTATCACTTTTTTCTCTTCAAGATGTTGTCTTCCTCACAATTGGAATGCCACTTATCTCCTAGTAATATTAAGTAATAATCCTTATCAGGTTAGTGATCTTATATAAAATATGAAGTCGTACATTATAAACTCATAGGAATAGATTGATCTAGATCTATTGAAAGAGCCTTTTGGCCTTTCCGTTTTAGGAAGACGTCACTAAAATCAATTTGATAAGGCAAATTATGCGTTAAACATTTGGTATCCAAAGAGCCCAATTCGTTGGTCTGTCCAACCAACAATGGAATACTACAGCAAACGCTAATATTAGCAACTACGACCAAAGTCAGTAGTTCAAACATAGCAGCACCAAAAGTTTGCTGCTCATACATGGATCTCCAATTGTCAAAGAGGTTCGAATCCAGAAACATACGATATTTTAATTGCTCTATTCAAATGCCTTTTCTAAAATTCGTCAGGACTTTTAAATAAAAATTATTGGCACTTGTGGGCAGTTTTATTTTAAAAAATAATAACTGCCAACAGGCAGGTACCAGTCTTCATCCCCAAAAATTCAAATCTTGGTCTTGTTCACAACTGGTTCAAACGAATTCTACACCAAAACATATTGTTGTTCTAATTCTCGAAATCAGAGTTGTATCCGATTAAATTATTCAGGAGAACCACCGAAATATAATTTGATCTGATAGTAAATACACGCCTCTCTGATCATCCGGTTTTCTGAAAATTCCCCAACACATTCATCAACCACCTTTACAAATCGAGATACAAACCAGCCTTTAGATTATTCATTTAGTGCAAAACCTCATGGCAAGTCCACACTTAGGGTGAGATGTGTCGATGATCCACAAACCTTCCCCAAGCAGATGGTTGGGACAGTAGGACAGAAGATATTGATTTAATTAGACCTCAAACTTTGGTAACAAAAGAGAAGGTATATAGCTAGATGCTGTTTATCATTTTCTGCTTTTTATTTTTGTTATCCCATGGCATGTTTCACATATATTTTTATCTATATATGCAAGTGTCCAATTTGTCATGGCATACGGAGCTTTGAGTAAAATGGTTGATACCGTTGGAACTCAAAAGTCCAAGATAATTTCACATTGACACTACAACAAACATGTGAAAACTTGGCGAATTATGAAGACGTTAAAATTAATGATATTTTGTCGCATTTTTAAGAGCGTAAAAACATTCAAGTCTGTAAGTATTAGGAAATCATAAAAAAACTAAACACTCATAAGTCATGTACAGACATTTGACATCCAGAAACAAATAAAAGATAACCTTGAGATTTAACAATTTATTATTTACACAAATGTAGAGATTTGTGTAAATTTGTCCATGCCGAATGTGAAGTTATGTTTGTGTTCTCCACATTAGTAAGTATGCTGCCACACGACATCTGTCTATATATGTTCACAATTGCACACATTTTAAGTTTGCGGTTTGTCTCAAAGAACGTGTGAGTTATAAGTTGTGGAGGGTCCGTATATGTATTGATCTGGATCCCTTGAAAGAGCATTTTGGCCGTTTTACGAAGACATCAATAAAAGCATTCGAAGAAGGTGAATTATGTATTGAACATTGTACATGCTCCAAGAGCCCAGTCAAATAATACTAGCAACTAAGTAGTGGATCCTTTTAACAACCAAAGTTGGTAGTTCAAATATTGCAATTACTAAAATTGCTCTTAAATGCTACTTATCACTTTCGTTGTTTGTCATTCCTATAGAGGTGGTGCAAGTGCAATGGTTTGAAGGATATGAGAGGGACTTTTGTCAGGTGAGGAAATTTTAAGTTCTTTATGTTGTTTGATTCACTCACACAAATAACAAATAAGAATAAGAAATCACTAACAAGTATCTGGGCTCAAAAGCTTTATTGAGTTATTCTGGAAATTGCATACTTTAGAACTGAATGAACAAAAGACTTAAATAGGAAAAATACTATTAGCCAAAAAACCTATGCTAATGACCAGGACTAAAAAACAAACGTTCACCGATGGGACTTATTCAAATCAAAGACACAAAAAAAACCATAAGTGCCACATTCAAATATGTTTGAATTAATTCTTAATACTCTAGTTACAGAGATGGTAAGTGCCACAAGAACAAAAAAGTGAGGTTGATCTATGTACCGCTAATGCCTAGTTGTTTATGATTATACTCTAGAAACGGAAAAGAATATTAATCTAGCTTATTCCGGCAGACCGCAATCCCCTTTAGGAGATTCCCGAGATTTGATCACGTAGGTAAAGATAACTACAATTTTCTTTAGCATGATGTTTGGCTCAAAAGTTAAATATGTATTAAAAAACGTTTCTGATGCTGTATTATTAACTATCTTAAGACAAGCAAAAAGTTCACGAACCAGGGATTCAAATTAAACAAAGCCTCTTTAACTAGTATATACATTTGAGTCTGTTAATATGGCTTCAAACCTCATCTCATAATATGTAAAAATTTTCTCCTTTTCTTTTCTGTTTGAGAGACAGAAAGTGCATCCCATTCCTACAAGAAAATATTCAAATATGAACAAATTCAAATAAGCCTCACAACACAACGGGTGGGGCAGGCCGGGTAACATGTGCAATAACCTATGCTAACGACCAGGATTAAAAAACAGATGTTCGCCAACGGGTGTTATTCTCCTTTTCTTTTCTGTTTGAATTATTCTTACTACTCTACTTACAGAGATGGTAACATGTAGTAACGGATTTAGGTCAAAAGGGGTCAATTTTAGAAACATGTGGGTTAGGTTGACCAAAATTTGGGTTGAAACTGACAGTTTTGAAAAAAAGTACCAAATGATAAAACAAATAGCAACTATATCTGATAACTGTTATACGTGTTTATTGTTTAAAATAAGCATAGGATACTTTGAATTACATCACAAGATTACAACTAAATAAAAAAAAACGTCATCGTTAGTTATAAAATACGTAATGCTTAACCAAAAAAGAAATAGTCAACGATGTATGCATATCATGGACACGGGAACTACACGAAAGAAATCAACGCTACACACACAATACGCCATAAAGCTGTCATAGATTAGTACTAAACCGTGTTTCAGTTTCACAATATATGTTCTCAAGTAAGATAATACAGGATCAGAGAAAAGTGTATCCAGTAACATTTTCCAAATTAGGATATCTCTGAGAAAGATATAACTACTAATAGTAAAAACTAATATTTTAGAGACATTTGAACTTCTGATTTAGGCTAACAGGAAGACCTAAGGAAACTGAAAGTTAAAATAGATTTGAATTATCTTAGAAACATTTAATACAGGAGAGCGAATGAATTCTAGAGGGAGAATTCGTCACCGGATATTTTTACAAATTCATGTTTAATTGCAGCATGAGAAAGTTTCAGTTTGATCAAAGCTGAATAAATATTCAATGAAAGAAGTTTAGAGATTGTTATTTCAAGAAAAACTTTATAACATAGTCAGTCTTATCTATAGAAGTTTTTTCACAAGAATTTGCTCCTACCCACTGCAACCTTCCCCACTGATTCCAACTAGCATTAAAGATAATTGGCAGAAATTAAACTATAAATTTATCAAGATGGAACCAGAGATCATGCAGTTTTAGTTACAGTAACCAAACTATAAACATTAAATATCCTAAACAGACAATGTAACACAGCTACTTTCCAGCTTCAGAAATAACACAGATGTATAATTTCTTG
Organism: Scalesia atractyloides; assembly: GCA_947069175.1. Lineage (NCBI taxonomy): Eukaryota > Viridiplantae > Streptophyta > Magnoliopsida > Asterales > Asteraceae > Scalesia > Scalesia atractyloides. The sequence continues at coordinate 2,544,792 of CAMTDV010000020.1, read as the reverse complement.
AAAACAAAATCCAAATTAGATTGGACTTTTTCCCACGTGCTAAAAATTGAACAATACCAAACTTGCATATGAAAACCAGAAGATAGTAAATTAACTGATCAAACAACTTATATTATACAATATAATATAGCAACAAAGATTTATCAGATTACTCAGACCATGTACCAATTTCAACTGGCGCTAACCCGCCATAGATGGCCGAAAATAAACAAAAGGGAATACAACCGGATGGGAGGGAGAGGGAGGGGGGGGGATTCAAACTGTCTACAACCTGGTTGTCCCATAGCGAAGTGCGTACCAGTGGTTGGGTTTGTTTATATTTCAGGTTTTAGTTATTTGAGATTTACTTGGTTGGTCAAGCTTATATTCTTATAGTAAACCAGTATTTTAGCTAAATTTAAGAAAAATACAACATAAACTTATAGGAGTAATTAGGTAGAGCTAAATAAGAGGCGTCGTCATGGAATATCATGTATAGGAAACTGATTTCTTAGAAGGGGAGCATTTAGTTGTAGCTATTGCGAACACAAATAACCCACCCATGCGTGATAATACCCATGCCTATTCTCGACACCGGTCATAGTTTATACATTAGATGTGGTGTAGATGTGATTGGTAGGTCGTTTCCATGGTAGTAACTTGATACAGGGGCGGATCTAGGCCACTTTTGTTGGTTCCCAAGAACCCATTCGGTTTGAAAGAAATGGAAACAAAATTAAGGAGAACCTTGTATGATTTGGAAAAAAAGGTAGTGAGAATTAGTGATAACTTACCAAAAGGAAGCCAGTGGAAAAAAGTTCTTAGATCCGCCAATGACTTGATATATTTTCCAGATTTGGTTTACTACGTCGTAATGCATATGATATTTTTCTTCAAGAAGTATATCTAGATAAAAAATTAGGAAGAAATAATGGAATTAAATACTTATAACATGGAGGTTAAATAATAGATTAACTGCAGGAAACTAAGCGGATGCTTGGTTCACTAAAGTTTAATGAAAGGGATCCCTCAACCTTTTTGAAGCCCAAAGGGAACTCCATTTTAGAATTCTATTGCTACCAACCTACCTCTTGTTTGGTCTTAGTAGCGAAAATAATAAACTAAAAGTTCAAAGTTAGCGGAATTAAAAAAATGTCGTTTTAACCTGTATGTTTTTGAACATGTATATAATATTCATATTAAATGGGCAGCGAACTCGAAAGGAAATGTTCATTTGTACCTTTTTTGATCACGATGTTTTTTCACATCCTGCATAAGGTTGTGTATAAAATTTATGAGACAAGAAATTACGAATCTCAACTATACAGTGGCGAAGCTTGAGATTTCAGACAACGGGTCAAAAACGTATATACCAAAAATTTCTATACGAAAGCTACATATGTAACACTATTGAGCGAAAAGTTCGGGGGTTCGGGCGCTCTCCCCGGCCCCTTCTAAGCTAGCTACACCCCTGCAACTATATGCAATTCTTAAGAAGAGATTCGGAAGGAGCCGTGGTTGTGTGAAAAATGAGTAACCACTGACAAAGTAATATGAAATATTGGTTATAAAAAACTAATACAAACCATTAAAGTAACAAATTGCTTCACATGTGTAGTAGTATAACAAGTTAAGAACCTACATCGTTATCAGAGAGCTTTCCTCATATCAATAAGACAGCTAATAATTCCTGTAAAGATTATGAGAACTAGGAAATAGATGGTTAGAGTTAGCAAGATGTATGAAGACCATAAAAAAGTCAGTTGAAGCTAAGGTGACATGCATAACCATATACTTTAAGAACCAAAAGGTTGAAGGAAAAATTCAAAAACTTTGTACCATTCAATGTTCCTGGTAACATTAAGACTGAACTAAAGACAAATACACAGAAACTCTTACTTCATTCCTTGAATTGGAAAGAGAATCATAAATCAATACTTGCATATATTGTTCTATGGTGACTAGTATTGTTTCATCATTAGATTCCAATCGATTTGCTGTCAAAAAAAAAAAAAACAAAAAAAAAACAATGTAGTGTTCATGGAAGAAATATCAATATTGTTGAAAAATAGGTGCATCAATTAAATGCCACATGTAAAAATTTCCTTTCATTCAACTTTCATCACACAAAATCGAACTTAGAAAATAATGAAAATAAACTGCTAATATTTCTATATTCTTTTACTTGGTGTGCTGGTATGTTGTTTGTTTTCGACCCGAGGGTGTCTCTAGAGACAAGGTCTGTATACATCCCACCCTCTCAGATTCTACAAGTAGCTTTATTATTCATGGGATTTACTGGGTATGGTTGTTCTAATTGCTAATAAGATCCCTTCCAACTACTATTGAGAACATATGATAAGATTCTGACTTTCTTACTTTTAAAGATTTATTAGTGAACAACAAGCTAATCATGTATGAAGAACAACTAAACATAGAAAATCGAGGGAATCCATTGGGAAACCAAACGTCATGCAAGTCCAGGAGGAATCAAGAGACCCTTTATCAAGAAAAAGAAAAAAAAACTTCCTTTTTTCCAGCCGGACATTGTGTTTCTCATTTATATTTTTGTGGGCTGGATATTGTTTGGGAAGTTTGAGTTTCCTTGCTGGGCTCCATCTACTTTTATTTGAACGGTAAATTTGGATAACTGACGTATTACCATAGTATTATCGTGTTATCGTCCACAAACAACCAGGAAAAACTCACTTGTGGGAATCGAACCATAGACTATAATGCCACGGGCAACATCTACTTATTAAGTGGGTTTACACTTATTCTTAAAGTATTAAACTGGGTTTAATAAGTGTAGAGTTAATTAGGTATGTTTTAGTTAAAGAAAAAATATCTTGTTTCAATTCATTAAAGGTTTGTGATTAATAAATCTTTTAATTGATTAAATAAATATTTTAAAAAGTTAAATGTAGCCAATAAAATTTTAAATTAAATATGTGATTGAATTTGTACTCACGGTCAGCCTAGATGACTTTCAAAATAATTACAAAAATGTTTTACTGTATTCGAGCATCATTTAGATACGATTGTAATGTTTTGGCTACTGTTTATAAAAATAACTATACCTTGTGTCAAGGATTTAGTGAACCTTTAAAAATATCCAACTGATAACGATCCAATCAATGGAAACAATCCAATAGCTAGAAACTCAAAAATGAATGAAAAGCTTAAAGAAACCTCAAAGGTTCAAAGATATAAGGTAAAAGTTCACTATATAATCATAATAAAAAAAACATAACGTTCACCGGAAATAATATTTATAATCGATCCTAACAAAATCAGAGATAAACACCAATAATTAAAGATATGATAAATGTAACTAAGAGACTCGATAATTAAGAAAATATTTTTTTATTTAAATCTCCAGAAATCTTTGATCATGGTAGAAATAATAGAAAAAAACTATGGTGCCCTCTATTCCAGATCAAGTTGTCACAGTGGTATTAACTTTCAACACGTCGATAGTAACAGGACGTGCTTGTATAAATATATGGGCGTGTTTGCTTCACATTTTTTAAGAACGTAAATCAGTCAAAGGAATTATACTTTGAAAGAATTGTATTTTGTTTAAGGAATTGAAATTTGTGATACATTTGGTTGGAAAAATAATCACAATAGGTTAGTTACATTGTTAAAGAAGTTGGAATAAGGTGGTTGCGACAATGATGGTAATGTTTGCGGATTAGCAGTGGTGGAAGCTAGTGGTTGTAGCAAAGAGGCGGTGATGTGATGTTAGCAAAGGTGACAATGAAGATGGTGATGGAGGGGGCAATGGTGCAGGTGGTCGTGGCACTGGCGCTGGCAGGGTGGTGGTAGTGGATATAGGGTTTTAAAAATTCGGCTTAAATTGATTCGTTTATCTAGAATTCAAATTCATTTCAACTCGAATTCGACTCCAGTAATTCGAATACGAATTATACATATATTTATTACACACACACTATATAAATATATATTTGTCATGCGTAATTTCGTATTGTACCATCACACGTTAAAGAATATTGTATTTTACACTTTCACTATATATATAGGGATGAGATCGGTATTATACAAGTACTGTACCGTACCGGTACCGATACCTGTTTAATAGCAGACACTTGTTGGAATTGAACAAAAGACCCTCCATGAAGAAAGCCCTATGGCAAAACCCATGACCACCCGGTTGAACCTGTGATTACACAGCCTCCCCTCACTTAACTCACTCTGAATTAGATACTAATAATTTAATTAATCAGTTAATATTCATATAGATTAACTTTCCAATTAGTTTCTTTTACCTCTTCACCAATAAAACTCAATTGATTTTACATTTCATCTTTTTAAACAATGATAAAAATGATTTTTAGATGTAATTTTCTTTATAATGCATATAAAATTAAACCAAATAAATAGTTAAAATCTGTATATTTTAGGTCAAACTATAATTACATTATTTTGTAAGTCTTTCTGCTTAATACATTAAAAAAGTTTAGTATTGTTTTAATTTTTTCAAAATTTTATGATACGTCTTCAACCATAATATTCTCTTTTATTATATTTTATAATTATAAAAATAATAATTCATTCATCTGTCACAGTTGCATCATCTTAATTTAAAATACATTGTATAAAGATTCATATTTCATATAAATTGAATTATTAGGTGGTGGGTGTGGTATACTGTAACGCCACAAAAATCTAGTTATGCCTACATATACGTATGATTTGGATAAACTACAAATAATAACTAGGAGTGTGAACTTAATTAGAGTACAATGGAAGTTCTAACTTAAAAGAGTAAGTTCTTATACTTACTATTATTGGCGATTATAAGGTTTTAACAAACTTTAAAATTGAGTTAAAGTGGTACATTTAATTGCCATGAATGGATAAGTATGTAGAAGCATGGTTAAGAATATGATTCGTTCCAAACGAGTCAATGAATGAAAGAGTTCATAAAGAATGTATATACAATTGTGTAAGTTAGAATCATGAAGTTAAAAGTGAGTTAATATTGACTTTTGTGATTGTGATGTAGGTAAAGTTGATGCTTAATCGTCAAGCGAAGCTCGGATCGAACACACGTTGTTACTCTTATACGCTTTCGGTTATGTTTTGAACGCCTAAACGGGTCATAAACTTTTTGGGTTGTAAAAATATGAACTTTAAGCTCGTGTCTTTTGTAAGTGAATTAAGTGGATATTGTGGTATGGTAGTTTGTTTAAATGGTATTAAAAGAATTTTAACGATAACGATTGCTAAATCTCGTTATAAGGGTATTTTGGTCAAAAACTTTATGTGTAGAAGGAAATGTTTTTAAATCTTCGGCGTTTTGATCTTGTATGGAACTATGAAGCTTACAAGTTGGTATCAGAGCTAAGGTTTGAGGGATTCAAGTGCTAAAGTTAGTGTACTTGAACTCAAACCGAGAGCTCATGCAAAAGTGTGTTCGTTCCGAGGCATAATACTAGTAAGTATTCTTAAGAAATTTTAATGTCCTTGTTTATAGACGTTAGAACGGGAAGGGGTTATAGGGATTTAACATAATTTTATGTCTAGGGAAGTCACGAGATGTTATGAAATGGTTTCGGCTGGTAAAAAGGTTAGATATCGGACAAAATGGCTGAAACAAAAATCTGCAGCGTCAGAGAGATCTGGCAAGGCGTCGGCGACGAGCTCCTTATGCGTCGCCGACGACCCTCCCTTGTTCCGACGCACTAATACACTGTCTACGCAAGAATCACAGCAACACAACTTTCTAGAGTGCGTCGGCGACGCGGTGATGAGTCGTCGCCGACGCTAGCCACTGAAGCATGTCGCTGATTCATTTTTTATTATATTAAAACTTTTAAACGAGTTCAAACCCTCGTTAAATTTTAGAAAGGACACCAGAATGTAAATGAAACCATGATGGCAAGCTAGTTAACCTATATATATAACGAATGTGCGAATGAATAAGAAAGTTGAATGCGCGAACGGAAGTATATTGTCATTGGTACGTCAAGAATGTTGCAATAAGAATTATTTGAACCCGTAACTTACAAGAATGAGAATTGAGATTTTGCAACATATAGAATGATATATGTATATAGATGTATACATACATATGAATGAATAGTATGATATCTAACATAAGTATGTGATTGTAGATGAAGGATGAAGGGGGTTCAAACTCTACGTAACAAATAAGTCAGGTTGAATTAAATAAGCTGATTGCAGATGAAGTAGTAAAGACGCTTGATGCAAACATCCCTCATATAGCACAAGAAGTAGAAAGTCAAGTGCTAAACATAGTAGAGACTATGATGACCAGCAAGATAGACAAACTGAAGGAAATGATAAGTGGAATACAAGGCAAGAAAGAAGCACGTCGATGTACGTACAAGGAATTCATGGCATGTAAACCTGCATCTTATAATGGGGAAATAGATCCCATAGAATGTCAAAGATGGATCTCCAACATAGAAGGGGTGTTCATTCTAAGCCATTGTGAAAAGGAAGATCAAGTGATGTTCGCCACAGGGCAACTTCAACGACAAGCGAAGGATTGGTGGGATACGTATAGTAAGGAGATAGGTGAGGATAAGCTACAAACTATAACATGGCAAGAATTTAAAGAACCGTTCATGAAATATCATTGTCCGCAATAAGCTGTAGATCAGATTCAAGAAGACTTTCTCCGTCTTCGACAAAAGAATGAAACAATCGATGAAATTACAAACATTTTCCTTGACAAGATGAAGTTTTGTAAGGAATTCACAAGAACGGAAAGGATGAAGATTAATCATTATCATGATATGTTAAAGGCCGAGTACAGAGAGTTCATCACCCCTTCTAAATGTGAAACTTTGAATGAGCTCATTAATTGGGCAAGGGATAGGGAGATCGAATTGAAGAGGAAAGAAGAGCGAGGGGAGAAAAGACAAATTGAAAAGGGGTCAACTCAAGGCACTCCTAAAAGGCCCAAGATTCAAGATCATAGTAAGAAGGAAACCCCGAAAGGAGGATTTCCACGATGTAAGACATGTGGAAAACTTCACTCGGGTGAATGCTTAATGGGAAGAAGGGGATGCTATAATTGTGGTCAAGAAGGACATCCATACTACAATTGTCCTAATCCTAAGAGGGTATGTTACAACTGTAAGGAGTCAGGTCTTGTGAAAGCTGAATGCCCAAAACTCAAACAAGGAACAAGAAAAGAAGGAAAGAAGGAAGAACCCATCAAAGCCAAAGGCAGAATGTTCCAAATTTCGACGGAAGAGGCGAAGACACACCCGAATGTTGTATCAGGTATATTTATGCTAAACTCTATACCAACATATGTATTATTTGATACGGGAGCTAGTAGGTCATTTGTGTCAAGTGTAACATTTGTCAAAAACGGGTTTCCAAAACCCGCTCCGTTTTGTAATCGAATATCAAGTTATAAATGTCACGTTGCATATTTATGATTATTTTGATTTATAATGATACATAATTAATAAACAAACTAAACTATAAAAATTATATTTCATAAAAAGTTAAAACAAAATAAATAAAAATGAAATGTTGCTGCCGGGACTCGAACCCGGGTCAGCCAGAACTGAAATCCAAAGACTTAACACACACACCACATCACCACTCCGCCACTTGTTGTTTTCTGTCAACTTAGGGAAACAAATAACTCTTATATACAAACCGAGTTTAAACCGGTTGCGCCAACTGAGAAACCGAAATCGGCAATTCAACCGTCTAATCGTTTGATTAATCGCACATTCAGGTTTATAACCGATGCACCGACGATTTTTAATCAATTCAGATTGAATGAACATCAATTTTCATCATCATCGGTTTTTATAACCGAAAATAATCAAAGTCCAAATTACTTCAATCAAAACCCTTCTCGCGACTCAGAGACATCAGACAAACCTTCCATTTTACTTTCGCCATACTTTCAGTCCATCAGAACGCTTAAATCAACTCGCCGGAAAATTCTGCAAGGTCGCCGGAAAACCGAGACTCCCATCCACACGGTAATTCCTTCGACTCTTTCTGTTTCAATCATGTGATTAATCGGTCACTAACACAACTCCACCATCAGAATCAATCCTAGTCAACGTTTGTCGAAAATCCTAGCTTCGCCGGAAAACTTCTGAAACTTCCGGAAACACACCGAGAACTGGTATGACCTTTCAAACTTCTGTCAAACTTTGATTAAGTGCCTCAATTTCACAAATAATCGAACAAAACTGTTAATTGATTTTAACAGCCAGAGTTCACTTCCAGAACCTGTCACACCCCGACCCGCAGCGGAAAAGGTGATCGGGGCATAATTGGGTTATCATCAAAGCTCATGACATTTATTAAGCGTTTCATATTCATTAATACAAATTAAATGGAAATTTACAATGATTGCTACAACATGATCTAACTAACAATCTAAACTTCTTTGTTCTCTTCTAAGGCATATCCTATGTTTTCCTTGCTTCAACCTGTTCACCTGTATCATGTGTAAAAAGGTTTTTGGATCAACATAATGTTGGCGAGTGAATCCTATGGAAAACATTTGAACAATTTATTTAAATTGATTATGAAATATGTGCACAGCCAAACATGAGTAAAATTAGATGTAACTTGATCGACAATCATAATATGTTAAATGAAAACACACATGAACAATAATGGAACAATTAGAGGCACGCGATGCTCAACTCGTCTCTCACGAGGAACTGAGGGGCCTGATGAATGAATTGCATGAACATGATAATATGAATAACACAACTACAAACAATATAAACTCAATGATACACACATGAATAATAATGAATTTGATGTGAAGCACGCGATGTTCTACTCGTCTCCCACAAGGAACTGATGGGCTTAATGTATGAGTTTCATATGACTTGACAAAAGGCAATAAGTAAATCACAACAATAAAAACAATCTAAGTTTAAGTCATGATGTGGTATGGCACAAGTTTAAATAAATAAATTAATTATTTTCATAACACATGACACACCCCAAAACGTGTAATTTAAAAGGGGGAATTGTAAGATTCACTCACAGTGGGTGCGTTCGGTTGATGACGTTGAATGCACGCGAAGTGGTTTTAACCACGAGTGAGATTTAACCTAGATAAATCGCATTATGGTTTGGTAAGTAAACGGATTTTATTAATCTATTTTAGTAGGATTGTTGGGTGTATTTTTGTGAGTTTGAGGCTATTTTCTAACCTTAAAAATGTTATTTTTAAGTATTTATAATTGATTTTTAATTAAAATAATTAAATAAAAATAATAAAAAAAATTTATCTTTTTTCTAACCGTTGACCGGCCCGTTGACCGTTGACCTGACCGTTGACCGGTTCAATTCGGAATACAGGTGCGCTGAGTGAGGCTCGACTCCGAGACCTCCCGTACGCGTGCACGCAGCTCTACCAACTGAGCTACGTGTCTAACCCGTTATATATCTGATTTTAATTATATATATATATTAATTAGATTAAACCGAAATTCACTTTATTTTAAAAACATTTTAAATCAATTCGGCGGTGCGCTCCACAGGTCTCGAACCCGGGACCTGTGGTTTAATTTAACACACAGTCCACCGCTGGACTGTGTGTTCAACATGTTATATAATTCGATTTTTATTATACTTAAATACTAATTAGTTATTTCCTTTTCTGCCTTATTTAAAAAGAAGAGATAATTGTCCGAGTCGGTGCTGAAGACCGGACTCGAACTCGTGACCTGTGATATAAACAAACACACAGTCCACCGCTGGACTGTGTGTCTAACTTGGTTATTATTCCGGTTATTAATATACTTAACATATAACTGTGACGACTCCGGTTCAGTTTAACAAAAAAAAATAAAAAAAAAATAAAAGATTTTTATTAAGGCAGCGTGTGTGAGACGGGAATCGAACTCGAGACCTTTGCATGTTTAACGTGCACACAGTCCACCGCTGGACTGTGTGTCTAACCCGAGTAAAATCCTGATTTATATTATACTTATATGATACATAAAAACATCGTCTTCCTCGTCAAGTTTGAACCAGAAATCGGAAATCGACTGGTTCAAGATTTTTATCAGTTTATTAGCGTTTTACAGTCCATTAAGGTAAGATAAAGGTGAAAAGATAAAGAAAATAAGCGAAAGAGGTATACCGACTAGATCCTCTGTTTTCCGGCAGAACTCCGGCGACAGAATTCAACTCCGGCGTCAGGTGTCTTGCAGCAGCGAGTCTTCCGAAAGCTTAAAAAGGGTGTGGGTGACTTGGGTAAAGGTTTAGGGGATTCAGTAAAGCTCAGAGATTAAAACTCGGTTTTCCGGCGAAAAACAGAAAAGTTCCGGCGAGGGAGTTTTCGCCGAGAAAGAGTGTGGTTCTGAGCGAAAAGGTTTTCAATGGTTTGAGGGTGAATTTATAGGGGAAAATCGAAATGCACTTGGTCTGATTTCCGACTGTATTCGTTGTTTTAAAATTTCCGGCGGTTATAGAAAAGTGTCGCGGACTTCAAACATCGGTTATAACCGATGTATTGTTAATGGTTTACGTTATAACGTAAATTGTAGTTAAGACTCGCGAGATTTCCGGGATTCCGACGACTGAACTGTTTGGGCGCCGGTTTTGAATTCGTAAAGTCACTTTATGAATTAAATGATTCTATTATTTAACAAACGGAACAAGTGGCGCAGTGGTTTGTGTTATGTGAGTTAAATACGTTTGCTGATTCGGTACAGACCCGGGTTCGAAACCCGGCAGAGGTAATTCATTTTTATTTTGCGATTTTTGACAGTTTTTCAAAAACTAAATATATATTCCCGTATAACAATTGATTACGGATCGTTTAAAAATATTTTGGGCATTTAATTCGCAACGAAATTTTTGACTGACTGTTCGGTTGCTAAACGGAGCGGGTTTGGTAAATCCGTTTTTGACGGATGTTACAGTATCCCCTGCTTTTTAGAAATTTCGTCCCGAAATTTAAATTGTGATATATTTGACTAAAAGAATGATGATGTTTTGTTTGACAGTTGTATGCTTAGAAAAATAAAGGTTTAAGTTTTTGTTCGAGGCGGTAACGTTCCTTGTAAGGGTTAAGTACCCTATTCAGGAATCGCTTTTTGTTACCTACTGTATAAGTATTGATAAACAGGAATGATTTGCTAAAAATGATATCATGCATAAGAGTTTAGATACGTTTGGAAAAATTATGGTTATGTCCTAAGGCAAAACTTCTAACACTACAATCTATATGGAACATAATTAAAAACACAACAACTGATATTTGAACATAGGTAAACACAACAGCTCATATTCGAACATGAATAAACACATCAGCAAATATTTGAACATGAATAAACACAACAGCAATTATTTGAATTCAAATTCTGATAGCATATATGTTTGAATGGTGGAGGTTCCTCTCTCGTTTGTTATGATGGAGAGGTTAGTTTATGTAGAAATGGAACACATTCCAATCTCTTTAAATAACATCATGATATAAATGTAACACAAATTCCAACCAAGGCAATACTAAATCCTACATGGAACTTCTCATAACCGCCTGATAATGCCTCTGATCCTTTGGCAAGAATACTTATATATAGGAAGTACCAGCGGCGTATCCACCATATTCTTGCCAAATTTTCATTAGTTTTATCCACAAGTTATGATTGGTTACCAAGAACTAATAAATCCTACATAGAACTTCTCATAACCGTCCGATAATGCCTCTGATCCTTTGACAAGAATACTTATATATAGGAAGTACCAGCGGCGTATCCACCATATTCTTGTCAAATTTTCATTGGTTTTATCAGTGAATTATGATTAGTCCTATAACTCTACAACCAATACAACAAACATAAAAATACTGAAATGAAATATATCTGTGCGATCAAGGCTCAATCAAACGGAGCCGATCGTATTGCATGTACTGAAAATGAAATGGATGTGCGCTCAAGGCTCAATCAAACGGAGCCGAACATATTGAATGTACTGAAATTGAAATTGTGTGCTCAAGGCTCAATCGGATGGAGCCGAGCGTATTGCATGTACTGAAAATGAATAACTTAACCACACAAACAGCCTATGCATGGAACCTCTCATAACCGCCTGATAATGCCTCCGATCATTTGACAAGAATACTTATATATAGGAAGTACCAGCGGCGTATCCACCATATCCTTGTCAAATTTTCATTGACTTTATCCGCAAGTTATGGTTAGTTCGATGCGACTCTACTACAAACACCACAACCACAAGATACTGATAATGAAATTGTCTGTGCGCTCAAGGCTCAATCAAACAGAGCCGAACGTATTGAATGTACTGAAATTGAAATTGTGTGCTCAAGGCTCAATCGGGTGGAGCCGAGCGTATTGCATGTACTGAAAATGAATAACTTAACCACACAAACAGCCTATGCATGGAACCTCTCATAACCGCCTGATAATGCCTCCGATCATTTGACAAGAATACTTATATATAGGAAGTACCATCGGCGTATCCACCATATCCTTGTCAAATTTTCATTGACTTTATCCGTAAGTTATGATTAGTTCTATGCGACTCTACAACAAACACAACAACCACAAGATACTGATAATGAAATTGTATGTGCGCTCAAGGCTCAATCGGGTGGAGCCGAACGTATTGCATGAACTGGAAATGTAAATTGAAATGTGCGCTCAAGGCTCAATCAAACGGAGCCAAACGTATTGCATGTATTGAAATGTAAAATGAAATAACCGATCAAGGCTCAAACAAACGGAGCCGATCGTGCGGGCACGCCCTGATCAACCGCATAATAAAATGGGGATCAAACTCAACCTCGATGGATGGGGAGCTACGGCCTCGGCAAAAGCATATACTGAAAACAATATATAATATACCATAATTTCTCTAACAGTCTACACATGTGATAAAGAAAAACATAAGACTAAACAATAGGAGTTGAATCTGGATCTTCGACGAAGAGGACTAGCTGAGTATCTTCGTTTGGGCCGTCATTATCTTCGACAGGATTGGCGTTGATATTGAAGACTCTTCCTCTTGCTGGTGGCATAGTGGTTGGGTTTTCTTGGTTTACTTGGTTAACTGGGTTTGATTGGGCTTGAGTGTTGATAACGTTAACCAATTGAGGGCATGTGTTTCTAAAGTGGGTAGGGTCGCCACAATTGAAACAAGCTCGAGCATATGGGAACATGGGGTATTGAGGTTGGTGATAAGTTTGGGCCATGTTTTGAGTAGGGGAAAAGGTTTGGTTTTGAAAGGTGCGACAAACATTGCTCAAATGACCATAGCGTCCACAAGTTGCACATAGACGACAAGGTAGGGTATGGGGATGGTGATAAAAACAATTGTTGCATCGAGGGTGAGGTCCAAGATATGGTTTCTTATCTGGGTAAGCTGAGTTGGGTGCCACTTGGGTGATTGGGATAGCTCGAATGGGTATGGCGTGTAAAACTGGTTGATTTCGTTGGGTAGCAGCGAAAAGTCGCCCGACTCTTCTTCTCTTAGGATTGGGTTGAGAAGGGGATTCGGTTTGAGTGGAGTAGGAGGTTTCAGTCGATTCTTTATCCTTCTTCTTCTCCTCCTTGAAGTCTTTGTTTCGGATTCGGTTCTCGGTGAGCTCTGTTGCTAGCTCCATTGCTGCTTCCAAAGTTGCAGGCTTGGTACTTATTACAGGGTCTTGAATCTTTGACGGAAGACCACGAATGTAGTGCTCTATCAAACGGTAGAGGGAAGTAAACATGTTGGGAACCATTTGATGTAATTCGAGGAACCTTTTGTTGTAGGTGATGTGGTCTCCTTCCATTTGCTTCAATGAGTAAAATTCATCTTCTAGCTTCTTGATTTCGCTCCTTGGGCACAAACGTCTGGTCATGATTTCCTTCAATTCGTTCCAAGTTAAGGACATAGCATCTTCAACACCTCGTTTGGCCTTCTCTGTGTTCCACCAAGTAAGTGCTATCCCATATAGTCGACCGGTAGCATAACGCACTTTGCGATCATCAGGGCAATCGCAATTTCGAAAAGTATTCTCCATTTCTTCAAACCAATGGAGGAGAGCGGTGACGCCTTCAGTCCCTTTGTATTTCGGAGGGTCGCATGATTTGAAATGCTTGTAGGTGCATTTAGTGGTATTTGGGGGAGAGTTGAAAATGTTTTGATTCGCTTGATTGACAGGATTAACGGTAAGTGCTTGTTGAACTTGGATTACAATATTGGGTATTACGGCAGCCATTTGTTGAGCGATTAAGGCAGCCATGCGCTCGCGGGCTTTTCTTGTTCTCGTCTTCCTACGGGCGAGGTTAGAAGACATCTACAAGAAATACATGACAAGAGTATGAGTTGGACGCTTTTGGGTTCATGGGTCGCATTAGGAATGAACATTCATAAAATAATTATAGATAAATAAATTACTACATCCATTGGATGTCTTGGGCTTTGCTCGCTGTTAGGCCCTTCATGCCGCCATACTTTACCTGTGTAATCATGTGGGCCCCCATGAATACCGGTTTTTCATATGGTTCGCACGGTTTCTGCCTGGTTGCGTACGCAAAAACCCGGAGAAAATCGAGAAATATGTATAGAACGTGTGATATTCGGAGTGTGTCCAGGTGTAGACACGGTGACACCTCAAAGTAGGTTTAGTTCGAACGACGTTTGGTGTGGCATGCTTTGGCCTAATAGGTCCTTCGTACTCTCATCGTTGGTCCCCAGGTAGGCAAACTGGTCCGTTATATTGGATTTATATGAATGCCAGCCTAGACAGGACGTTCCGACTACCGGTACTTGTACCCTTCCAGTTACTACATGCCCGTCGCAGAACTTACTTTGATGAGAATTGAAAATTGCACAAAATCTTTGGATAATGAGAGTATGAAAATAAATTGAATACATGAACATCGATATATGTATAATGAATATGTATATATGTATAATGAATATGTATATGAGCATGTATGTTTGACTGAAATGTAAACAAATATGAAACAAATAAATATCACAAGTTTGTATGTAACCACCTAATCAATTTAAAATTTAGGCAGACTATAGTATAGGCTCTAAGGGTCTAATAACCTATCCTATATCCCTATAGTCATGGCTCTGATACCAATCTGTCACACCCCGACCCGCAGCGGAAAAGGTGATCGGGGCATAATTGGGTTATCATCAAAGCTCATGACATTTATTAAGCGTTTCATATTCATTAATACAAATTAAATGGAAATTTACAATGATTGCTACAACATGATCTAACTAACAATCTAAACTTCTTTGTTCTCTTCTAAGGCATATCCTATGTTTTCCTTGCTTCAACCTGTTCACCTGTATCATGTGTAAAAAGGTTTTTGGATCAACATAATGTTGGCGAGTGAATCCTATGGAAAACATTTGAACAATTTATTTAAATTGATTATGAAATATGTGCACAGCCAAACATGAGTAAAATTAGATGTAACTTGATCGACAATCATAATATGTTAAATGAAAACACACATGAACAATAATGGAACAATTAGAGGCACGCGATGCTCAACTCGTCTCTCACGAGGAACTGAGGGGCCTGATGAATGAATTGCATGAACATGATAATATGAATAACACAACTACAAACAATATAAACTCAATGATACACACATGAATAATAATGAATTTGATGTGAAGCACGCGATGTTCTACTCGTCTCCCACAAGGAACTGATGGGCTTAATGTATGAGTTTCATATGACTTGACAAAAGGCAATAAGTAAATCACAACAATAAAAACAATCTAAGTTTAAGTCATGATGTGGTATGGCACAAGTTTAAATAAATAAATTAATTATTTTCATAACACATGACACACCCAAAACGTGTAATTTAAAAGGGGGAATTGTAAGATTCACTCACAGTGGGTGCGTTCGGTTGATGACGTTGAATGCACGCGAAGTGGTTTTAACCACGAGTGAGATTTAACCTAGATAAATCGCATTATGGTTTGGTAAGTAAACGGATTTTATTAATCTATTTTAGTAGGATTGTTGGGTGTATTTTTGTGAGTTTGAGGCTATTTTCTAACCTTAAAAATGTTATTTTTAAGTATTTATAATTGATTTTTAATTAAAATAATTAAATAAAAATAATAAAAAAAATTTATCTTTTTTCTGACCGTTGACCGGCCCGTTGACCGTTGACCTGACCGTTGACCGGTTCAATTCGGAATACAGGTGCGCTGAGTGAGGCTCGAACCCGAGACCTCCCGTACGCGTGCACGCAGCTCTACCAACTGAGCTACGTGTCTAACCCGTTATATATCTGATTTTAATTATATATATATATATTAATTAGATTAAACCGAAATTCACTTTATTTTAAAAACATTTTAAATCAATTCGGCGGTGCGCTCCACAGGTCTCGAACCCGGGACCTGTGGTTTAATTTAACACACAGTCCACCGCTGGACTGTGTGTTCAACATGTTATATAATTCGATTTTTATTATACTTAAATACTAATTAGTTATTTCCTTTTCTGCCTTATTTAAAAAGAAGAGATAATTGTCCGAGTCGGTGCTGAAGACCGGACTCGAACTCGTGACCTGTGATATAAACAAACACACAGTCCACCGCTGGACTGTGTGTCTAACTTGGTTATTATTCCGGTTATTAATATACTTAACATATAACTGTGACGACTCCGGTTCAGTTTAACAAAAAAAAATAAAAAAAAATAAAAGATTTTTATTAAGGCAGCGTGTGTGAGACGGGAATCGAACTCGAGACCTTTGCATGTTTAACGTGCACACAGTCCACCGCTGGACTGTGTGTCTAACCCGAGTAAAATCCTGATTTATATTATACTTATATGATACATAAAAACATCGTCTTCCTCGTCAAGTTTGAACCAGAAATCGGAAATCGACTGGTTCAAGATTTTTATCAGTTTATTAGCGTTTTACAGTCCATTAAGGTAAGATAAAGGTGAAAAGTTAAAGAAAATAAGCGAAAGAGGTATACCGACTAGATCCTCTGTTTTCCGGCAGAACTCCGACGACAGAATTCAACTCCGGCGTCAGGTGTCTTGCAGCAGCGAGTCTTCCGAAAGCTTAAAAAGGGTGTGGGTGACTTGGGTAAAGGTTTAGGGGATTCAGTAAAGCTCAGAGATTAAAACTCGGTTTTCCGGCGAAAAACAGAAAAGTTCCGGCGAGGGAGTTTTCGCCGAGAAAGAGTGTGGTTCTGAGCGAAAAGGTTTTCAATGGTTTGAGGGTGAATTTATAGGGGAAAATCGAAATGCACTTGGTCTGATTTCCGACTGTATTCGTTGTTTTAAAATTTCCGGCGGTTATAGAAAAGTGTCGCGGACTTCAAACATCGGTTATAACCGATGTATTGTTAATGGTTTACGTTATAACGTAAATTGTAGTTAAGACTCGCGAGATTTCCGGGATTCCGACGACTGAACTGTTTGGGCGCCGGTTTTGAATTCGTAAAGTCACTTTATGAATTAAATGATTCTATTATTTAACAAACGGAACAAGTGGCGCAGTGGTTTGTGTTATGTGAGTTAAATACGTTTGCTGATTCGGTACAGACCCGGGTTCGAAACCCGGCAGAGGCAATTCATTTTAATTTGCGATTTTTGACAGTTTTTCAAAAACTAAATATATATTCCCGTATAACAATTGATTACGAATCGTTTAAAAATATTTTGGGCATTTAATTCGCAACGAAATTTTTGACTGACTGTTCGGTTGCTAAACGGAGCGGGTTTGGTAAATCCGTTTTTGACGGATGTTACAGAACCGACGGACCTCTGCCGGAATTCTGTGAACAACACTAATTGGTACGTCTTTTTCCCCAAACTCTCTCCATTCTTTACCTTTAAATTACTTATAATGTTTGAAAATCGAATATGACATGAATCAGTCAAAAACAGTTGAACTTGGTTTTTCTGGGTAAAATTAAGGAAGAAGACGAAGACGCAGTTTAACATAAGACTAATAAAAATCGATATAACGAACGGGTTAGACACACAGTCCAGCGGTGGACTGTGTGCAAATAATACGCACACGTCACGAGTTCGATCCCTGCTACACGCACTCCCTATGTAATAAAATGCCTTTTTGTTTAAAACTGAACCGGGTTAACTCCGTTAGTTGTTAAGTATAATAAAAACCGAGATATTAACCAGGTTAGACACACAGTCCAGCGGTGGACTGTGTGCAACACTAAGTCGCACGTCACGCGTTCGAAACCTGTTACTGGCACCAGTTGAACGAATTAAAATGTTTTTGAAATTAAAAGAATTTTGGTTAAATCGAATTAGTATATAAATATAATTAAAAACAAGATTATTTCGGGTTAGACACGTAGCTCAGTTGGTAGAGCTGCGTGCAAGCGTACGGGAGGTCTCGGGTTCGAGTCTCACCCAGCGCATATTTACACACTGACCGAACCGGTCAACAGGTCAACAAGTCAACGGTCAACGGTCAACGCAAAATAAACAATTTTTTTTTTATATTTTTATTTATTTAATTTAATTTAAAAATCAATTAAAAATACTTAAAAATAACATTTTCAAAGATAGAAAATAGCCTTAAACTCACAAAAATATATCTAAAAATTCCATTAAAATCCTTAATAAAATCCACTCATTTACTATATTTTTCCGTTATTATTTAGGTTAGTTATTTCTCGTTGTTCCGCTCATCCAATTCGTGCGCATCTCACCATCTCCAATCCAACGCACCCAATGTGAGTGAATCTTACAAATTCCCTGTTTTAATCACGTTTTGGGGTGTATCATGTGTCTTGCTATATATTATATTTAAATCATTGTGCATACATCATATCATGAACATGTGTATTCAGTTTGTTTCAACTGTTGTGTGGTTATCGTTAGATGCAATTTATTATTTCTAGTACATGCAATTGCATAGGCCGCTGCTCCCCATTACATTATGAGCGTTGAGCATGTTCCCCATTACATTATGAGCGTGAACCTGGCGTGCCCACATACGATCGGCTCCGTTTGATTGAGCCTTGATCGCACAGACATTTTCATTTTCAGTACATGCAATACGATCGGCTCCGTTTGATTGAGCCTTGATCGCATAGTTTCATTCATGTTATTTATCGTATGATGTTGGTATGTTAATGTATGTTATCATGTGTTATTGTATGTTATAGTTGTTATTGCTATTGCTACTGCTTGGTTATTTACATTTGCTCATTTATGATTATGCACAATTTTTCATTGATAAACTAACAAGAAAATCAATAACAAATGTTTATCTAACAAGGTTCACTCGCCAACTTATGTTGACCCAAAAACCCCATTTTTACACATGATACAGGTGAACCAGCAGCAGCCAGAAACACATAGGATTGGACTAGAAGAATAAAATGATTTAGAGTTTGGGATTGTTATGTTTGGTTTATTTACTTTGTATTGTATGGTCACGTTTGGATATTTGGAAATGTAACTTTGACTTTAATAAATATGAAACATATTAGTAAATATCATGAGCTTTGGTGATAACCCAATTATGCCCCGACTCTTATTCCGCTGTGGGTCGGGTGTGACATCAAGTGAAATTATACATTCCCCCTCATTTGTAATAGAAAGAATGCCCATACCTTTAGAAGTAGAAATAGCCGATTGTAAAAGTTATTTGTTATATGAGATATGTAGAAAGTGTAAGATCACCATAGAGGATGAAGAATTTGATATCGATCTTATTCCCATGGTTTTGGGAGAATTCAAGGCGGTGATAGGTATGGATTGGCTATCCCTTCACCATGCGGAAATTTTGTGTGAAAGCAAGATCATACATGTTATGTCTCCTAAAGGGAAGCGGGTAAGCATTTATGGAGAAAGAAGAGTAGAGACTAAATTATGCACCATTGTTGAAACAGTTAAGTATGTACGAAATGGAAGTAAAGCCTTTTTAGCCTATGTAGTTGATACTAAGCAAGCTATTTCAAAAATAGAAAACACAAGAATTGTGAATGAATATCCGGATGATTTGTCGGGCCTTCCACCGGAGCGAGAGTAGAATTCCGGATCGAATTAGAACCAAACGCCAAACCCGTAGCCTAAGCTCCTTATCGATTGGCACCCACTGAAGTACAGGAATTAATGGTTCAATTGCAAGAACTTTTAGATAAAGGATTTATACGTCCTAGTGTATCTCCTTAGGGGGCACCAGTCTTGTTTGTAAAAAAAAGGATGGTTCGATGCGTATGTGTATCGACTATCGCGATCTTAATAAACTCACGATAAAGAATCGATATCCCTTACCAAGAATAGATGATCTCTTCGATCAACTACAAGGGGCAAGTTGGTTTTCAAAAATTGACTTGCGTTCGGGATATCACCAGCTACGGGTAAGGAAGAAGATGTAGCTAAGACCGCGTTTAGAACTCGTTACGGACATTATTAGTTTTTGGTAATGTCTTTTGGGTTAACTAATGATCCGGCCGCATTTATGGATTTGATGAATAGAGTATGTCGAAATATGTTAGACAAGTTTGTAATAGTGTTTATAGACGATATTCTGGTATACTCTCAAAGTGAGTTAGAACATGCTCATCACCTACGAGAAGTACTTGAGACACTCCGTAAGGAAATGTTATACGCTAAGTTTTCCAAATGTGCATTCTGGCTCAGAGAAGTGCAATTCTTGGGCCATGTGATTAATGAGAAAGGAATTTCAGTAGATCCATCTAAAGTAGAGGCTGTGATTAAATGGTTACCCCCAAAGAATGTTAATGAAGTACGAAGTTTTCTAGGCTTAGCTGGCTATTATAGGAGATTTATTCAAGATTTCTCTAAAATAGCCTTGCCTATAACTAGATTAACAAAGAAAGAAGAAAAATTTTCACGGAGTCTCGAACAAGAGAAGGCTTTCCAAATGCTAAAAGAAAAATTGTCAAGTTCACCGGTGTTAACCTTACCAGAAGGAATGAAAGATTTGGTAGTATACACGGATGCATCACACCAAGGGTTAGGGTGTATCTGAATGCAACGAGGAAAGGTCATTGCTTATGCTTCAAGGCAACTTAAACAGCATGAAGGCAGTTATCCGACTCATGATTTAGAGTTGGAAGCTGTAGTTTTGCATTGAAGATTTGGAGGCACTATTTGTACAGAACAAAATGTACAATCTACTCAGATCACAAGAGTCTCAAGTACTTCTTCGAACAAAAAGACCTTAATATGAGACAAAGAAGATGGCTAGAATTGATTAAAGATTATGATTGCGATATTCTTTACCATCCAGGTAAGGCTAATGTCGTAGCAGACGCTTTAAGCCGAAAGGAATATCCGCCGCCATTCTGAGTAAAATCAATGAGAATGATAGTTACACCTAACCTTATCAAAGCAATAAAGGAAGCTCAAACTAAATCGTTGAATGCGAATGATCAAAAAGGCTAAAGGACGAAAGGATTCATCGACAAGCTTGAAATGAATGCAAGCGGAATGAAAACAAGGTATGACCGGACTTGGATACCACGCCACTGTGATGTAAAGACTCTATTATTAGAAGAAGCGCACAAGTCCCGCTACTCGGTTCACCCGGGAGCCACCAAAATGTATCGAGATTTGAAAGGAAATTATTGGTGGCCGGGAATGAAACGCGACATTGCTAAGTATGTATCCAAATGCTTAACATGCTCACAAGTGAAAGTGGAACATCAGAGGCCGTATGGGAAATTGCAACCGCTGGAAATTCCAATATGGAAGTGGGAAAACATAACTATGGATTTGGTGACCAAACTTCCCAAAACAAAGAAAGGTCACGACACTATCTGGGTTGTTGTCGATCGTTTCACGAAAAGTGCTCATTTCTTACCAATACGGGAGATTTACTCGTCAGAAAGGATGGCGGAAATATATGTGAATGAAATAGTTTTTCGCCATGGAGTACCTGTGTCTATCATTTCAGATCGTGACGCCAGATTTGTTTCTCGTTATTGGAAAAAGTTCCATGAAGATATGGGTACCAAACTACACTTGAGTACCGCATACCATCCTCAAACGGATGGCCAATCAGAAAGAACCATACAAACATTGGTTGATATGCTAAGAGCATGTGTTTTGGAGTTTGGGGGAAACTGGGATGACCATTTACCATTAGTGGAGTTCTCATACAACAATAGTTATCAAAGTAGTATTCAAATGACGCCATACGAAATGTTATATGGGAGGAGATGTAGAACCCCAGTTTGTTGGGGAGAAGTGGGGCAAAGAGAACTTGCTCCCAAGGATATAGTGACAAGAACTAATGAAAAGATCGACCTATTACGAGCTCGATGGAAAGCGGCGCAAGATCGACAAAAGTCCTATACGGACAAAAGGAGGCGTCCTATTGAATTTCAAGTTGGGGACCGGGTATTATTGAAAGTCTCCCCATGGAAAGGCGTAATTCAATTCCGTAAGTGAGGAAGTTGGGTCCTCGATACATTGGACCATTTAAAATTTTAGCTCGTATTGGGAAAGTTGCGTATCGGTTAGAACTACCCCCAGCATTAGATGGTATTCATAACACTTTTCACGTGTCACAATTACGAAAATGTCTTGCGGATGAAACGACACATATACCATTTGAAGACATTGAGGTGGACGAAGGAATGAATTATATTGAAAGACCAATAGCCATAAAAGATTTCAAGGTAAAAACCCTTCGTAACAAGGAACTTAAGCAAGTGTTAGTTCAATGGCAACACATGAAAGGATCGGATCTCACTTGGGAACCAGAGATGAGATGCGGAAAGTTCTACCCGAATTTATTTGGTATGTATACCGGTTTCGAGGACGAAACCTTCTTTAAGGAGGGTGGACTTGTAACGCCCCAAAAATCTAGTTATGCCTACATATATGTATGATTTGGATAAACTACAAATAATAACTAGGAGTGTGAACTTAATTAGAGCATAATGGAAGTTCTAACTTAAAAGAGTAAGTTCTTATACTTACTATTATTGGCGATTATAAGGTTTTAACAAACTTTAAACTGAGTTAAAGTGGTACATTTAATTGTCATGAATGGATAAGTATGTAGAAGCATGGTTAAGAATATATTTCGTTCCAAACGAGTCAATGAATGAAAGAGTTCATAAAGAATGTATAATACAATTGTGTAAGTTAGAATCATGAAGTTAAAAGTGAGTTAATATTGACTTTTGTGATTGTGATGTAGGTAAAGTTGATGTTTAATCGTCAAGCGAAGCTTGGATCGAACACACCTTGTTACTCTTATACGCTTCCGGTTATGTTTTGAACGCCAAACGGGTCATAAACTTTTTGGGTTGTAAAAATATGAACTTTAAGCTCGTGTCTTTTGTAAGTGAATTAAGTGGATATTGTGGTATGGTAGTTTGGTTAAATGGTATTAAAAGACTTTTAACGATAACGGTTGCTAAATCTCGTTATAAGGGTATTTTGGTTAAAAATTTATGTGTAGAAGGAAAATTTTTAAATCTTCGGCGTTTTGATCTTAAATGGAACTATGAAGCTTACATATACCGCCCCCTGCCACCTCAGTTTCAATGGCGCCCCTATAGTGCCCCTTCCCTATTTCCTAGGCGCCAAGAGAGGGGGGGGGGGGGCATGGAGAGAGCTTCATCCCAATAACGAGCGTTAATGGCATGTGCAGGTGAGTCTATTGTTTTCAACCAATCATCTTTTTTGCTCTTTATTATTATTATTATTTTTGTATTTTGTTTAATAAGAAGCTTTAAATCACACGTGCAAGTTAACGATAAAGCCTCTAGCTTACATGGTGTATACATGGGTCTGATGTGGCACTATAAAATCCCTATGGGTTTTAAACCACACCCACCAACCTTATTATTATATTTTTATGAACGCCATTAGCCTGGTATATTTCGTAGTAGTGGGGGCTCACACCGAAAAGGTAGATGGAAACGAACAGGCAAAGGTCATACAGGTGAAAAGAAAGGTCATTGGCGAATATGGAAACCCTAAAAACAGGTAGGTTAATTCCTATGGAATCTTTAGGTTTCTGTTCAAACGTTTTGTGGTAAAGACTTGAGGGAACTTGGTACTATTTCCTTTCAGGAAATTAGGGATATATGTGACTTTATTGTTTAAATAAGCAATTCTAGACCAATAATTGTAGGTAGAAGAATTATATATAAACTTATATTGTTGTTTTCACCATTTGCATTTCACATGTAGAGACATCGGTAGTCGGTAAAAGGGGGTGTCCTGATTTACAAAATAAAATTGTTTAATTATCTACTTATTATCCTTTAATATGATATAATATAAATGGATAAGGAGGTTAATAAACAATCAACACGCCCAAACATGGGACTCGATTTCACTATATTTATTTAAAAATCCTGAATCATTTGGATAAGTGTATTTTCAGTAATGAAAACAACATATTATTGATCGTTAGTTAAATAAGCTGATTAAGATCCATGGAGTTGGATTGTTTTTATTACTAAAGTATAAATGTTATAAAGATGTGTTTACGGTTTGGGTTTAACCGTTTTTAGGCTATTCATTATGGTTTTATTTTTTTCACTCCACGTCACTGCCACATTATAAAGTAATTGCTACTTCACACATTACCACGGCACTTTCTTTTATTTTTTTCACTAACATTTTCTATAGTTTCACTAGTTCTCATCACATCCAGATCATATCTTAACTACTACCCCTATGTTAGAATCTTATTTTTTATGTAAACTAATTTACCAAAAATAGTGGATATTGGATTTAAATAACCTTAACTTTTACCAATTGGCCAATAATACTACTAACTTTCGATTTGTACACCAGCACTCCCAACTTTCAACTTATTGGCCGATAACACTCTCTTATTAACTGAAAACTAACCCAGTTAGTTTTTGATGATGTGGCCCTTTTACTGACGTGGCAATTTTTGAAGACGTGGCAGGTGATATGGTGGCTGACATGGCATTTTTAGTGACATGACAACTGATATCAGCTAATTAGGTTAGGTTTCAGTTAGTTAGGGAGTATTATCGGTCAATAAATTGAAAGTTGAGAGTGCTGGTGTACAAATCAAACTTTTGGAGTGTTATCGGCCAATTGGTTAAGGTATTTAAATCCAATATCCCAAAATTAATTAAGTAAATAAATACAATTAATTTAATGAAATAATAATAAATCAATGATATAATTATTTACTAGATCATTGATTTTCTATTCATTACTTACTTAAATAATTTTTATATTAGCTACTAATTAATTAAATGGTTAATAATAAGTTAATTTAGTGTATTTAATTTATAAACTTTTAAAGTTTATTAAAATTCAATTCAAACCATAAGGTTAAGTTTATAAAGTGTCAAATAATTTAGAGATTGTTTTGAAAATATACGAAACCTTATCATCTTCTCCCAAAACCCAAATCATAACCAAACCTCCATCTCCATTGTTCAAAAAACCTTCACTTCAGCACCAGACCTTCATCTCTTCATCTTAAAAATAATAATAATAATAAAAAATTAAAGATGCAATTAGAAAAATAATCAAACAGTGGGAGTCCCACCTTCTTGTCCCCTTCACTGGCGTGACCAGCCCAACACCACCCACTTTCAATCTCCCTTCATGCCTCACCCGCCACCATTCAAGTAACAGGTAACAGGTAAGTTAGTCGTAGCGGATTGTTTTAGGTCAAGCCATGAGTCAAAATGTTGGTAAGGATCATATTCTTATTAATTGTGTATATTTTGTACAACCTATTATTTTGGTTTTATTCTAATAAGATGTTTTAGTGGCACATATTCTTATTAA
Source organism: Scalesia atractyloides (assembly GCA_947069175.1). NCBI lineage: Eukaryota > Viridiplantae > Streptophyta > Magnoliopsida > Asterales > Asteraceae > Scalesia > Scalesia atractyloides. The sequence goes on along the minus strand of CAMTDV010000020.1, from coordinate 2,519,048 downwards.
TTGTATGTTCTATATATATGTTTACATAAAACATTTGTTTCTATTTTTAGTTACAATAAAAAAAAAGTTATCAACACAATATTCCATCAATAATCTGATTGTAAACGTTGTCGCTAATCCCTTGATGAAAATTCAATCGCTAATTCGTTGATAGAACTATAATAGTAACCATCGATGGTAATCTTGTAGGTGATCCCTCAGTAATGTCTGTTGGAATTCACATTACCCAACGAGTATGCCCGGTACCTAACATGTACCAGCCAGGCCCAGAATGAGGACAAGATTTACAATTGGATATGTGACTCGAGTTACCAATATTTGTCCTAAACCGTCTCATTAACATCCCTAGCTAGTTGGCTCTTAGTTAGTCACCTGCTCGCTAAATCCCTGCGCAATCGCATTAACTATCTTATAAACCGATGTATCCACAACTATGATCTAACTGGATTCAAAAGAACAAAAATTACATAATTCATCCCTAATCCCGCGATAAAAGTTCAATCGCTAATTCGTTGATAAAACTATAATGGTAGTTGTTGCTATGATTCAACGGCAATCCATGGATGATAATCTTCTAGGTGATCGCATAGTAATGTCTATCGGTTTCACAAGCAGGTTACTGGATTAGGCCGTGGACAAGTTTTACAATAGGATATGCGACTAGAGTTACCAACATTTGTCCTAAACCGTCTCATTAAAATCTCTAGTTAGCTCTTAGTCGGTCACCTGCTCGCCAAATGCATGCGCAACAACATTAGCTATCTCATAGACCGATGTTTCTACAACTATGATCGAACGAGATTCAAAAGAACAAAAAAATACATAATTCGTCGCTAATCCCTTAATGAAAATTCAACTGTAATGGTCGTAGTCGCTATGATTCGTCGACAATTCCTTATTGATAATCCTGTGGGTGATCCCTCAGTAATGTCTATCGAAATTCACATTACCTAGCGGGTATGCCCGGTACCTAACAGGTATTGGATTAGGCCTAGGACAACTTTTACAATTGGATCTGTGACTCGAGTTACCAACATTTGTCCTAAACCGTCTCATTAACATCTCTAGTTAGCTCTTAGTTGATCACCTACTCGCCAAATCCATGCCCAACTACATTAGCTATCTTATAGACTGATGTTTCCACACCTATAATCATGTCAAAGTTAAAATTAACTCTTAACCGCAGTAGTGTGTTTGTTCGAGAAAAGGTACCATAGCATTGTATTACGATGATATATTGGTTTACAATCATTGGCATGCCAAGGGTGTACCATTATGATGGTAATGTGTTTGCTCGAGAAATATACGAATGCCATTGCCGTTGAAACACTAAACACATTGAAGGGAAAGAATATCGGAACAACTCGTACATCATTGGCACATATACAACTACTTCAAGGAGAATGTAAGCATTTAGTGTTATCACAATCATTATGAACTCCTCTTTGGGCATGAGGTGTATCATGATGAGTCTAACATTCTTTTCTTCTGTCAGCTATTAGAAATAAACCTACAAACGTTTTAGAATTTTCGAACATACAAAGACTTTTGTTACAACATAAATGGAGCTCACTTTATTTTAGAGGCATATTTTCAAAATTATTAATGTGATTATGGATATCTGAAAGTTTTAATGTTTTATATAAAATGGGAAATTATTTAATGGTGAGTTAATTTTTCACTACCAGCTTTAATTTAATTTGTGTATGGTCATATTAAGCATACGAAATATATGTCTTGATGAGAATAGTAAGATGTAGTGGTCTTATGGTATGATGTTTATCACTCGTCAAAAAAATAAAAGTTCAATTTTTTACAAGTCTAACGATAGATCGTATTTCGGTGCAAAATATTGTTTTTCAAAAAGAAACAAAGCTGATGATACTCTGCCTTAATTCCCATTAAATGTCAAGGTTTCAGGCCCTTTTTTTCGTTTATTCTTCCTTAAATACAAAATCTTTTGGGACGTTTTCCCAAATCAATATTTTAAGTATTATCACGTTATTGTCCCGTCTTCAGACTTTATATAATGGCCACTTCCCTTCAAAAAGAACACATGAAACTCTTAAGATTTATCTCTCTCCCACTAAAGTATCCGTGAAACCCTAAGAATCATTGTTTTCTCCCCCTGAACTCTACACCCAAATATATGTTCCATATTTATACGTAAAAATATTTATAGCTAGCTAGCTCTCTTCTTTTTATTCATATGTGTCCCTCGTATGAACTACCACATAGTAGTTCAACGAGTACTATTTAGCTAGGACCAATTTCAAAAAGAAGAGAGCTGTCTTCAATCAGGTTGTGGTAAGATTTCAATTAGCTGCCGACTCATTCATCCAAATACCGAGTCAAAAGCATGGCACTGGGTAAGTGAGTGAATGATGCGGGAGACAAATTGGATCTTAAACTCCTTGCGGTTGGACTGAAGGGAGCTCCCTTCATATTTTCACTTACCAAATTTTCATTTTGTAATGACTGCTTTATTAAATTAACATACTTAACTTTATATGCAAATTAACAAACCATCATTAATATTGTGGATACATATTGCTAAACCATGAGGTATTGTGTTCAATTCCTTTGCTTCTTAGATCTACTCATCTGCATGCATAATGTTTCATCATGCATTTAGTCATTTTTTATTTAATGGCATGTTGGTTCAGACGAACTGCTTCTTGTTGTTCTTTGTGTTAAATTAATGCTGCCTCATTTGAGTCATATATATAGAATGTACATTTGTATAAATCTCCTGTGATATTTTAGTTTTGGAAATCAACTTTTTAACTTTTTTCTGGGCAGATTCAAGCTGAAAAGCATTTTGAGAAGTTCTTTCGTAGATTCCTTCGGTTGTCTGAAAGATTCTAGTACTTAACCTATCAAGTTGAAGACTGATAGCTAGGGGATGAAAATGCTATAAACTTCTGTCAGCTTTCAAGTGTTAGATTCAGTTTTTCTGTAGCAACGGTTGAAACCCTAATCTTTCTAGTTCGTGCAGTTTTCTCCAAATTATTGAGACCTTGTTCATCTTGTTTTTTTGGAAAGCAAATTTCTTTTTAATCTTGTTTTGTTTGATGAGTACTTCTATATCATTTGAAATTGTAGGATTTTTTTTATTATTATTGCTATTATTTTTTGTGATTGTTCAATGGCATTCAATTATGGATCCATATATACAGTAAAAATCCAGTTTTTAGGCATAATTGTATCATTAAAAACAATAACTTACACATTAAAATTTCTTTAATTAGTTTACATTTGACGATATGCATAATCATCCTGGATGGAAATCAAATTTCATAGTCTAGGTTGGCGAGAATTTAATGTTAGAGACCTCATTTTGTAATTTGTTTATGTGTGTCGGGACTCCCAGTTTCCTGCTGGCCCTTTGTCCTATTTCTTCGAATGAATATATAGTTGCCATTTCAAAAAAAAAAAAAATCCTGGATAATCATTTGATGCCAAGGAAGGTACAATGAATCAAATAAGCATAAGTGAACTAGAAACAATCAAAATAAATTAAAAGATCTCAATCAAACCACTTATGGCAAAAATATTTTATATATGAGTCATCCATACAACATGGCAGCCTTCAAATGGAGAGATGATATGCACTTTCAACTTGAAAATTGGATTCTTGGTTTAACAAGAAAAAGAAATTAAGATCAAAAGGTTAGGCAATGTCAAAGTAAATGTTTAGTTATAAAAATTTATATGGAGTTAAATCGAGTTTGAAATCCATTTCATAAGCTTACTTGGTTTTAAAAAAATGGTAATTTTGAAACAATTTTTTACACCGTCATTCTCTTGTCCATAAGTATTTAAGTTTTCATTGGTTACGATAGAAAGTTTTAAATTCAGGAGTTCTAAGAGACGATTAAAGATATAAATAGGTATATGTTTAAAAAAGTTTATTTTAATTCTTTTAGTTCACGTTTATTAGTTGTTCGACTATTATATTCCTTGGGGAATTGACCACAAAATTCTTCAAAAGTCAACTGTCTGTGTATTTTAAAGATTTTCATGCTATTGTTATCTTAAACGGGATAAAGTGTCATATTATATCATAATTGTGTGATCAACTAAAGATGATATGTGTCTCTTTTGAGTAGTGATAAAAATAATCCAATTAACCATGTTATATTTTCTATAATGATTCAAATAAGACAAAACTAAATAGAATAACCCAAATGAGACAAATAAGATGTTCTTTTATTACATTAATAACAATAAATTCTGTAACGGTTCATTACTGATTTCATTTATGCTTTAATTTATCTAATATTATAAAGAACGGATCATATATGATAAACTTTGATATTTTTGAGTAAATTCAGTTCTGTCACATATTATAGTTTTTTTCTTACGTTGCTTTAATTAATGTGATATCAATCTTTATAAAGTTTTGTCACCCACAACCAAAGGTATGATCACCCCTGATGAATAGCGTAGGTATATTATACTCTGCGTATCATATGTATTCTTACAAAGTTTATAGCAGAATTTGTGTTGGTCATCTCTCAACGATAACGATAATTATTATAAACATCGTATGAGTCCGCTAGTTTCATATGCATTGCAGTGTTTTCAAATGTACAAATACTTGGTATACATTCATTGCTGAATGCCAACACATACTCCACCTACCATAGTTATTGTTGGAATCGGTGGTTTAGAAGTTAGATATGGCAAATGTGAAGTTGAATATGTCATCCAAGCTAACACGGTGTTAGTTGGCTTGTTGGAATTGATAGTTTTAAAATTTAAATCTTATACAGTAACGTATGTCGTATTTAACATCTTGGAGAATAGCAGAGCACCGCAATTCACATACTTTTGGATCTAGCTCTACATGAAATCCTTTGTTGAAGTACCTTGAGCAAAACATAGTTACAACAATATTTGTAGTAGTGTGAGTTAATAGGCTTCTCCAACTCTTGATTGGCAATGAGGCTGATGGTTTCCCATGAGTGCTTTGTTCACTTACGCTCACACGTTTCTGATTTTTAGTTAAGCAACACGTAAACATATTGTTTTTGAGCAAAATTTATATTTAAGATATATATAAAAATAAGCATGTCACAACAATATAATTCAAATTTTATAACACATCGTTTCTTAAAAACGATAAGGGAAAAATATAATATGCTCAAAAATAATTATAATAACAAAAATACTATATGCTCAAAAATAATTAAAATAATAAAAATTTATATTAACTGAAAAAAACCCATAATGTAGTACTAGAACCCTTAACCTTCCTGGGAGGAACACTTTCCATCATAAGCATTTGATACCACTAAGTTATAAGGTTTTTTGCCCACAAAGTGATCTCGTTACCAAATGACTAGACTATATGGAGTGGATGGGCATGAAGAGGGGATATTAAGCGTCATGTGTGACACCCAACGAAAAATCTCAAGCAAACTAGCTTCTTCAACGATTGCTTGCCAAATTTGGGACAAAATTTCTTTCAACTTGGGGATGATATAACAATCCGTACTTTTCGAGGTTAGCACTACTCACTTTCTCGTCTACTAACTCATGACTCGTTATTATTTCTCGTCACACGATTTAATGTGTTTATTAAACGGCTAAACTTATAATATATAATTTAGTTTTGCGCAATAATAATTCAAAACCTAAACGCGTTTACATAATCCGATATTTCACCTACGTTCACCCTGATCCAAACCCGTGTAGTCGAAGTCGAACCCCACACCTTTGCTGCCAGTTGTGGCCCAACCCGACTTCCTTACACCTCTCTCCCTTTACGGCCAAACGGCCCAAATAAGTTAACCCAAAACGCCACCCTAGATCCTATCTCTTTTTTGTTTTTGGCCCAAGAAACCAAACTTGATTTACCATTACTTGAGGCCCACACCCACTTATCTCTTTTCCTAACTTACGACCCAAACCACCCCAAAACCGCCCTACACCCCTTTTTATTTCTTTTGTTACGTAAAGTGTTGCATGAAATCTTATTTTTCCCTCACAACTAAACCCTAATCACAATCACAAAGCTCCTGCCCTCCCTTTGCTTCTTCTTGATCAGCGAAGCACAAGGACATGGTTCCCGATTACGAGCTTGGATCGGTTCTACATCACTCTTATAACTTGGTAATCCTTATAATATAGTCTTGGTTCTTGATTAATCTTATTTTCTTAGCTGCGTTGCTTGATGTTTTTGATAATATGATGATGCTTGTAGTTCTGATGGTTTAGGATCATGTGTATATGATGTTTAAGTCGTTTGTGAGTTCGGTTAGTCGTAGGGTTTCGTTTCTTTGCATGATTAGATGTGAATCTTGTTGGTTCTTATGGAATAATTGAAATATAACTATATTTATGATGATAATTTACTGTGGTTTATGATTATGAGTCGTTTGGTCTATTAAGTAATCGTTTTGGGGATCAGGTAACAAAAACAGAATCTGTCCAGCATGTTACAGCCGACCTGTGTCGATTATAGCCGGGTCAAATTTTATTAAAAACTGATGTTTCTTGAGTCTATAACATAGTCCAAGGTACCTTTCAAACCCGCTGGAATTGCATTTTTTCGACGTCGTTTGATATTTTAAACGAATTATTTCGTAACAAGGGTACAGGCTGCGTTTTCTGTCAGAATTTGTAGCTCATTAAGAATGTCATAACTCAATGTAGGAATTGAGTTATTACCTAAACATTTTACTGTAGATAGTTCTAGGTGATATTAAAAATCTTCCACTGGAATTTCGTTAAAAGAGTTAACAAAGATTTTCTAATGATTTTTGCTGTAAACTGTCATCAGAAGGATACAAATCAGACCTAGGTGTAAAGAACGATTTTTAGTGATTTTTTGGTAATATTAAGGTCATGAGAAAAGTACACAAGTATTCTGAACTAAATGGCATGTTGTGTTAAAATATCATAATTTTAGAGCTCGTTTAGTATTTTGAATAAATTCCAGAAAATGCATAAATTCTGATAAAAAAACTGATACGTTCAGAAAGTGACTTTTGAATGTTTCGAGTGTACAAATGTGTTATCATAGGGTGAAGTGATCGTTTGAAACATTAGTGGGTGTCAATGAATGTGTTATATGGAATAATATGATCACATGCACTAACTTATATGGACGAAAATTGTATGTCAAACGTGATTCTATGGCTATGTATTAAACTACGGGTATGATTACATGAATTAAACTAACTGAAATGGTAAACATATCAGGTAGAGATTGACCACTCCTGATTACCTTTCACACTTAATTCTGCCGAGCAAACTAAGGTGAGTTCACAATCTTTTCCAAAAGAAAGCGTTCCTAGTTTGGAACAACACTTTTTACGGTATCCCTGGTTGGGGCTACACGCGTTGTTTTAAGTTGGAACCACTTAACATACTATCCACTGGAGGTTGAGTAGTACACTTGGACTAAACGAACACTCTATCATGAAAGTCCCTACATTGTTACCGATTAATTTGTCAGCGAGGCTACGCGGTGTATTAGTTGATAGGCTATTAGGTTGACACACCTCACACTGTGCTGAGAGCCGGACATGAACTTTTAACCTTCACTTTTACATTAATGTTGATAGACGGTAATGAGGCCACAAAACGAAATGTCAGCATTTGGTACACAGTTTAGTCATTTTATTAGGGTTAGCTACCCAAGTCACACATAAACCAAAAACAGTTGTGAACTTTACTTTTGCTTAACTAAAATTTGTGAATTCGTCAACTTTATGTTGACACGTAATTGCATGCTTTGCAGGTCATTAGGTACAGCTGGGATGAATTGCTAGCGTGGTGTGGTTTGATAAATGTTATGTTTTAAATTACTTATTAAACTTGTGGTTTTTAAATATTTGTTGAGATTTGTAACTTTATTTTCGCTACAACTTAAACTGTGTTTTGGCAATTAAAATTTGATCGCTAATCAGGTTGTTAATGATGTTTTCATGATTTAAAGCTTGGGTTCAACATGATTAGTGGCTAGATACTGGTTAGTCACACGCCTCGCGATAAAACTCTGCATGTAGAATTTAAGGGTGTGACATCATGTGACATCCACGTCAGCAAGAGGGTGATAAGAAAAGCATGAGGTGGTGTTGGACGTGGAAAGGGGCCCCACTGTTTTTGTTAGTGTTAAAAAGAACATAACTAAACATAGACCTCCTACCACAAACCAGTAATCAACTCACGTCTAAATCACCAACAAAATTGTCCCGCGTGCCGATGAAGAACCTCACACCATTGCCACCATACCACCCCACGGGACGGTGTTCTCGGCATGAAAGAGGCACCACACCACTTTTCCATATCCACTCTGCATGATCTTTAGGATCACAAAACTGTGCCTTCTTACGAGAAAAGTAAATATCCTTTAGTATCAAAAAAACCGTTTGAATTATTTGTTTTAAAATGATTTTAAACTAAAATAGATAGATAGATAAAATAGGGAATCAGTTGGTAAAATTATTAAACCCAAAAAGATTTAGGAAAAAGAATTCAATCATTTAGAACCTTTATATATAATAAAGAACAAAGGTTGGGACACTTGTCCCCTTCACATTCATCTGGGACACGTGTCAACTCCTCCTTACATTTACTATTGTGTTCATCATGTCACACCCCGACCCGCAACGGGAATAAGAGTCGGGGCATAATTGGGTTATCACCAAAGCTCATGATATTTACTAATATGTTTCATATTTATTTAAGTCAAAATTACATTCCCAATAATCCAAACATGTCCATACAAATACAAAGAAAAATAACCAACTAAACAATTCCAAGCTCTAAATCATTTTATTCTTCTAGGCCAATCCTATGTGTTTCTTGCTGCAGCTGGTTCACCTGTATCATGTGTAAAAATGGGGGTTTTTAGGTCAACATAAGTTGGCGAGTGAACCTTGTTAGATAAACATTTATTATTGATTTTCTTGTTAGTTTATCAATGAAAAATTGTGCAATAATCATAAGTGAGCAAATGTAAATAATCAAACAGTAACAATAACAATCACAACAACATACAATAACATACAATAACATACCAACATCATACAATAAATAACATGAATGTAACTGTGCGATCAAGGCTCAATCAAACGGAGCCGATCGTATTGCATGTACTGAAAATGATAAATGTCTGTGCGATCAAGGCTCAATCAAACGGAGCCGATCGTATGTTGGCACGCCAGGTTCACGCTCATAATGTAATGGGGAACATGCTCAACGCTCATAATGTAATGGGGAGCGGCGGCCTATGAAATTGCATGTACTGAAAATAATAAATTAAATCTAACAATAATCACACAAACAGTTGAAACAAACTGAATACACATTTGTTCATGATATGATGTATGCACAATGATTTAAATATAATAAATAGCAAGACACATGATACACCCCAAAAACGTGATTAAAACAGGGAATTTGTAAAGATTCACTCACATTGGGTGCGTTGGATTGGAGATGGTGAGATGCGCACGAGTTGGAAGAGCTGAACAACGAGAATTAACTAACCTAAATAATAACGGAAAAATATAGTAAATGAGTGGATTTTATTAAGGATTTTAATAGAATTTTTAGATATATTTTTTGCGAGTTTAAGGCTATTTCCTATCTTTAAAAACATTATTTTTAAGTATTTTTAATGGTTTTTAAATTAAATTAAATAATTAAAAATATAAAAATATGTTGACTTTTTGGGTTGACCGTTGACATTTTGACTTTGACTGTTTGACCGGTTTATTGTGTAATTGCAATGCGCTGGGTGAGGCTCGAACCCGAGACCTCCCGTACGCGTGCACGCAGCTCTACCAACTGAGCTACGTGTCTAACCCGAAATAATTCTGTTTTTAATTATACTTATATATTAACTCAGCTTATCCAAAATTCTTTTATTTTCAAAAACATTTTAAATCATCGAACCGGTGTCACTGACAGGTCTCGAACCCGGGACCTGTGCTTTAACGTTACACACAGTCCACCCTGGACTGTGTGTCTAACTTGGTTAATATACACATTTTTATTATACTTAACAACTGACGTAAGTTAACCCGGTTCAGTTAGAAAAATAAAACGTTTTTATTACAGAGAGGGTGCGTGTATCAGGGATCGAACTCGCGGCGTGCGCGTATTATTTGCACACAGTCCACCGCTGGACTGTGTGTCTAACCCGTTTAAAATACCAATTTTAATTATCCTTATAATGTTAGCACAGTTCATCTTCTCCATTAATTTTTACAGACAGCAAATTACCCCTCTATTTCTTGTTTTAAAACGATTAACACATTCATAAGACTAAGATGAAATGACAAAGACGGTGTTGGAAACAAACATACCGGAGGAATAATTTAACTCAGAATTCCGGCAAGGCGTCGGCTCTGTTTTTATGAACTTCAACTGAGCAAGCAAATTATCCGTTTTGATTAGCTAATCGTGGAATTGAAATGCTAAACAAACGTTAACAGGGTGTTTAAATGTCCATACCGTTTCACAGCTGAAAATAAGGATTTCCAGAAGTTTTCCGGCGAACTGGAATTATCCGATAGCAGCGTCTGAATTTGATTTCAATTGAAAGGTCTGAGTTAGAAATAGCTTAACAATTGATAGACCACGACGGTATTGAAAGACTTACCGTTTTGATGGAGAATACGTTTTCCGGCGACTTGCAGAAACTTTCCGGCGAGTAAAATTTGATTTCTCCGGCGGACTGAAACTTGTGCGAAATGTAATTGAGAGTCTGTAGATTATGTTTGAGTCGCGAAAGAGTACAAAGATGGAAGTAATACTGGAATTGAAGATTTTCGGTTATAAAAACCGATCCACTTCTAGAATTCAAGTTCATTCAAAGCAACTTGATTGAAAACATCGGTATATCGGTTAAACTCAGTGAACCGCGAGTAATCAAATCGTCTTTGGGCGTTTGATGACCGATTTCAGTTACAGTTGGCGTAACCGGTTGATTTATGTTTGTCTATAAAACTCATTTGTTTCCTAGAGTTGACAGAAAACAACAAGTGGCGGAGTGGTTATGCGTGTGTGTGTTAAGTCTTTGAGTTCTCTTCCGGCTGACCCGGGTACGAGTCCCGGCAGCCTCATTTTATTTTTAATTATTTTGTTTTTACTTTTTATCCATTATAACTTTTATAGATTAGTTTGTTTATTAATTATGTATCATTAAAAATCAAAATAGGCATAAATACGCAACGAACATTTATAACTTGATATTCGATTACAAATGGAGCGGGTTTGGAAAACCCGTTTTCGACAAATGTTACACATCATTCAGAGTATCCACGTCTCCTATTTCCTAAACCAGGTTTTTTTTTGTTCCCTGTATTCTTCCTAACCGTAATCATATCCCCCAAATATTGAGCCATTTCTCTATCTTTCTTCACTCCTTTGTTCTCAATCAATTGAAAATTGTCTTCTCCTACATCAAAGATCTACTTTTGTTTCTACTCTTCACCTTCATCGCAATCTAACAACTATTTGGAGGTTCGATTTCTGTTGATTGATTTTGATTTATTGGGGTAAATCATGTGTTCCACATATAACATTTTTTCTCTAGGGTTTCCACACAATCCAAAAGCTGACCTGCTGTCGCAGAGCATCTCTTAATCACGTAAGACTCTTTCATCTCAGATCTATTAATCTCATTACAGACGATGATAATTTTGGTGTTGTTGAAGAACTTAATCGCATTAGATATGAAGATCTACTTTTCTTTCTACTCTTCACCTTCATCGTAATCTAACAACTATTTGGAGGTTCGATTTCTGTTGATTGATTTTGATTTATATGGGGTAAAATCATTGCAATCATGTGTTCCACATATAACATATTTTCTCTAGGGTTTCCACACAATCCAAAAGCTGACCTGTTGTCGCAGAGCACCTCTTCATCACGTAAGACTCTTTCATCTCAGATCTATTAATCTCATTACAAAATATGATAATTTTGGTGTTGTTGAAGAACTTAATCGCATCAGATATGATGAATTTCATATGATTTGCTTTGTTGGGGACGAATTTTGTGATGTTTTTGAACTTAATCGCATCAGATTTGCTGAATTTCATATGATTTGCGCTAGCGGTGATGAATTTAATGATGTTATGAACTTAATCGCATCAGATTTATGCCTTTTTTTAGTTTTATTTAGGTAAGATGTTGTATTCTTCACATCTAATTGTTGTGTTGTTAGTTTATATTATTAGAAACTGTTGTTACATCTACTGATGATAATGTAGATTTAGTGTTATGTGATTTACTCAAACGATGATGAATTTTGTGACGTTTTTGAACTTAATCACATCAGGTTTGGTGAATTTTATATGATTTGCGCTAGCGGTGATGAGTTTTGTGATGTTTATAAACTTAATCGCATCAGATTTGTGCATTTTTTTAGTTTATTTAGGTGTGATTTGTGCATTTTTTTAGTTTATTTAGGTATAAATACACTGTTGTCTCAAATACACTGTTGTCTCAAATATCCTGGTATATAGTTTCTTTTTTTTTTGGTAGAATACTTGAACGGGCTCACTCTCATTATCCAGATAATTAAACAAAAGAAAGATTTGAACAAATTAATTTCCGGTTAACAACACTTAGAACAGGGAAGGAAAAGATATGGTCTAACACACTAGCAGTTGTATTCTTATTGTTCCTTTTACTATTTATTTATTTATTTATTTATTATATTTGTGTTTGTAGGTGGTGAGCTTCATTTGCTTTTGACTGTTAAGGAGTCTGCAATTAACGTTCCTATGAATTTAGAAGCCCGTAGAAGTATCACTTTTTTTGCAAACTCCTTCTATACGAAAGTGCCAAATGAACCAGTGGTCCGTAACATGCTCTCATTCAGGTGAGTAAATATTATATTATTGTCCTGATAATCATATTGTCTTATTGATTACTTGATATGGTAATTGTTGTTTTTTACTTGTGTTAATAGTGTTTTGACTCCATATTACAATGACGCTCTATATTCTGAAGACGAGCTTCACCATGAAAAACGAGGATGGAAAGATTCTTTATTTTTCTTTTATCAAAATTTTCTGTTGATAAGTTGTATTTTGCTCTTCATACAAGATCTTAGACCATATATGCCATGAAATAGAAACTAGCATTGCGCAACGGACGTTTTTGAGTAAGTTTCGTATGAACCAATTGCCTTCACTTAATGATAAGTTGGCGAAGTTTTTAGACCATCTGGTAAGCAACATTTCTTCTATTTATGGGTTATTGTTTATCATCAATTCATCAATATCACTTGTATAGTTGAATACAATATGGTTTTATTAGTATTTCCAATCATTCCGGTTTAACTATTTTCAGATTATTCCATTGTGTACCTCCCAGCTAAAAGACGATGTTGATCCTGAAAAATACGATTCCCAAATTATCAATGTCCTTAGGATATTATGGAGATTATCACGCAAGATGTTATGAGTAATGGTCACGAGTAAGTTTTTATTTTTCTGAACGGTCAATATAATAAATACATTGTTGTCTCAAATATTATGTTATAAAGTTTCTTTTTTTGTATAATACTTGAAGGGTTCACTCTCATTATCCAGATAATGAAACAAAAGAAAGATTTGAACAAATTAATTTGGGGTTAACAGCACTTAGAACAGGGAAGGAAAATGTATGGTCTAACACACTAGCAGTTGTATTCTTATTGTTCCTTTTACTATTTATTTATTTATTTATTTTTATTTATGTTTGTGTTTGTAGGTGGTGAGCTTCATTTGCTTTGACCGTTAAGGAGTCTGCAATTAACGTTCCTATGAATTTAGAAGCCCGTAGACGCATCACCTTTTTCGCAAACTCCTTATATACGAGAATGCCAAATGCACCAGTGGTCTGTAACATGCTCTCATTCAGGTGAGTAAATATTATATTATTGTCCTGATAATCTATTGTCTTATTGATTACTTGATATGGTAATTGTTGTTTTTACTTGTGTAAACAGTGTTTTGACTCCATATTACAAGGAGACGTTCTATATTCTAAGACGAGCTTCACTGTGAAAACGAGGATGGAAAGATCATTATTTTTCTTTTATCGAAATTTTCTGTTGATAAGTTGTATTTTTCTGTTGATAAGTTGTATTTCCAATCATTCTGGTTTATATTAATTTCTGATTATTCCATTGTGTACCTCCCAGCTAAAAGACGATGTTGATCCTGAAAAATACGATTCCCAAATTATCAATGGGATATTATGGAGATTATCACGCAAGATGTTATAAGTAATGGTCACGAGTAAGTTTTTATTTTTCTGGACGGTCAATATAAGAAGTCTTAAGAAGTTACCAGAGAAAGTATACTAGGTACTCATATATTTTTAATTACAAAATATAATTGCAGATTATTATACATTACCTGTTTTTATATTTATATGAACAAATGTTAATATGAATTCACTTTTCAGGTACATCTACGTCAATAACAATATTCAAGCATCTTCATCCGACAATTTGCGAGAAGAACATTCATCTTGATGGAGAAATTATTACAAAGATATTTTGTGAAAAATCAAAAGGTAATATTCGATTTACAATATACTATATTAAATTATATACTAATCATATTAAACAATACCATTACAGATTACTTGGACATGGTGATCAAAGTCATATATGTGAAACATGTCATGCAAAATTATGGAAGGATGAAGTCTTAAGAAGTTACCAGAGAAAGACTAAATCAAGCTTTTCTCTATGTTTGTGGTTAAGCAAAGTCAAACTTCCAGATTTAAGGACCCCCCATCTGATTATAAAAGTCTTTATACTTCTTTGGATTCGAAAAGCAAACATTTTTTGAAAAACATTCGTCGTTACAACTCAATGTTTTCTTTTTCTTCCAGGGGTGGAAAAGTAGATTCCTCCATTAACAAAGGTAATTCTCCTTTTGTATTCAGACTTAGTGGTGAAAATTATCATACTATTGAAGTCTTCTACCAACGGATGGATCAAAGCCTAAATTCTCTCAAATATATATATGAACTGAGAATGAGGTTGCAAACAGACAACGCGATTTAGGGTATGTTTCCTAAATCATTTATAAAATTTCATTTAGCTAAAATACATTATTTTATCAAACTTATTTACTTTATATTGTATTATTCTAATTAGGCAAACCAAAAAAGTCTCCACATCAAGTACAGAAAATTTGGATGTTGAAATTATTCAAGATTTGAAGTCAATGTTAGATTCACACAATGAGTTGGTTAAGTCTTATAAAATGGCCCGATATTGTTTTCAAAGCAATCCTCATGAAAATCTAAAGATACGTCTTATTGCAAAAAGGAATCAAGATGGTAGGACATATAACTTGCCAACTGCTTCTTGAAGTTGCTGCTTTAATAGTTGGAGATATTGACACTTCATTTGAACCTAGAGATATTATTGTTAAGACTAAAGAAGGTTATCTCCAACGTATTAGTGAACTACATCCTTCTTATTTAGCTCTTCAATATCCCCTACTTTTTGTGTATGGTGAAATGATGGTTATAGAATTGATATCCTTCATCATGATGTTTCTACTTCAACCATCAGTAAAAGACATACATGCACAATGAGAGAATACTTTTGTTATAGAATCCAAGACAGATTGAATACTTTTCTTTGATTCTTAATTCTAGAAGGCTTTTTCAATAATTTTTGGTTGATGCATATACTATGATTGAAAGCGAAAGGCTCTTATACTACGACTCAACAAAAGAAATTAAGACGCGAGACTTATGAGAATTTATGTTCTGTTAAAAATCAAGGCAAAAGTGATGCCTCCAAAATTGGTCAGCGTGTTATATTACCTTCCTCTTTTACTAGTAGTGCATGGTACATTTTATCAAAATTATTTAGATGTTATGTCCCTTTGTAAATGGTATGGATATCCAGATTTTTTCATACCAATAACATGTAACCCAAAATGGCCTGAAGTGAAGATGTTTCTTAAAGACACCACTCTTAACCCGGAAGACAGATCTGCATTTTATGTCGATTATTTAAAATTGAAGTTGGATTCCTTATTAAAGACTTAAGGGATCATGCAATTCTTGGAAAGCTTCAAGCAGGTATTTCATATCATTATTTTATTCTTCAGATGTTTCTACATTGTTATTACATTTCTAATAAACTATGTATATATGCCTATGAACTCACTAAACGTTTCCAAACATTATAAGTTAATTATATGATACAATTTTCTATTTTTTTCATCATTTTAGTTTATATACGATGGAGTTTCAAAAACGTGGCTTGCCTCATGCTCATTTGTGTTATTTATGCATGCCGACCGCAAACTTCCAACTGTAATTATATTCGATCCATTCATTTCTGCTGAAATACCAGACAAAGACAAAGATCCAGAGTTATATTCTCTTGTAAGTGAGTTCATGATTCATGGTCCTTGTTGTGTTGCAAATATGAACTGTCCATGCATGATTGATGGAAAGTGTTCTAAAAAATTTCCAAAGAAATTTCATGATTCGACATGCATAGATGGTGATGGTTTTCCTATTTATAGAAGACGCAACAATGGTTTGTTTGTTGACAAGTCAAATGTCAAGCTAGATAATCGAAGCGTTGTGCCATACAAAAAATACTTTTACAAAGATATCAAGCACACATCAATGTTAAGTGGTGCAATCAGGCTGGTTCAATCAAATATTTGTTTAAATATATAAACAAAGGTCATGATAGGGCATCAATTTGTTTTGTACCAACTAATGAACCAAATAACCATGAAAAGAAAGTTGATGAAATCAAAGACTACTATAGTTGTAGATACATATATGCTTGTGAAGCATCTTGGCGTATTTTTTCTTATGATATACATTATAGGAATCCTTCGGTTATTAGGCTTCCTTTTCATCTTCCCGAAAACATATTATATATGAGGAAAGTGAAGAAATAGAAGATGTCTTAGATAAACCTTCAGTGGCTGTTCAATGTTTTTAGAGTGGTTTCATTGCAATCAAAGTTACCCAGAAGCTTGTCAGCTAACTTATGTCGAATTCCCTACAAAATTTGTTTGGAAAAACAACAAACGTATTTGGAAACAAAAGAAAAGAGGGTTTCAATTGGCAGAATTCATTCAGTTTCTCCTTCTATTGGGGAAGCTTATTATTTAAGAATTTTGTTGAACAAGGTGAAAGGTACAAAAACATTCGAGGATATTAGAACAGTAAATGATGTTGAATATCCTACTTTTAGAGATGCATGTTATGCATATGGCCTTTTGGATGATGACAATGAATATGTTGAAGCAATTGTAGAAGCAAATTTCACAGGCTCGGGTTATTACTTACGAAGTTTATTTTGTAGAATGTTAATGTCCGTGAGTATGTCTAGACCTGAATTTGTGTGGGAAAGAACACTCACTTACTTGTCAGATGACATTCTGTACAACCAACGTCTTATTTTAAAACATCCAGGTATTATCCATTATATTATTTTATATACAAATGTTATAGTTAATGTAATTTATATCATTTTAACATTATTTTTAATTTTTTACAGGTTTAGTACTTAATGAAGATCAAATAAAAACCTAACATTGTTTGAGATTGAAAAGTTTCTACTTAGAAATAATTCGACTCTAAAAAGGTTTTCAACAATGCCTTTTCCTAATCATGATTGTATATCTTCTGCAAACATTCTTTTACTTAGTGAAGAGTTGGCTTACGACAAGGAGATATTAGCTGAAGAGATTCATAACCTTTTTTCTTCACTAACTTATGAACAACGTGTTATATATCAAGAAATCATCACGGCGGTTGCTGACAACAAGGAAGCGTGTTTTTCGTTTATGGTTATGGTGGGACTGGAAAAACATATCTTTGGAAGACCTTATGTGCATTTATAAGATCAAAAGGCAAAATTGTTTTAAGTGTTGATTCAAGTGGAATTGCATCTCTTTTGCTATCAGGAGGGAGGTCTGCTCACTCCCGATTTCACATTCCTATAAATTTAGATTAGGATTCTTTTTTCTTCATAAAGCCAGACAGCAATCTTGCACGTTTATTAAAAGAAACATCACTTATTATCTGGGATGAAGCACCAATGGTACATAAACATGGATTTGAAGCTTTGGACAGATTGTTAAAAGACATTTTCAGATCTGCATCTGGAGCAACATCAGAATTGCCATTTAGTGGAAGAGTTATAGTTTTTGGAGGAGATTTCAATAAATACTACCGGTGGTCCCAGGTGGAAGTAGACAACAAATTGTAAATGCTTCTTTAAGTTCGTCTTACATCTGGAGAAATTGCAAGGTCCTTAAATTGACAAAAAACTTGAGGTTGAGTACCTCAAATGATTAATTTGAAATAGCGAAAACTAGGAACTTTGCAAAATGGATTTTGGATATAGGGTAAGGTAATGTTGGTGATATCAATGACGGTGATGAAAAATACAAATACCCGAGAATCTTCTCATCAAAGATTCATCAGATCCCATTTCTGAGTTAATAGAGTTTGTATATCCGTCTCTTCTAGATCATTTCAATGATCAAAATTTCTTCCATCAAAGAGCAATTCTGGCTCCAAAAAATGATGTGGTTCAAGAAATTAATGATCGGTTGCTCTCAATTTTTCCTGGAGATGAAAAGCAATATCTAAGTTCAGATAGTATATGTCCAACAGAAATGGTTAATGAGAATTTAGATAACAGTTTATGCTCACCTGATATTCTTAATGGAATTAAAGCTTCAGGTTTGCCAAACCATAGGTTAGTGTTGAAGGTAGGTGTTCCGGTTATGATTCTTAGAAATATTGATAAAAAAAGTGGATTGTGTAACGGACTCGATTAAAGGTGGTCTATTTGGGTAAGCATGTTATACAGGTAGAGATTATATCTGGAAGTCACATTGGAGATTGTCATTATATTCCTAGAATTGCGTTGATGCCTACAGACAAAAAACTTCACATTAAGTTACAAAGAAGATAATTCCAGCTTGCCGTATCTTTTGCAATGACCATAAACAAAAGTCAAGGACAATCACTCTCCAGAGTTGGTTTGTTTTTGAAAAAACCAGTTTTTTACACATGGTCAATTGTATGTCGCATTATCAAGAGTTACAAGACGAGATGGCCTCAAAGTTGTTATTCTAGATAGTGATGGTAATCTTTCAAATACCACATCAAATGTTGTATACAAAGAAGTTTTTAGAAATTTGTAATGTAATTTTATATTTTTTTACACTTTCATGTCAAATTACTTAGTTTGTGGGTTATTTACTTATTTTTTATTATTTTATTTAGATTAGCATTGATTTTTGTTACTTCATGCTCTATATAAACATTTCATAGAAACATTTAAAAAAATAGAGATGTCAACATATATTTCCTGAACAACTTACTAAACTGATACTTGTGTTCATAAAATAGAAAATGGAACTGACAAGTGTCAAAACATTATTATTTCGAATTACTTGGTTGCATGTTATTTTGATTTTAAAAAAATCATACATGGTATTTATTAATATGTTTTAAATTTACTTTTTTAAACCCGTGTGTCACACGGGATATAAGCTAGTTTTTTAATAATGAATCATGTTAAATAACTTATATATAAAAAGAATATGATCTATTTGATATATGTAATTAACTAGTATTAAGCTATGCCAAATAATACCAATTTTATACCATCGTTAGCGACCATCAAAACTGAAGTGCGTCGTGTTAATGTAAAAATTAGATCGAAATGTAAATTATAGAAAAAATAACAAAGTCGATTTAGAACCTGTGTGTTGCGACAACTTTGTTAGATAGGAAAAAATAGCCTACGTAAAACGATGAACCACATACGGACGTTGCGTCGTGTTAACTCACAAAATTTAGAACGAAATTTTTTTGTAAGATGAAATGTATAGGAGGACCAAAGTTAAGAAATTAGACCGAAATGTAAAATGTAGAAAAGAATAACTAAGCAATCTAGGACATGTGCGTTGCGACAAACCTGTTAAATGGGAAAAAAATAGATGACGTAAAAATATTGAACCGCACACGCATGATGTGTCGTGTTCACTCTAACGAAACGTAAAAAACGTTAAACCATACATGTGTGTTGCGTCGTTTAACTTGTAAAATTTAGAACGAAACATAAATCGAAAAATTTGCAAAAGATGAAAGGTTTAGAAGATAAAAGTTTAAACTAAACAAGTTTTAAGTTTAAATTGTAAAAAATAAAAATAAAAACTTTAAATTAAAACTAAAAAATCAAATAAGTTTAGGTGAAAAGTAAAAGATAACTCCCAAAAAGCATAACACCTTGCCTTTATACACAAAAGTATTATAAATGGTTATAGTATGTAAATACGTACTTTCTATAGATAGCCTTAAGATATTGTGTTTTTCCTTTCAAAGGGAATACGATGCATACGCATTTTATATACCCTTAAGATATTGTTTTTTTTTTCCTTTCAAAAGTTCCTAGCAATCAAACAAAAGTGATATTCCTGATTGTAGGTTGAGTGTGTTACTGTTCTCTTCGACTCTTCGTTGAGAGATACGGTTTAATAAATAAACATTAATTAGAACTAATTAAAAATATATATTACACGTTAATTAAATAGTTAAATTATCTTTTTAGTGGTGATTAAATAGTTTTAGTTAAATAGAACTATTATAACTTAAGACCATCTCAACCTTCATACGTAAGTGGGGCTAAAAAAAGAGAATGAAGGTGATACTATTAATGTCAAAAACGTATTGATATATATTTATTTGATCTGATATATAGAATGTAATTTATTTTAAAATTTTAATATAATATTTAGAGTAAAGAGTGAAAAACAGATGGGATATTACACATTTGACTTGTCACCCCCGTCACTTCAAAGGTGGAAATAAATCAATCTCTTTAAGTACTTACAGTTATATGTTTGTGTTTTTTAGGCAAAAAGTAATATTTTCGTAGAAAATCTAATAAAGAACAAGTTTATGAACTTGTAGGCCCCCATCTTAAATTTGTAATGCACTATTTGCTATATACTATTTTATACATTAGTAGCTTATATCCCGTGTGACACACGGGTTTAAAAAAGTAAATTTAAAACATATTAATAATTACGATGTATGATTTTTTAAAAATCAAAATAACATGCAACCAAGTAATTCGAAATAATAATGTTTTGACACTTGTCAGTTCCATTTTCTATTTTCTATTTTATGAACAGAAGTATCAGTTTAGTAAGTTTTCAGGAAATATATGTTGAAATCTCTATTTTTAAAAATGTTCCTATGAAATGTTTATATAGTGCATGAAGTAACAAAAATGGATGCTAATCTAAATAAAATAATAAAAAAATAAGTAAATAACCCACAAACTAAGTAATTTGACATGAAAGTGTAAAAAAATATAAAATTACATTACAAATTTCTAAAAACTTCTTTGTATACAACATTTGATGTTGTATTTGAAAGATTACCATCCCTATCTAGAATAACAACTTTGAGGCCATCTCGTCTTGTAACTCTTGATAATGCGACATACAATTGACCATGTGTAAAAACTGATTTTTTCAAAAACAAACCAACTCTGGAGAGTGACTGTCCTTGACTTTTTTTATGGTCATTGCAAAAGATACGGCAAGCGGGAATTGTCTTCTTTGTAACTTAATGTGAAGTTTTTTGTCTGTAGGCATCAACGTAATTCTAGGAATATAATGACGATCTCCAATGTGACTTCCAGATATAATCTCTACCTGTATAACATGCTTACTCAAATAGACCACCTTTAATCGAGTTCCGTTACACAATCCACTTTTTTGATCAATATTTCTAAGAAACATAACCAGAACACCTATCTTCAACACTAACCAAATGGTTTGGCAAACCTGAAGCTATAATTCTATTAAGAATATCAGGTGAGCATAAACTGTCATCTAAATTCTCATTGACCATTTCTGTTGGACATATACTATCTGAACTAAATATTGCTTTTCATCTCCAGGAAAAATTGAGAGCAACCAATCATTAATTTCTTGAACCACATCATTTTTTGGAGCCAGAATTGCTCTTTGATGGAAGAAATTTTGATCATTGAAATGATCTAGAAGAGACAGATATACAAACTCTATTAACTCAGAAATGGGATCTGATGAATCTTTGATGAGAAGATCTTCGGGTATTTGTATTTTTGCATCACCGTCATTGATATCACCAACATTACATTCCCCTATATCCAAAATCCATTTTGCAAAGTTCCTAGTTTTCTCTATTTCAAATGAATCATTTGAGGTACTCAACCTCAAGTTTTTTGTCAATTTAAGGACCTTGCAATTTCTCCAGATGTAAGACGAACTTAAAGAAGCATTTACAATTTGTTGTCTACTTCCACCTGGGACCACTGGTAGTATTTGTCGGAAATCTCCTCCAAAAACTATAACTTTTCCACCAAATGGCAATTCTGATGTTGCTCCAAATGCAGATCTGAAAATGTCTTTTAACGATCTGTCCAAAGCTTCAAATCCATGTTTATGTACCATTGGTGCTTCATCCCAGATAATAAGTGATGATTCTTGTAATAAACGTGCAAGATCGCTGTCTGGCTTTATGAAGCAAAAAGAAGCCTCATCTAAATTTATAGGAATGTGAAATCGGGAGTGAGCAGTCCTCCCTCCTGATAGCAAAAGAGATGCAATTCCACTTGAATCAACACTTAAAACAATTTTGCCTTTAGATCTTATAAATGCACATAAGGTCTTCCAAAGATATGTTTTTCCAGTCCCACCGTAACCATAAACGAAAAACACGCTTCCTTTGTTGTCAGCAACCGCCGTGATGATTTCTTGATATATAACACGTTGTTCATCAGCTAGTGAAGAAAAAAGGTTATGAAACTCCTCAGCTAATATCTCCTTGTCGTAAGCCAACTCTTCACCAAGTAAAAGATTGTTTGCAGAAGATATACAATCATGATTAGGAAAAGGCATTGTTGAAAACCTTTTTAGAGTCGAATTATTTCTAAGTAAAAACTTTTCAATCTCAAACAATGTTAGGTTTTTAATTTGATCTTCATTAAGTACTAAATCTGTAAAAAAATTTAAAATAATGTTAAAATGATATAAATTACATTAACTATAACATTTGTATAGAAAATAATATAATGGATAATACCTGGATATTTTAAAATAAGACGTTGGTTGTACAGAATGTCATCTGACAAGTAAGTGAGTGTTCTTTCCCACACAAATTCAGGTCTAGACATACTCTCGGACATTAACATTGTACAAAATAAACTTCGTAAGTAATAACCCGAGCCTGTGAAACTTGCTTCTACAATTACTTCAACATATTCATTGTCATCATCCAAAAGGCCATATGCATAACATGCATCTCGAAAAGTAAGATATTCAACATCATTTACTGTTCTAATATCCTCGAATGTTTTTGACCTTTCACCTTGTTCAACAAAATTCTTAAATAATAAGCTTCCCCAATAGAAGGAGAAACTGAATGAATTCTGCCAATTGAAAACCCTCTTTTCCATTGTTTCCACATACGTTTGTTGTTTTTCCAAACAAATTTTGTAGGGAATTCGACATAAGTTAGCTGACATGCTTCTAGGTAACTTTGATTGCAAGGAAACCACTGTAAAAACATTGAAGCAGCCACTGAAGGTTTATCTAAGACATCTTCTATTTCTTCACTTTCCTCATATATAACATGTTGTTATCCGGGAAGATGAAAAGGAAGCCTAATGACCGAAGGATTCCTATAATGTATATCATAAGAAAAAATCCGCCAAGATGCTTCACAAGCATATATGTATCTACAACTATAGTAGTCTTTGATTTCATCAACCTTCTTTTCATGGTTATTTGGTTCATTAGTTGGTACAAAACAAATTGATGCCCTATCATGACCTTTGTTTATATATTTAAACAAATATTTGATTGAACCAGCCTGATTGCACCACTCAACATTGATGTGTGCTTGATATCTTTGTAAAAGTATTTTATTGTATGGCACAACGCTTCGATTATCTAGCTTGACATTTGACTTGTCAACAAACAAACCATTGTTGCGTCTTCTATAAATAGGAAAACCATCACCATCTATGCATGTCGAATCATGAAATTTCTTTGGAAATTTTTAGAACACTTTCCATCAATCATGCATGGACAGTTCATATTTGCAACACAACAAGGACCATGAATCATGAACTCACTTACAAGAGAATATAACTCTGGATCTTTGTCTTTGTCTGGTATTTCAGCAGAAATGAATGGATCGATATAATCTACAGTTGGAAGTTTGTGGTCGGCATGCATAAATAAGCACAAATGAGCATGAGGCAAGCCACGTTTTTGAAACTCCATTGTATATATAACTAAAATGAGGAAAAAAATAGAAAATTGTATCATATAATTAACTTATAATGTTTGGAAACGTTTAGTGAGTTCATAGATTGTATTATAGAAATGTAATAACAATGTAGAAACATCTGAAGAATAAAATAATGATATGAAATACCTGCTTGAAGCTTTCCAAGAATTGCATGATCCCTTAAGTCTTTAATAATGGAATCCAACTTCATTTTAAATAATCGACATAAAATGTCAGGTCTGTCTTCCGGGTTAAGAGTGGTGTCTTTAAGAAACCTCTTCACTTCAGGCCTATTTTGGGTTACATGTTATTGTTATGAAAAAATCTGGATATCCATACCCATTTACAAAGGGACATAACATCTAAATAATTTTGAAACATGTACCGTGCACTACTAGTAAAAGAGGAAGGTAATATAACAGCTGACCATTTTGGAGGCATCACTTTTGCCTTGATTTTTAACAGAACATAAATTCTCATAAGTCTCGCGTCTTAATTTCTTTTGTTGAGTACGTATGTATAAGAGCCTTTCGCTTTCAATCATAGTATATGCATCAACCAAAAATTATTGAAAAAGCCTTCTAGAATTAAGAATCAAGAAAAAGTATTCAATCTGTCTTGGATTCTATAACAAAAGTATTCTCTCATTGTGCATGTATGTCTTTTACTGATGATTGAAGTAGAAACATCATGATGAAGGATATCAATTCTATAACCATCATTTCACCATACACAAAAAGTAGGGGATATTGAAGAGCTAAATAAGAAGGATGTATTCACTAATACGTTGGAGATAACCTTCTTTAGTCTTAACAATAATATCTCTAGGTTCAAATGAAGTGTCAATATCTCCAACTATTAAAGCAGCAACTTCAGAAGCAGTTGGCAAGTTATATGTCCTACCATCTTGATTCCTTTTTGCAATAAGACGTATCTTTAGATTTTCATGAGGATTGCTTTGAAAACAATATCGGGCCATTTTATAAGACTTAACCAACTCATTGTGTGAATCTAACATTGACTTCAAATCTTGAATAATTTCAACATCCAAATTTTCTGTACTTGATGTGGAGACTTTTTTGGTTTGCCTAATTAGAATAATACAATATAAAGTAAATAAGGTTTGATAAAATAATGTATTTTAGCTAAATGAAATTTTATAAATGATTTAGGAAACATACCCTAAATCGCGTTGTCTGTTTGCAACCTCATTCTCAGTGTCATATATATATTTGAGAGAATTTAGGCTTTGATCCATCCGTTGGTAGAAGACTTCAATAGTATGATAATTTTCACCACTAAGTCTGAATACAAAAGGAGAATTACCTTTGTTAATGGAGGAATCTACTTTTCCACCCCTGGAAGAAAAAGAAAACATTGAGTTGTAACGACGAATGTTTTTCAAAAAATGTTTGCTTTTCGAATCCAAAGAAGTATAAAGACTTTTATAATCAGATGGGGGGTCCTTGAAATCTGGAAGTTTGACTTTGCTGTAACCACAACATAGAGAAAAGCTTGATTTAGTCTTTCTCTGGTAACTTCTTAAGACTTCATCCTTCCATAATTTTGCATGACATGTTTCACATATATGACTTTGATCACCATGGTCCAAGTAATCTGTAATGGTATTGTTTAATATGATTAGTATATAATTATAATATAGTATATTGTAAATCGAATATTACCTTTTGATTTTTCACAAAATATGTTTGTAATAATTTCTCCATCAAGATGATGTTCTTCTCGCAAATTGTCGGATGAAGATGCTTGAATATTGTTATTTGACGTAGATGTACCTGAAAAGTGAATTCATATTAACATTTGTTCATATAAATATAAAAACAGGTAATGTATTATAATCTGCAATTATATTTTGTAATTAAAAATATATGAGTACCTAGTATACTTGCAAATAATTTAGATGTTGGTGTAGTTGTACTTTGAAAGTTTATATATGTGGATTTAATGGTTGGTTTTTTGCTATTCCGATATTGCTTTCTGATGCTCCGACAAAACTTGGGGCTAGTATAATCATCATTGGTGATTGAAGCTGTGACACATAAAATGTTGTATATAAAGACAAAAACCAAATGGAAATATGTAGTTTTTAAAACGATTGATTAAATAGAAAATATATTTCTATATACCATTTGTAATATCTAATAGCGGGGTGTATAATAGATATTTGAAGAAGTAACAATGGTATGTTGATTTGGAATTGATTGATAAGGAATAACCACTTCCTTCCCATAAGCAACACTTTGTTATTTGGTGATTTGTTAGAACTGAGTTGGATATTTTGCAAACCTGCTTTATCATATCAAACATTGAGTATTGTAATAATAATGTACAAATATTATTTATATAAATTAAAAATGTTAATTATACATTTAAAATATATGTTGTTATTAACAAAAAACACTTGTAAACATATATATTACCTTTTAAATTGTTGTTGGATTTTCTTTTAGCCATCTCTTCTTTTCTCATTAGTCTCTTTCCTTACAATCTATAATGACTTCAGACATTTAAGATACGATTGAATAAGTAATAGATAGATAAATCAAATTTATACCATTTGTAATGTTAGATAGCAGACTTTGAATTTGTACGTCTGAATACAAAAAATAAGATGCAATTTTCATTAGTTTCAAATAACTGATTTATAAATAGTAAAATTAAATATTGAATGTCATATGTTAATGAAATATGAGAATGTACTAAAAATATGACCTTTGATTGTGCAACGAAAATCAAATACTTGTCCTCTTTTGGCTGCCATATGTAATTTTCTTTTCTTTCGCATAAGCTTTGCTTCAAAAGATCGATCATTTTGATCAGTGAATAAGTGTGAAAATAATAAATTTAGTTGAGAGTAAAACATGAAACATGTTGGCGAGAAATCTAAAAACAACTTATTGAGTTTTTACGTTTTAAAAATACATAATAAGTGAACAAACACTTTGAAATTCAAGGAATTTTGTATGTTAAAAGTGTTGATAAACCTCAAAACTAATGTATCTAAAAGATAACAAATGGTGTTTTAAATGTGTTTTTTTAAAACTACGTAATTGAGTATGTCTTTGTCAAACTCTATACCAAAACATGGTCTTACATTTTGCAAAAAAAAGTGTTTAGTAACCTTCAACGTTAATAATATAATACATTTAAATTCATTTTAAATGTCGATTTTAAAAACTAATTGACTCAAATTTATACTAATTATCAAATGAATATAATAATCCATATTATAAGAATAAAGTTGTTGAAAAGTAACATTGGCTGAAAAAAAATACAGTATCTTTTTAAAATTTTAATGACAGAAAATATAATGTTGAAAAATTAGAAGATAAATGTAACCAAACATTAATACAATAAAAACCAAAAAATAATAATTGTTTTGGCATATTGTCTTAAAGCAATGAGTCAAACAAACGGATTAAACTTCTTAAAACATAAAACTTGGAATCATTCCAAGCTAGCAGTTCTTAACGATTAACATAATTCAAAACACACTAAAATAACATAGAAAAAACACAATTAGAACATGAAGAGTTTGAAGCCTTCATTTTTCTATTTTGGGAATTAGGAGAGCTGGTTTGACATGGTGAACATGTTTGGTGGTTGATAATTCTCCATTTTCCTCAAAATCATCACTCTCCACCAAGTTTTTCTTGAAATCAGGTTTCTTTGATTTCCTCTTAAAGAATACAGCCTTACCAACATGCTTATTTCCATGCAATTCTCATCCAAATTTTTCGACAAAGGGGTGATAACATTATCATCCATCGACTCGATAACAGCCTAAAATGATATAAACAATTGGTGTCACAATAAATACCAAACATAATTGAATTAAACAGATTAAGGTGTTCATAATTTGAAGTATATTTTTAAATTAACATACCTTTGATTTGAGATTTTCGTTTGATTCGATATCAACATTAATATCAGTCAAGTTATCATCCTGGATTGTATGTAAATTAAAATACTTAGAAAATCTAATTTAGAAATTTACAATGTAAAAAAACACACACACACACTATATATATATATATATATATATATAATAAAGATATATTACTGATGAGAAATTATTGATATTATAGAATGCATACACTCAAGTTAACGGTTTCTTGTGAATCCGTATCAGCGAACCTATTGATCAAAGAAGCAGACTTGTTGACCTACAATGTATTTCACATATTAAGTATGGCAAATCACTTTCAATATTAAATCTAACTTAAATATATTACTGAATAATAGTAATACCTCAATGTTGTTTGCTTTTTTTTCGAGTTCACATATGACATCCTCATCATCAGTAAATTTAGAAACGCCAAAAAACCAAAAGTTGTTTTCAATGTTAAATTGACTGATGTCAATCTTAAATGCAAATTTTCTTCCCAAAAGAGCTTCGAACTCGTCCGGGTAGAGGCCCTTATCACCACCCTGTAGTATATAAATAAACTATTATAGTAATGACATATTATATGGAAAATATAAAAATGTTGTAAATTTAAAGAGACAATGTTACAGCAAGATGTTTCTCAATTAAGTTTGATGCAGTTGTTTTCGGAATTTTACAAGCATCTCTATTAAACAATGTCAACGGCACAATTCCACTTGAATCTTGAACAGTCAATGGGATTTTTAGCCTAAACAACAAGTGTTGTCATGTAAGGTATGAAATCTAAAAAACTAAGAGAGAAAAATAACTTTCAAATAATATAAATTGTTCAGACCTTTGCATATATTGAAATCACACTATTCTTACAAGTTTCCGTTTTGCACTCATAAACCTCTTCTTCATCAACCAAGACACCAATAGTAGGTGTATCATTCTCATTTTTGTTGGTAACCTTCTTGTTACAAGCTTTACAAGCAAAATAATACTAAGGCAAATCTTCAGCTATCATCTGAATAGTCCCAACAATAACAACAGACTTGACCTAAAAAATAGTTAGTTTTAACAACATTAAACATGTTAATAATATAACAGAGTAATGTAGTTTACCTCATTGAGATTAAGTTCGGCTATGTTGTTGAATTCAGTTCTTGCAACATATTCATCGTATAATGATAAAAAAATTCCTGAAAGCCTAGATGATTGACTCGAACATGAAGAAGCAGCAGAGTTTTGGATAAGGCAATTATAAGCATTTATGTTAAATTAGTGAAAACAATAAAAATAAACAAATCATTTTTTGTGTTTTATTATTTGACATAGACCTGTTTCGAAAAGAAGTCATATAATCAATATCAGAATTAATGAAAAGCTTAGAAACATTGAAACAGTTGTTCACATAACCAAAACGTCCAAAGTACTTCAATGTAGCAAACTGGAGAATAACAACAATAACACCATGTTGATCTCTGTTTCCCCAATGTTCTAAAATCTTATCAGCATAAAATCCCACAAAGACAAATATACTTGAATCCATCCTTCAAAAAATAATTAAATATAGGTTTTTAAAAAAAGGTGTTAACATTATAAATTAAGAAATAGTATATATATATATATATATATATATATATATATATATATACAGAAAAACACACATACTCTAGATTTTGAATAATGACATTAACTTTCTTGGTGTCTTTACCCTTTGTTGTCTTAAACTTCTTAACGTCTTTAACATAGCAACAAAACCAATAACATCTAGAAAATAACAATCTAATTAAATATATATAGAGATTAAAGTTTTAAAGAAAATAGTAAAATTAATTTATGAGGTTTTTGGTTACCTAAAGATTTGTTTTCAGGAACAATTTTGTCGATGATATCCTTAAAGGATTGAATGAGAAGCCATACGTTGGACCATTGAAATCATTACATGGGTACACTTTGCTATCACAGTAAATGCCCAACTTGTTTTGGTTGCCCCACATACTTGTACTTGGAATCATTTAACCCAATAGTTGGTTTAACAATGAAATAACAATCTATTAGAAAAACAAACATAAATGAAATTAAATTTATTTAAATAGTTAGGTTACAATGAAAGTTGTTATTAACATAAATTTATAACAAATCACAGTTTTAAAAATATACATTGTAGTTGCTTATTTAACCAGTTTATAACTTATTAACTATAAAAGTTATAGCTACCTTTTTCTTTTAAGCTGTTTTCAGCTATGTAGATGTAAATAATTTGATTTTAATAAGTTCAAGGATAGCAAATGTAAATATACAAATAATATATTATGTACAAGAGATAAACATGTAAGTTGATTCATTGAGAAAATTTGACCTGATTATAACTCATTAGGTCTAAAAGTAATAAGTAACTTTTTGTTTAACGTAATGTATTTGTAAATAAGTAGATTTTCATAACTTAAAAGATAGAGGGTTTTAAGAAAAAGTTATTAAATGGTTTTGTCAAAAATATTATGACTTCATAAAGAATGCAAAACAAAACCTACTAAAAGATAATAATACAATTCTAACATTAATAACATGTAATAGAAAGAAAAAGTTGAAACATGTTACCTGATTCATTTAAAAGTTGCTCAAATTTGGGAAACCATCTTCGGTGAACATTTGCTTGCATGGTTATTCCCTGTAACATAAAAAAATGACAATTATAAACTATGAATATGTTTATCCTTAAAACAGGTTTAAAATAATATAATAACTGACAAAATGTGAAATACTTAAAATTAAATTTGAAACATATACCTCTTCATCAACAACAATCATTTCGATTGAGTAAAATTGTTCTAGATTGTTATACATGGGTTGCTTCCATAACCGCAATATACGAACCTTCACCGTATAATCACGGCGAGCCAAATCCAAATCCTTCAAATAGGTGATGTTACTGTATCATAAAATAAATGGTTAATAGTATTAACTATAAAATATGATATGAATGACTAAATTATGAAATGCGAAGTTATTAGAGATGTATCCATGCTCTATGAGTTCAGCCATTTTGTTTGACAAGTAAAATGCAAGAGATGTAAGTTAAGTTGCTGAAATATGAGGGAGGTGGTAGTGGTTATAAATAGTTGGTGATGAAACAAAACAACAAATCTATTTGAGGGTATATGAAAGTAAACAAAGAAGTTATCTTTCTTGGTCAGGTAGTAAATAACTAAAATGTGAAACAATTTGAAATGCTTCATTTGTCTTTATAGTTGACCAAAATTATGTATTTTGAATGCATCTTTTCAGGTCTAAAAACTGCTTTGTTGCATAAATAAGAACACATTATGTGTAAGGTCAAAACACATAGAGAAGACCTTTAGGTAGGTCAAATGAAATATATATGAAAAGAAGAAAAAAATAGGGTTCGTTTTTTTGTGTTTTTACAGCACTTTATACTTTAGGAATGCTGAAAAGTAAAAAAAAAATTGAACAATATTTTTTGGGAAGAGGTTTATTACCTTCTTGATACAAAGTCATACTTTTTAATCTATTTAGCATTTCTGATATACTACAAAATAGTCAAAAATGTATTGGATAAAGAGTTTTTATCTTGTTAGTGAAAAGTTTTCAAATATAATCATATTTTACATTTTAAAATTTGTACATAAAAAGAGCTGGAGAATATGAAAAGAATAATGATTAAACTGACTTTTACCTTGAATGCAACCATTATATGAGATAACATTTTGCTTCTTGTACATCCTCATTGGATTACCATGATTTTTGTTATGAACCATTGCAAAAAATAATTAAACAAATCTTAAGTCATAATAGGGCTAAATAATTAATTTTAATGAATACGATTATACAAACTAACATGAACGGAAAAAACATCATACCTACACTGAGTTTGTGATTGGATCAATTGTTGCACAAATAACTTATCATCAGCAAGAACATCAGCTCCTGTCAATTGATAAGAAAATGTACCATTTCCAGCATATGTTATCCAACCTATATAAATAAAAGTGCATCAAGCAATTGGATATACACGAAAAAAAGAAGAAAAAAATACCGAGTCAGTTTTTATTCCTTCAGGTGACACAACTGGCACGTGTCGTCCGATATTGCTTTCTATATTTCCGAACATATTCCAATTTTTTTCTAAGAACACCAACTTGTCACAGACCAGGAACACCATATAAATTTAAAGTCACACAACTCACAACAATTGAATTATATTAATTAGTATTGTAAAAGAGGTTCTTTACTTGAGTGGTCAAAATATTTAATCCACTTCAATTTCTTTCTTGGTCAGGTCGTTGGATAACTAAAATGTGAAACAATTTGAAATACTTCATTTGTCTTTATAGTTGACCAAAATTATCTTCGCCAACTTATGTCACACCCCGACCCGCAGCGGAAAAGGTGATCGGGGCATGATTGGGTTATCATCAAAGCTCATGACATTTATTAAGCATTTCATATTCATTAATACAAATTAAATGGAAATTTACAATGATTGCTACAACATGATCTAACTAACAATCTAACTTCTTTGTTCTCTTCTAAGGCATATCCGGCGGTTTTGAAAAGTGTCGCGGACTTCAAACATCGGTTATAACCGATGTGTGGTTAATGGTTTACGTTATAACGTAAATCGTAGTTAAGACTCGCGAGTTTACCGGGATTCCGACGACTGAACTGATTGGGCGCCGGTTTTGAATTCGTAACGACACTTTATCAATTAAATGATTCTACTATATAACAAACAAAGTCCGCGGCGCAGTGGTTTATGTGTTGAGAGATAAGTCACTGCTGATTCGGTACAGACCCGGGTTCGAAACCCGGCAGATGCATAATATTTTTATTTTGCGATTTTTGACAGTTTTTCAAAAACTAAATATATTCCCGTATAATAATTGATTACGGATCGTTTAAAAATATTTTGGGCATTTAATTCGCAACGAAAATTTTGACTGACTGTTCGGTTGATAAACGGAGCGGGTTTGGTAAATCCGTTTTTGACGGATGTTACAACTTATCATTAAGTGAAGGCAATTGGTTCATACGAAACTGACTCAAAAACGTCCGTTGCGCAATGCTAGTTTCTATTTCATGGCATATATGGTCTAAGATCCTGTATGAAGAGCAAAATACAACTTATCAACAGAAAATTTCGATAAAAGAAAAATAATGAATCTTTCCATCCTCGTTTTCACGGTGAAGCTCGTCTTCAGAATATAGAGCGTCCTCCTTGTAATATGAAGTCAAAACACTGTTTACACAAGTAAAAACAACAATTACCATATCAAGTAATCAATAAGACAATATGATTATCAGGACAATAATATAATATTTACTCACCTGAATGAGAGCATGTTACGGACCACTGGTGCATTTAGCATTCTCGTATATAAGGAGTTTGCAAAAAAGGTGATGCGTCTACGAGCTTCTAAATTCATAGGAATGTTAATTGCAGACTCCTTAACAGTCAAAAGCAAATGAAGCTCACCACCTACAAACACAAACATAAATAAATAAATAAATAAATAAATAAATAGTAAAAGGAACAATAAGAATACAACTGCTAGTGTGTTAGACCATATCTTTTCCTTCCCTGTTCTAAGTGCTGTTAACCGGAAATAAATTTGTTCAAATCTTTCTTTTGTTTAATTATCTGGATAATGAGAGTGAACCCGTTCAAGTATTCTACAAAAAAAAAGAAACTATATAACAGGATATTTGAGACAACAGTGTATTTATACCTAAATAAACTAAAAAAATGCACAAATCATACCTAAATAAACTAAAAAAATGCACAAATCTGATGCGATTAAGTTTATAAACATCACAAAACTCATCACCGCTAGCGCAAATCATATAAAATTCACCAAACCTGATGTGATTAAGTTTAAAAACGTCACAAAATTCATCATCGTTTTAGTAAATCACATAACACTAAATCTGCATTATCATTAGTAGATATAACAACAGTTTCTAATGATATAAACTAACAACACAACAATTAGATGTGAAGAATACAACATCTTACCTAAATAAAACTAAAAAAAGGCATAAATCTGAAGCGATTAAGTTCATAACATCATTAAACTCATCACCGCTAGCGCAAATCATATAAAATTCATGCAAATCTGATGCGATTAAGTTCAAAAACATCACAAAATTCATCATCAACAAAGCAAATCATATTAAATTTATCATATCTGATGTGATTAAGTTCTTCAACAACACCAAAATTATCATCTTTTGTAATGAGATTAATAGATCTGAGATGAAAAAGTCTTAAGAGGTGCTCTGCGACAGCAGGTCAGCTTGTGGATTGTGTGGAAACCCTAGAGAAAATATGTTATATGTGGAACACATGATTGCAATGATTTTACCCCAAATAAATCAAAATCAATCAACAGAAATCGAACCTGCAAATAGTTGTTAGATTGAAATGAAGGTGAAGAGTAGAAAAAAACGTAGATCTTCATATCTGATGCGATTAAGTTCTTCAACAACACCAAAATTATCATCGTTTGTAATGAGATTAATAGATCTGAGATTGAAAGAGTCTTACGTGATAAAGAGGTGCTCTGCGACAACAGGTCAGCTTTTGGATTGTATGGAAACCCTAGAGAAAATATGTTATATGTGGAACACATGGTTTACCCCAAATAAATCAAAATCAATCAACAGAAATCGAACCTCCAAATAGTTGTTAGATTGCGATGAAGGTGAAGAGTAGAAACAAAAGTAGATCTTTGATGTAGAAGAAGACAATTTTCAATCGATTGAGAACAAAGGAGTGAAGAAAGATAGAGAAACGGCTCAATATTTGGGGGATATGATTAGGGTTAGGAAGAATACATGGAACAAAAAAAAACCCGGTTTAGGAAATAGGAGACGTGGATACTCTGAATGATGAACACAATAGTAAATGTAAGGAGGAGTTGACACGTGTCCCAGATGAATGTGAAGGGGACAAGTGTCCCAACCTTTGTTCCCTTATTATATTTAAGACAATATGATTATCAGGACAATAATATAATATTTACTCAACTGAATGAGAGCATGTTATGGACCACTGGTGCATTTGGCACTCTCGTATATAAGGAGTTTGCAAAAAAAGTGATACGTCTACGGGCTTCTAAATTCATAGGAACGTTAATTGCAGGCTCCTTAACAGTCAAAAGCAAATGAAGCTCACCACCTACAAACACAAACATAAATAAATAAATAAATAAATAAATAGTAAAAGGAACAATAAGAATACAACTGCTAGTGTGTTAGACCATATCTTTTACTTCCCTGTTCTAAGTGTTGTTAACCGAAAATTAATTTGTTCAAATCTTTCTTTTGTTTCATTATCTGGATAATGAGAGTGAACCCGTTCAAGTATTCTACAAAAAAAAAAGAAACTATATAACAGGATATTTGAGACAACAGTGTATTTATACCTAAATAAACTAAAAAAATGCACAAATCATACCTAAATAAACTAAAAAAATGCACAAATCTGATGCGATTAAGTTTATAAACATCACAAAACTCATCGCCGCTAGCGCAAATCATATAAAATTCACCAAACCTGATGTGGTTAAGTTCAAAAACGTCACAAAATTCATCATCGTTTGAGTAAATCACATAACACTAAATCTGCATTATCATAAGTAGATGTAACAACAGTTTCTAATAATATAAACCAACAACACAACAATTAGATGTGAAGAATACAACATCTTACCTAAATAAAACTAAAAAAAGGCATAAATATGATGCGATTAAGTTCATAACATCATTAAACTCATCACCGCTAGCGCAAATCATATAAAATTCAGCAAATCTGATGCGATTAAGTTCAAAAACATCACAAAATTCATCATCAACAAGAAAATCATATGAAATTCATCATATCTGATGCGATTAAGTTCTTCAACAACACCAAAATTATCATCTTTTGTAATGAGATTAATAGATCTGAGATGAAAGATTCTTACGTGATGAAGAGGTGCTCTGCGACAGCAGGTCAGCTTTTGGATTGTGTGGAAACCCTAGAGAAAATATGTTATACGTGGAACACATGATTGCAATGATTTTACCACAAATAAATCGATATCAATCAACAGAAATCGAACCTCCAAATAGTTGTAGATTGCGATGAAGGTGAAGAGTAGAAAGAAAAGTAGATATTCATATCTGATGCGATTAAGTTCTTCAACAACACCAAAATTATCATCGTCTGTAAGGAGATTAATAGATCTGAGATGAAAGAGTCTTACGTGATGAAGAGGTACTCTGCGACAACAGGTCAGCTTCTGGATTGTGTGGAAACCTTAGAGAAAATATGTTATATGTGGAACACATGATTTACCCCAAATAAATCAAAATCAATCAACAGAAATCGAACCTCCAAATAGTTGTTAGATTGCGATGAAGGTGAAGAGTAGAAACAAAAGTAGATCTTTGATGTAGGAGAAGACAATTTTCAAACGATTGAGAACAAAGGAGTGAAGAAAGATAGAGAAACGGCTCAATATTTGGAGGATATGATTAGGGTTAGGAAGAATACATGGAACAAAAAACCCGGTTTAGGAAATAGGAGACGTGGATACTCTGAATGATGAACACAATAGTAAATGTAAGGAAGAGTTGACACGTGTCCCAGATGAATGTGAAGTGGACAAGTGTCCCAACTTTTGTTCCTTTATTATATATAAAGATGGGGATAATTTGCTTTATCAAATTATTCATTCCTTCAACCTATCATCAAAAGCTGCTCTTTTTTTTCAATTGTATTAAGCTAAATGTAAATTATGTATTTGATGTTTCAAAATATAAATTTATGTTGGTAAATAATTTTTTTTTAATTTTAATATATCCTTAATTAAAGTTCAAATCTATTTTTCCTTTTCACATCCATCAAACTTTTCAAGATCCATTTGTCTTTTCTTTGGTTTGATTTGATTACTCAAGTGTGCTTCTGTTTTCCATTATATTCTGCCATTTTTGAACTGTAAATTGTTTTTGTCTCTAAAGTGGAAAACTTTGTAGCAATTATTTAAATTGCAGGTTTCTAAAAATATTTTTAACTACGCATGTTTAATGGTACAAATATAAGAGTAATAGGGAGGAAAACGTATCATATAAACTTTTACAGAACTTGCTGAGAATTTGTGTAAATAATTGTGTCATTGCATTCATTGATTATAGAAGGGTTTTTTTAGAGATAATCACCAAAATAGCCTTGTAATGGTCAACTTTATCAAAATAGCCTATTGACATGGCTTAAAAATTCCTTTCAAGTCAACCAACTCATGATTGCCACGTGTCCAGTTGAGCCGTTTCAGTGTGACTTGAGCCGTTTCAGTGTGGCTTGAGCCGTTTCAAACCATAGACTTAATCCGTTTCAGTGTGGCTTAAGCCTTTTAGTGTGGCTTAAGCCCTTTAAGTGTGGCTTAAGCCCTTTCAACCATAGACTTAAGCCCTTTCAATGTGGCTTGAGATCTTTCAGTGTAACGGCTTGGCTTGGCTTAAGATCTTTCAACACGGTTTGAGATCTTTCAACATAGTTTAAATATAAACGGAAAATTAAAAACAAAAACGGATAATTAAAAATATAAACGAATAATTTAAAAAAAATCTCAATAAAATGTGAGAACTTGAAAATCTCAATTAAAAAAATCTGAAAGTTTTAACTTGAAAATAAATTTAATTTTATAAATATAATTTTTATACTAAATAATAAAAAATATAACTTTAAAAACCCCGTGTATGGTACGAGTTGTTTAAAGTTATATTTTTTATTATTTAGTATAAAAATTATATTTATAAAATTAAATTATTTTCAAGTTAAAACTTTTAGATTTTTTTAATTGAGATTTTCAAGTTCTCACATTTTATTGAGATTTTTTTTAAATTATTCGTTTATATTTTAATTGTTCGTTTATGTTTTTAATTTTCCGTTTATATTTAAACTATGTTGAAAGATCTCAAGCCGTGTTGAAAGATCTTAAGCCAAGCCAAGCCACTACACTGAAAGATCTCAAGCCACATTGAAAGGGCTTAAGTTTATGGTTGAGTTGAAGAAAAGGCTTAAGCCACACTGAAAAGGTTTAAGCTACACTGAAATCGCTTAAGACACACTGAAACGGCTTAAGTCTATGGTTGAAACTACTCAAGCCACACTGAAAGGGCTTAAGCCACACTGAAACGGCTCAAGTCACACTGAAACGGCTCAACTGAACACGTGGCAATCATGGGTTGGTTGACTTGAAATGATTTTTTATGCCGTGTCAGCATATTGAAACGGCTCATAGAGCCGTGTCAGTGGACTATTTTGGTAAAGTTGATCATTCATTGGGCTATTTTCGTGATTATCCATTTTTTTACTTGATTTCTGGTGACATGATTGTAGTGTCTTTCTTTGCACATTTGATGAATCCAACTTCAACATGTTTTCTTTTAACAACCAACAACAACATTTGATTGACAAAAGGAGGAGCCAGGTAGCACTAGACACTGGAAGTCCTGAAATACAGTAAAAAAAATTACATAACCAAATCAAACTTCAATATGTTATGATATTCAAGAGTATTCTCCCAAAATATACAAACTTACGATATCTTTCTAACCATTTGTTGATAGACTAAGGGGTTGTTTGACAACTACCGAATGGTTAAGCGTTAAACCAGTAAGAGTCTGAACTACTAAGAGCTAGTATAATGCTTAACCGTTCAGAGGCAAATATCTAACCAATTCAGATTAGAGGTCTTAACCATTCATACTCAGTATAATGCTTAACCATTCAAAGGCAAATGTCTAAACCATTCAGATATTTGCTCGCGAAACAAACTGTAACATCCGTCGAAAAATGGGTTTCCAAAACCCGCTTCGTTTATTAATCGAATATCCAGTTAAAAATTTTCGTTGCGTATTTATTGCTCAAACTAATTTTAAACAATATATAATTAATAAACATTTTATAATTAAAAACTATAATTAATAAATGATAAAAATAAGTGAATAAAAAATAAAATGAGGCTGCCGGGTTTCGAACCCGGGTCGCCCATAAGCACAATCACACAACACACCGCTCCGCCACATGACTCCTTTGTGTAATTACTGAAACAAATAATACTTAAATTAAAACTCGAAATCAAAATCCGGAAATCAGCGCGCCCAATCCGCAGTCGCCGGAAAGACCGACGATTTCGCAAATCACGACCGTTTTCTTTGACTGAAACGCGTGAACTAACTTCGACATCGGTTATAACCGATGTCTAACCCCCAATTCCAGTCGTAACCGCCGGAAAAGTTTTGACCGCGAATCAAGACCAAAATTCGGACTCAATTCATCCTGATCTTCCCTATAAATACCCACTCAAACCTCTGGTAACCTTTTCGCTCAAAATCGCACAATCTCTCGAAGCTTTAGCACTCGCCGGACTTTCACCGGAAAACCGAGACTTACACCAAATCGGTAAATTTCTCGACTCTTTTGTTTGCAATCCATTATTAGACAAGATTAACATAAATCGTTCAACCAGAATCCGTCTCAGACAACGTTGCTAGGAATTCCTGCACTTGCCGGAAAGTCATTGGAAATTCCGAAATCTCACTGTCAATCGGTACAATCATCTAAAACCCCTGATATCCCTTGTTTAGTAACTTAATTGCACAACTCGTTGATCAAAACTGTTAATTGATTCACTCAGACGGAAGTCACAAATCAGAGCCGACGACTCTTGCCGGAAATCTGAGAAGAACATTCTGTTCGGTACATTTTACTCCGTAACCCTCTTTATCCATTTCATTCCAATCAATTATATGTTCGATGACCGATTTAAACAAGAACAGTCGGGCATCTTTGTTCTGTGTCTTTGTAAACGAAGAAGACGAAGTCGAACATGTGTATAAGTTTAATTAAAACTGAATATTTAACCGGGTTAGACACACAGTCCAGCGGTGGACTGTGTGCACAAACAATGCACACGTCCCGGGTTCGAATCGCATACGTTACCGAATTTCAGAATTAAAACCAACATTTTTACAACTGAATCGGATCAGGTCACCGAATGTTAATAAGTATAATTAAATCCATAAGTTAAACAGATATGACACACAGCCCAACTGGT
Source organism: Scalesia atractyloides (assembly GCA_947069175.1). NCBI lineage: Eukaryota > Viridiplantae > Streptophyta > Magnoliopsida > Asterales > Asteraceae > Scalesia > Scalesia atractyloides. Next base: position 2,478,698 of record CAMTDV010000020.1, on the reverse strand, counting down.
TGGGCTGTGCGTACTCGAACCGAACTGTCCCGAGTTCGACTCCGGGTCACTGAAGTTGGTTCGGCCACTTTAAATCATTTTTCGAAATAAACTAAATAAGTTAAAAGTTAATTAGTGTATAAATATAATTAAAACAGAGAATATTTCGGGTTAGACACGTAGCTCAGTTGGTAGAGCTGCGTGCAAGCATACGAGAGGTCCCGAGTTCGAACCTCACTCAGCGCATATAATTAACACAATCCGACGGTCAACGGTCAAAGTAAAAAAAAAGTCAACATTTTTTTATCATTATTTATTTTTTTTATTTATTTAATCAAAAAATTATTTAAAAATACTTAAAAATAATATTTTTAAAGTTAGAAAATGTCCTTAAACTCACGAAAATAAACCAAAAAATCCTATTAAAATTATGAATTAAAAGTATCAGTCTCAAATTAAATCCTTTATTTACCGAACCATTTCGTTATTATTTTAGGTTAGTTTTCCTCGTCGATCAAATCTCAAAACTCGTGCACAGTGAATCTCTACAAATTCCCTGTTTTAATCACATTTTGGGGTGTATCATGTGTCGTTTAATTCCTTATTATATTTAAACACTTTGCATCCATCATATCCGTGATCAAATGTGTATCAATTATGTATCAATTGTTGTGTGAATTATGTTTAGATTGAAGTTATCATTTTCAGTACATGCATTTCATTAGGCCCATCAGCTCCCCGTGGGATACGGGTTGAGTATCAGGTGCCTCATTCGATCGGCTCCGTTTGATTGAGCCTTGATCTCACATACATTATCATTCATGTCACTCGATCGGCTTCGTTTGATTGAGCCTTGATCTCATATACATCATCATTCATGTCATTTACTCATCCAATGTGGTTTGTGTTTTGTTATATATATATGTTTGCTCACATGTGATTATTGCACAAATTTTCAATATTAAATACAACAAGAGATTAATAACAATGTTTTATCAAGGTTCACTCGCCAACTTTTGTTGACCCAAAATATCCCCCGTTTTACACATGATACAGGTGATCCAGTTGAGGCAAGAAACACATAGGAAGGCCTAGAAGAATAAATCAGTTTAAGCTTTGGATTGTTTTACTTAGTTTCATTTCCTTGTAATTGTATGGATTTGATTTGAATATTTAAGTTGTATTTGAATTTAATAAATATGAAACATTTTAGTAAACATCATGAGCTTTGGTGATAACCCAATTATGCCCCGACTCTTATTCCGTTGCGGGTCGGGGTGTGACAATTGGTATCAGAGCCATGACTATAGGGATATAGGATAGGTTATTAGACCCTTAGAGCCTATACTATAGTTGATTAAAATTTTAAATTGTTTATGCGTTACATACAAAATTCATGATGTTTATATGCTTTATGTTTATTGTTACATTCCATATTATGCAAGCATGTTCATAAGTACATATTATTATACAATGCTCATCATGAATCATATCCTCATAACATATCATATCCATGAGAGCACACACCTCACAATTCCCATGATTTTTGCAACGATTTTGTATTTTTCAAATCACATCAAAGTGAGTTCTCATGACGGGCATGTACTAACTGGAAGGGTACGAGTACCAGTAGTCGGAACGTCCTGTCTAGGCTTGGCATTCGTATAAATCCAAAATAAAGGACCAGTTTGCCTACCTGGGGACTAACGATGAGAGTACAAAGGACCTATTAGGCCAAAGCATGCTATACCAAACGTCGTGTGAGCTAACCCCACTTTGAGTTGTCATTGTGTCTACATTTGGACACCCTCCTACCATACATCTCGCAATCATATTTCATGGTTTTCATTCGGGTGATGCGAGTGTTAATCTGCCAACACCAATGTGAATCCTACTAAGCCAATAGTCATGGGGCCCACATGACTATACAGGCGATGTTATGAGAGACATTGGAGGCCCAAACATGAGCAAACCCAAGACATCCTATGGATGTAGTTGCCTTATTGATGATTATGTTATATTTATTCTTTTAACGACACATGACACCTAAAAACTTCTTAAAATCACAATCTCCCTATGTATGTTCTGTAGATGTCGGCTAGGCAACTACGTGGAGGTAGAAAGTCAGTGTAACATTTGTCAAAAAACGGGTTTTCTAAACCCGCTTCGTTGTAATCGGATATCAAGTTATAAAAATTTCGTTGCGTATTTATGACTTATTATAATTTTAAGCGATACATAATTAATAAACAAATTTGAATTTATAAGCTATAATTGTTAAAAAGTAAAAATAAAATAAATAAAATGAAAAACAGGCTGCCGGGACTCGAACCCGGGTCAGCCGGAAGGCCCAACAACTTAATTCACACACATCCAACCACTCCGCCACTTGATGTCTTTGTGGATTCTAGGAAACAACTAAAACATATGTACAACTGTAAATCAACCTGTTGCGCCAAACTGAAACCGATATCGGCTTCCAACCATCCAAGACGCTTGAGTGATCGCGGATTTTAGATTATAACCGATAAACCGACATTCTTAATCAATTCAGTCGTTAATGGACTTGAATTCTTGTGATGTTCGGTTTTTATAACCGAAAACATTCACTTCTTGAATTACTTCAACAAAATCTTCATCTCGCGACTCAATTACATTCCTAGAACCTCTAATTTCACTTTTACTCAAATTTCTGATCGTCGGAATCGCTTTTTGAACTCGCCGGACTTTCGCCGGAAAACCGTGTCTTCCATCAAAACGGTAAGTTTCTTAATTCTTCCATCTTCTATCAGTTGTTAAGCTTTTGCTAACTCAAACCCTTCAATCAGAATCAGTTCCAGGCGACGATAGCGGATAATCAACTCTCGCCGGAAAACTTCTGAAAATACCCAGATTTCGCTGTGAAACGGTATAGTCTTTTAAACCTTCTGATAACTCTTGTTCAGTACTTCAATTCCACATCTAGCTAATCAAAACTGTTAATTGGTCCGCTCAGACGAAGTTCATAAAAACAGAGCCGACGACTTCGCCGGAGTTCTGAGAAAGATCATTTTTCCGGTATGTTTACTCCCAGAATCTTCCCTGTCCATTTCATTTTAATCACTTAAATGTTTGACAATCGAATTAAACAAAATCAGTAGGGTAATCGTTGTCTGTGATATTGTAACGAAGAAGATGAAGTTAGTTTGTATATAAGTTTAATATAAATTGGATTATATCTCAGGTTAGACACACAGTCCAGCGGTGGACTGTGTGCAAACATTTATCACACGCCGCGAGTTCGATCCTTGACACAAAATCATTCTCTGTAATAAAGATGTTTCCTTTTTAACTGAACCGGATTAACTCTATGAAGATGTTAAGTATAATAAAAATCAGTATATTAACCAGGTTAGACACACAGTCCAGCGGTGGACTGTGTGCAACACTAAACCACAGGTCCCGGGTTCGAGACCTGTTACGCGCGCCGGTTCGTTTGATTAAAATCCTTTTTAGAAAATAAATGAATTTTGAATAAATTAAAACAGTATATAAATATAATTAAAAACAGAAATATTTCGGGTTAGACACGTAGCTCAGTTGGTAGAGCTGCGTGCACGCGTACGGGATGTCCGAGTTCGAACCTCACTCAGTGCAAACCATACAAACGACCGAAGCGGTCAACAAGTCAGAGTCAAAAAGTCAACGGTCAAACCCAGAAAAAGTCAACATTTTTTTTGTAGTTTTATTTATTTATTTAATTCAAAAATACTATAAAAATAATGTTTTTAAAGATAGAAAATAGCCTTAAACTCACAAAAATATATCTAAAAATCCTATTAAAAATTATTAATAAAATCCACTCATTTACCATACCTTTCGTTATTATTTAGGTTAGTTAATCCTCGTCGATCAACCCTCTAAACTCGTGCGCATTCATCATCTTCAACCGAACGCACCCAATGTGAGTGAATCTCTACAAATTCCCCGTTTTAATCACGTTTTTGGGGTGTATCATGTGTCTTATTATTTATTACATTTAAATATTGTGCATCTATCATATCCATGAACAAATGTGTATTCAACATGTATTAACTGTTTGTGCGGTTATTGTTTAGATTAAATTTATCATTTTCAGTACATACATTATCATAGGCCGCCGCTCCCCATTACATATGAGCGTTGAGCTGTTCCCCATTACATTACGAGCGTGAACTAGGCGTTGCCAACATACGATCGGCTCCGTTTGATTGAGCCTTGATCGCAAGACATTTATCATAGGCCGTCCTTCCCCATTACCTATGAGCGTGAACGTGACGTTGCCAACATATACAGTTTCATTCATGTTATATATTCATGCAAGTTGGTTTGTTATTGTATGTTATTGATTGTTCGTTGTTATTGTTATTGTATTGATGTTATTTACGTTTGCTCACATATGGTTATTGCACAATTTTCCATAATAAAGATAACAAGAGATCAATAATAAATGTTTTTCTAACAAGGTTCACTCGCCAACTTATGTTGACCCAAAAACCCCCATTTTTACACATGATACAGGTGATCCAACTGCAGCAAGAAACACATAGGATGGCTTAGAAGAATAAACTGGTTTAGACTTTGGATTGTTTAGTTGATTATCTTTCTTTGTAATTGTATGAACATGTTTGGAATATTGAGGATGTAATTTTGAATTTAATAAATATGAAACATATTAGTAAATATCATGAGCTTTGGTGATAACCCAATTATGCCCCGACTCTTATTCCGCTGCGGGTCAGGGTGTGACAGATTGGTATCAGAGCCATGACTATAGGGATATAGGATAGGTTATTAGACCCTTAGAGCCTATACTATAGTTGATTAGAAATTTTAAAAATTTTTTTGTGTTACATGCAAAATTCATGATGTTTATATGTTTTATGTTTAATGTTACATTCAATGTTATGCAAGCATGTTCATAAGTACATATTATTATACAATGCCTATCATGAAGCATATTCTCATAACACATCGTATCCATGAGAGCACACACCACATCACTTCCATGTTTTTTTTTTGCAATGATTTTTGTATTTTCAAATCACATCAAAGTGAGTTCTCATGACGGGCATGTAGTAACTGGAAGGGTACAAGTACCGGTAGTCGGAACGTCCTGTCTAGGCTTGGCATTCGTATAAATCCAAAATAAAGGACCATTTGCCTACCTGGGGACTAACGATGAGAGTACGAAGGACCTATTAGGCCAAAGCATGCTATACCAAACGTCGTGTGAGCTAACCCCACTTTGAGTTGTCATTGTGTCTACACCTGGACACCTTCCGACCATACATCTCGTAAACATATTTCATGGTTTTCATTCGGGTGATGCGAGTGTTAAACCGCCAATACCAATGTGAATCCTACTAAGCCAATAGTCATGGGGGCCCACATGACTATACAGGTGAAGGTATGGGGGACATTTGAGGCCCAACATGAGCAAACCAAGACATCCTATGGATGTAGTTGCATTATTGATATTTATGTTATTTTTATTTTTTTAAGACACATGACACCTAAAAAGACTCCATAAACTCACAATCTTCTTATGTATATTCCTGTAGATGTCGGCTAGGCAACAACGAGGGGGTAGAAGGTCAGGAAAGTCGAATGAACGCTTGGCCACCCAAATCGCAAAACAAATGGCCGCGGTGCTTCCTGACATTGTAGTTCAAATCCAACAGGCTCTCGCCGCAAATCCCATCAATCCTCCCCAGCAAGAAGACCAGAACATCGGCAACCCTCCTTCCAAAAAGTGCTCATATAAACATTTCAAGTCTTGCGATCCTCCGAAATTTGAAGGGACCGAAGGTGTCACTGCTCTCCTCCACTAGTTTGAGGAAATGGAAAACACCTTCCTCAACTGCGATTGTCCCAAGGATCGCAAGGTACGATACGCAACCGGGAGACTATTTGGGGTAGCACTTACCTGGTGGAATACTGAAAAGGGTAAGAGAGGAATCGAAGATGCAATGGCCTTAACGTGGGAGGAGTTAAGGGAAATCATGACGAGACGTTTCTATCCTAGAAGTGAGATCAAAAAGTTAGAGGATGAATTGTAACATTTGTCAAAAAGGGTTTTCCAAATCCGCTCCGTTTGTAATCGAATATCAAGTTATAAATGTTTTAGTTGCGTATTTATGTCTATTTTGATTTTTAATGATACATAACTAATAAACAAACTAAACTATAAAAGTTATAATTGATAAAAAGTAAAAATAAAATACTTAAAAAGGAAATGAGGCTGCTCGGGACTCGAACCCGGTCAGCCGGAAAGGAACTCAAAGCTTTATCACACACACACATAACCACTCCGCCACTTGTTGTTTTCTGTCAACTCTAGGAAACAAATAAATCTTATAAACAAACATAAATCAACCGTTACGCCAACTGTAACTGAAATCGGTCACCAAACGTCCAAAGACGTTTGATTACTCGCGGTTCACTGAGTTTAACCGATACACCGACAATTCCAATCAATTTTGCTTTGAATGAAACTTGAATTCGGGAGTGAATCGGTTTAATAACCGAAAACTTTCAATTCTTGGATTACTTCATCTTTGTCTTCTCTCGCGACTCAAAAACACTCTGCAAACCTCCAATTACATTTCCGCACAACTTTCAATTCGCCGGAGAAGCTTTTTGGACTCGCCGGACTTTCGCCGGAAAACCGTATTCTCTATCAAAACAGTAAGTCTTTCAATTCCTTCGTGGTCTATCAATTGTTAAGCTATTGCTGACTCAAACCTTTCAATTGAAATCAAATTCAGACGTCGTTATCGGATAATTCCTGCTCGCCAGGAAAATCTCTGAAAGTTTTATCTTCCGCTGTAAAACGGTATGGACATTCAAACACTCTGTTAACGCTTGTTTAGCACTTCAATTCCACGATTAGCTAATCAAAACGGTTTTTAATTTGAAGTTCATAAAAACAGAGCCGACGCCTTGCCGGAATTCTGAGTTAAATCATTCCTCCGGTATGTTTGCTTCCAACACCGTCTCTGTCATTTCATTTTAGTCTTATGAATGTTGTTAATCGTTTTAAAACTAGAAACAGTTGGGTAAATTGCTGTCTGTAAAATTAGCGAAGAAGATGAACTGTGTTAATATTATAAGGATAATTAAAATCGGTATTTTAAACGGGTTAGACACACAGTCCAGCGGTGGACTGTGTGCAAACAATATGCACACGCCGCGAGTTCGATCCCTGTTACACACACCCTCTCTGTAATAAAGATGTTTTATTTTTCTAACTGAACCGGATTAACTTACGTTAGTTGTTAAGTATAATAAAAATCTGTATATTAACCAAGTTAGACACACAGTCCAGCGGTGGACTGTGTGTAACGTTAAAGCACAGGTCCCGGGTTCGAGACCTGTTGGTGACAGCGATTCGATGATTTAAAATATTTTTGAAAATAAAAGAATTTTGAATAAACTGAGTTAGTATATAAGTATAATTAAAAACAGAATTATTTGGGTTAGACACGTAGCTCAGTTGGTAGAGCTGCGTGCACGCGAACGGGAGGTCTCGGGTTCGAGCCCCACCCGGCGCATACAATTACACAATAAAATCGGTCAACAAGTCAAACGGTCAACGGTAACGTCAATGCAAAAGTCAACATATTTTTATATTTTTATTTATTTAATTTAATTTAAAAATCAATTAAAAATACTTAAAAATAATGTTTTTAAAGTTAGGAAATAGCCTTAAACTCACAAAAATATATCTAAAAATCCCATTAAAATTATCAATAAAAATCCACTCATTTACTATATTTTCCGTTATTATTTAGGTTAGTTAATACTCGTTGTTCAATCCTTCCAACTCGTGCGCATCTCATCATCTCCAACCAAACGCACCCAATGTGAGTGAATCTTTACAAATTCCCCGTTGTAATCACGTTTTTGGGGTGTATCATGTGTCTTGCCAATTGTTATATTTAAATCATTGTGCATACATCATATCATGAACAAATGTGTATTCAGCTTTTTTCAATTGTTGGTGTGATTATTGTTAGATTTAATTTATTATTTTCAGTACATGCAATTTCATAGGCCGCCGCTCCCCATTACATTATGAGCGTTGAGCATGTTCCCCATTACATTATGAGCGTGAACCTGGCGTGCCAACATACGATCGGCTCCGTTTGATTGAGCCTTGATCACACAGACATTTATCATTTTCAGTAATGCAATACGATCGGCTCCGTTTGATTGAGCATTGATCGCACAGTTTCATTCATGTTATATATTTATGCAAGTTGATATGTTAATGTATGCTGTTAGTATGTTATTGTATGTTAGTATATTATTGTATGTTATTGTATGTTATAGTTGTGGTTGTTATTGTTACTGATTGATTATTTACATTTGCTCACTTATGATTATGCACAAATTTTTCCTTGATAAAATAACAAGAAAATCAATAATAAATGTTTATCTAATAAGGTTCACTCGCCAACTTATGTTGACCCAAAAACTCCCATTTTTACACATGATACAGGTGAACCAGCTGCAGCAAGAAACACATAGGATTGGCCTAGAAGAATAAAATGATTTAGAGCTTGGAATTGTTTAGTTGGTTACTCTTCTTTGTATTTGTATGGACATGTTTGGATTATTGAGAATGTAATTTTGACTTTAATATATATGAAACATATTAGTAAATATCATGAGCTTTGGTGATAACCCAATTATGCCCCGACTCTTATTCCGCTGCGGGTCGGGGTGTGACAGATTGGTATCAAAGCCATGACTATAGGGATATAGGATAGGTTATTAGACCCTTAGAGCCTATACTATAGTTGATTAGAAATTTTTAAGATTTTTGTGTGTTACATGCCAAATTTCATGATGTATATATGTTTTATGTTAAATGTTACATTCAATGTTATGCAAGCATGTTCATAAGTATATATTATCATATAATGCCTATCATGAATCATATTCTCATAACATATCATATCCATGAAAGCACACACCACATCATTTTCATGATTGCTTTTACAATGATTTTTGTATTTTCAAATCTCATCAAAGTGAGTTCTCATGACGGGCATGTAGTAACTGGAAGGGTATCAGTACCGGTAGTCGGAACGTCCTGTCTAGGCTGGCATTCGTATAAATCCAAAATAAAGGACCAGTTTGCCTACCTGGGGACTAACGATGAGAGTACGAAGTACCTATTAGGCCAAAGCATGCTATACCAAACGTCGTGTGAGCTAACCCCACTTTGAGTTGTCATTGTGTCTACACCTGGACACATTCCGACCATACATCTCGTAAACATATTTTGTGGTTTGCATTCGGGTGATGCGAGTGTTAAATCGCCAATACTAATGTGAATCCTACCAAGCCAATAGTCATGGGGGCCCACATGACTATACAGGTGAAGGTATGGGGGACAATTGAGGCCCAACATGAGCAAACCCAAGACATCCTATGGGAGATTTATTATTGATATTTATGTTAATTTCATTTTCTTTAAGACACATGACACCTAAAAAGACTCCATAAACTCACAATCTTCTTATGTATGTTCTTGTAGATGTCGGCTAGACAACAACGAGGGGGTAAAGATCAGGAAGGTCTCACGAACGCTTGGCCACACAAATCGCGAAACAAATGGCCACGGTGCTTCCTGACATTGTGGTTCAAGTACAACAAGCTCTCGCCACAAATTCCACTAATCCTCCCAACAAAATGACCAGAACATCGGCAACCCTCCTACTAGCAAGTGCTCATACAAACATTTCAAGTCTTGCGATCCTCCTAAATTTGAAGGGACCGAAGGTGTCACTGCTCTCCTCCACTGGTTTGAGGAAATGGAAAACACTTTCCTCAACTGCGATTGTCCTGAGGATCGCAAGGTTCGATACGCAACCGGGAGACTATTTGGGGTAGCTCTCACCAGGTGGAATACTGAAAAGGGGAAGAGGGGAATTGATGATGCCATGGCCTTAACGTGGGAGGAGTTAAGGGAAATCATGACGAGGCGATTCTGTCCTAGAAGTGAGATTAAGAAGCTAGAGGACGAATTTCATTCTTTGAGGCAAAAGGAGGGAGATCATACGTCCTACAACAAGAGGTTCTTAGAGTTGAACCAAATGGTCCCTAACTTGTTTACCCCAGTTTACCACTTGATTGAGCATTATATTCGAGGTCTTCCCTCGAAAATTCAAGATTCAGTTCTCAGCACTTCACCAGCAACACTTGAAGCTGCTATGGAACTAGCGACTGAACTGACCGAAAATCGAATTCGCAACGGTAAGTTTAAAGAGGAAAAGAAGAAAGCCCCCGTTGAGGGCCAAACATCAAACCATTCCACCTCCTCCTCTAAGTTTGCTAACAAGAGAAGCGTAACACCAGAAACTTCGCTGTTACACAAACCAATTTCCCTATTCCTGCTGCACCATTACCTAAGTTGCCCCTTCACCTGCACCATACAAAAGACCATACTCTGGCACGTTACCAAAATGCAACCGTTGCCAATACCACCATTTTCCTGATCATCCCTGCCAACATTGCACCGGCTGTGGTCGCGCAGGTCATACTGTTCAAACCTGTCGCATGCCTCAGCGAACGAACCGCCACCAGCCTTCAACCCAAACCCACCAACAAATAATGGGTCAAGCCCAACAACCCCTGCTATTACCACCTACCCAACATTTAGCCCAAACATACTACCAACCCAACTATCCCATGGTACAACCTATGCGGGCTTGCTACAATTGTGGAGACCCAAGCCATTTTAGAAACACTTGTCCAAGGTTGGTGAACATTATTCATGCTCAAGCCCAAGCCAATCCGGTGAATCAAGCGAACCAAGCTCCTCCACCTGCAAGAGGAAGAGCTTTCAACATCAACGCTAATCAGGCTAGAGCTGACGGCAATGTGGTTAACGGTACTTCCTTATAAATGGTAGATATGCATCCATGTTGTTTGATACTGGCGCGGATAAAAGCTTTGTGTCCTTAGAGTTTGAACCCATCCTAAACCAACATCGTGATAAGCTCATGGAATCCATAACAGTAGAAGTTGCTGACGGGAAACCGGTCTCATTAAACTCTGTTATACGCAATTGTACTCTCACCTTAAACGACCACGACTTTCCAGTTGACCTCATCCCTATGAGTTGGAAGCTTTGATATTGTAATTGGTATGGACTGGCTCAGCCAACATCAGGCTGAAGTTGTATGTCGCGAAAAGTTTATACGCATTCCTCTTTCAAACGGTCAAACTCTACGAATCTTTGGAGAAACCTCGTCGAAAGGGCTCAGATTAATGTGCTGTCTTCAAGCTCAAAAATATCTTCGCAAGAATTATGTCGCGTTTTTAGCTCATATCGTCAAAAAGGGAACCATGAGAAGAAACTTGAAGACATTCCTGTAGTAAAGGATTTCCCGCAAGTTTTTCATGACGACATCTCAGGACTTCCTCCCGTGAGAGAAGTCGAATTTCGTATCGATCTTATACCTGGTGCTACACCAGTTGCAAAGTCCCCTTATAGGTTAGCCCCATCCGAAATGCAAGAGCTAGCCAGTCAATTGCAAGAATTGACTGACAAAGGATTCATACGTCCTAGCTCCTCGCCTTGGGGTGCACCTGTCCTTTTTGTGAAGAAGAAAGATGGATCGTTTCGCATGTGCATCGACTACAGAGAACTCAACAAATTAACAATCAAGAATCGCTATCCATTACCTCGCATTGATGATCTTCTTGACCAACTTCAAGGTGCCAACTGCTTTTCAAAAATCGACCTTCGGTCTGGTTATCATCAACTTAGAGTACATGAAGAAGACGTCCCAAAGACCGCTTTCCGAACTCGTTATGGTCATTATGAATTCATGGTCATGCCATTTGGTTTAACCAACGCTCCAGCTGTCTTCATGGATCTAATGAACAGAGTCTGCAAACCTTATCTCGATCGTTTTGTTATAGTCTTCATCGACGACATTCTCATTTATTCAAAGTCTAAGTCTGATCATGAGCGTCATCTTCGACTCATCCTTACACTTCTAGAGAATGAAAAGCTTTACGCCAAATTCTCCAAATGCAATTCTGGTTAAAAGAGGTACAATTCCTCGGACATGTAGTCAATGACAAGGGAATACATGTCGACCCCTCAAAGATCAAAGCAGTACAAGAATGGCAAGCGCCACGTACACCAACTGAAGTAAGATCTTTTCTTGGTTTGGCTGGTTACTATCGTCGTTTCATTTCAAACTTCTCACGCATTGTTGTACCACTCACGGCTTTAACTCATAAGGGAAAACCTTTCATATGGGGACCCAAGCAAGAAGAAGCCTTCCAAACCCTTAAACAAAACTCTGTGATGCACCAATCCTCACTCTTCCTGAAGGTTGTGATGACTTCGTGGTCTATTGCGACGCGTCAGGGCAAGGATTAGGCTGTGTTCTAATGCAAAGAGGAAAGGTTATAGCTTATGCTTCGAGACAACTCAAAACGCATGAGAAGAACTACACCACCCATGACCTAGAACTTGGAGCCGTTGTGTTCGCTCTTAAGATATGGAGACTTATCTCTACGGTACTAAGTGTGAAATATACACTGACCATAAGAGTCTTCAACATATCTTCAATCAAAAGGAGTTAAACATGAGGCAACGAAGATGGGTCGAACTTCTAAATGACTACGACTGTGAAATTCGGTATCACCCTGGCAAAGCAAATGTGGTGGCTGATGCACTCAGTCGAAAGGGTTATGCGAATTCCATTCGTCTTCTATGTTCGCAAATCATAACCGACATTAAAGATCAAATTCGAGAAGCCCAACATGTTTCAGTAACGGAAGACGACGTACGAAAGGAGCTGTCCTGTGGAGCTGAACTTAAGATTGAAACTAAGTCTGACGGTATTCTGTACTATCTAGATCGTATATGGATTCCTGACCACAACAACCTTCGTGAATTTCTTATGAATGAAGCTCACAAAACGCGATACTCTATACACCCAGGAGCCGATAAGATGTATCAAGACCTACGATATACCTATTGGTGGCCTGGAATGAAAAAGGATATCGCTGTTTTGTTTCTAAGTGCCTTACATGTTCCAAGGTGAAAGCTGAACACCAAAGACCCTCAGGACTTCTGGTCCAACCTGGAATACCTGTATGGAAGTGGGAAAACATAACCATGGACTTCATTACCGGGTTACCTCGCACTTCTGGTGGGTATGACACTATATGGGTAATCATTGATCGACTTACAAAATCAGCTCACTTTATTCCTATCCGCGAAGATTTCAAGAACGAAAAGCTAGCTCGTATTTATATCAGCGAAATCGTAAGCCGACATGGTGTACCGTTAAGCATTATTTCAGATCGTGATGGCCGTTTCACTTCATGAACATGGCAAGCAGTACAAGCCGCTTTGGGTACGCGATTAGATCTCAGTACCGCCTATCATCCTCAAACTGATGGACAATCTGAACGCACCATTCAAACTCTTGAAGATATGCTTCGAGCATGTGTCATAGACTTCAAGGGAAATTGGGACGCTCATCTACCATTAGTTGAATTTTCGTACACAACAGCTATCATTCAAGCATCGGCATGGCACCTTTTGAAGCTTTATATGGTCGTAAGTGCTGATCTCCAGTATGTTGGCACGAAATTGGAGAAGCTCAAATCACTAGTCCAGAATTGATTCAAGAAACCACAAACAAGATCCATCAAATTCGAAACAATCTTCTAGCGGCTCAAAGTCGTCAGAAGAGTTATGCAGATAAACGACGGAAGCCTTTGGAGTTTAACATTGGTGATCATGTACTTTTAAAAGTATCACCGTGGAAGGGAGTAGTTCGTTTTGGTCAAAAGGGCAAGCTAGCACCACGCTACGTAGGACCTTTCAAGATACTTGAAAGAGTAGGACCTGTAGCATACAAGCTTGATCTACCAGAAGAACTCAACAGGATTCATCCCACATTCCACGTATCAAACTTGAAGAAGTGCCTCGCTGATAAAAACCTCCACATTCCTCTGGAAGATATTCAGATTGATGAATCTGTGCATTTTATTGAAAGACCAGTAGAGATCATGGACTTCGGAGAAAAACGTCTACGACGGAGTCGCATTCCAATTGTTAGGGTACGCTGGGAGTCGAAACGGGGACCTGAGTTTACTTGGGAACGTGAAGACTCAATGCGTGAAAAATACCCGCATCTTTTTACCACTACTACTACTACTTAAATTTCAGGACGAAATTCCTAAAAGTAGGGGATACTGTAACATTTGTCAAAAACGGGTTTTCCAAACCCGCTCCGTTTGTAATCAAATATCAAGTTATAAATGTTTTGTTGCGTATTTATGTCTGTTTTGATTTTTAAAGATACATAATTAATAAACAAACTAAACTATAAAAGTTATAATTGATAAAAAGTAAAAATAAAATAATTAAAAAGGAAATGAGGCTGCCGGGACTCGAACCCTGGTCAGCCGGAAAGGAACTCAAAGCTTTATCACACACACACATAACCACTCCGCCACTTGTTGTTTTCTGTCAACTCTAGGAAACAAATAAATCTTATAAACAAACATAAATCAACCGGTTACGCCAACTGTAACTGAAATCGGTCACCAAACGTCCAAAGACGTTTGATTACTCGCGGTTCACTGAGTTTAACCGATACACCGACAATTCCAATCAATTTTGCTTTGAATGAAACTTGAATTCGGGAGTGAATCGGTTTAATAACCGAAAACTTTCAATTCTTGGATTACTTCAATCTTTGTCTTCTCTCGCGACTCAAAAACACTCTGCAAACCTCCAATTACATTTCCGCAAACTTTCAGTTCGCCGGAGAAGCTTTTTGGACTCGCCGAACTTTCTCTAGAAAACCGTATTCTCTATCAAAATAGTAAGTCTTTCAATTCCTTCGTGGTCTATCAATTGTTAAGCTATTGCTGACTCAAACCTTTCAATTGAAATCAAATTCAGACGTCGTTATCGGATAATTCCTGCTCGCCGGAAAATCTCTGAAAGTTCTTATCTTCCGCTGTAAAACGGTATGGACATTCAAACACTCTGTTAACGCTTGTTTAGCACTTCAATTCCACGATTAGCTAATCAAAACGGTTAATTTGTTCGCTCAGTTGAAGTTCATAAAAACAGAGCCGACGCCTTGCCGGAATTCTGAGTTAAATCATTCCTCCGGTATGTTTGCTTCCAACACCGTCTCTGTCATTTCATTTTAGTCTTATGAATGTTGTTAATCGTTTTAAAACTAGAAACAGTTGGGTAAATTGCTGTCTGTAGAAATTAGCGAAGAAGATGAACTGTGTTAACATTATAAGGATAATTAAAATCGGTATTTTAAATGGGTTGGCACACAGTCCAGCGTGACTGTGTGCAAACAATATGCACACGCCGCGAGTTCGATCCCTGTTACACACACCCTCTCTGTAATAAAGATGTTTTATTTTTCTAACTGAACCGGATTAACTTACGTTAGTTGTTAAGTATAATAAAAATCTGTATATTAACCAAGTTAGACACACAGTCCAGCGGTGGACTGTGTGTAACGTTAAAGCACAGGTCCCGGGTTCGAGACCTGTTGGTGACACCGATTCGATGATTTAAAATATTTTTGAAAATAAAAGAATTTTGAATAAACTGAGTTAGTATATAAGTATAATTAAAAACAGAATTATTTCGGGTTAGACACGTAGCTCAGTTGGTAGAGCTGCGTGCACGCGAACGGGAGGTCTCAGGTTCGAGCCTCACCCGGCGCATACAATTACACAATAAAATCGGTCAAGAAGTCAAACGGTCAACGGTCAACGGTCAATGCAAAAGTCAACATATTTTTATATTTTTATTTATTTAATTTAATTTAAAAATCAATTAAAAATACTTAAAATAATGTTTTTAAAGTTAGGAAATAGCCTTAAACTCACAAAAATATATCTAAAAATCCCATTAAAATTATCAATAAAAATCCACTCATTTACTATATTTTCCGTTATTATTTAGGTTAGTTAATACTCGTTGTTCAATCCTTCCAACTCGTGCGCATCTCATCATCTCCAACCAAACGCACCCAATGTGAGTGAATCTTTACAAATTCCCATTGTAATCACGTTTTTGGGGTGTATCATGTGTCTTGCCAATTATTATATTTAATTCATTGTGCATACATCATATATGACAAATGTGTATTCAACTTGTTTCAATTGTTGGTGTGATTATTGTTAGATTTAATTTATTATTTTCAGTACATGCAATTTCATAGGCCGCCGCTCCCCATTACATTATGAGCGTTGAGCATGTTCCCCATTACATTATGAGCGTGAACCTGGCGTGCCAACATACGATCGGCTCCGTTTGATTGAGCCTTGATCACACAGACATTTATCATTTTCAGTACATGCAATACGATCGGCTCCGTTTGATTGAGCCTTGATCGCACAGTTTCATTCATGTTATATATTTATGCAAGTTGATATGTTATTGTATGCTGTTAGTATGTTATTGTATGTTAGTATATTATTGTATGTTATTGTATGTTATAGTTGTGGTTGTTATTGTTACTGATTGATTATTTACATTTGCTCACTTATGATTATGCACAAATTTTTCCTTGATAAAATAACAAGAAAATCAATAATAAATGTTTATCTAATAAGGTTCACTCGCCAACTTATGTTGACCCAAAAACTCCCATTTTTACACATGATACAGGTGAACCAGCTGCAGCAAGAAACACATAGGATTGGCCTAGAAGAATAAAATGATTTAGAGCTTGGAATTGTTTAGTTGGTTACTCTTCTTTGTATTTGTATGGACATGTTT
The DNA here is from genome assembly GCA_947069175.1 of Scalesia atractyloides. Taxonomy (NCBI): domain Eukaryota; kingdom Viridiplantae; phylum Streptophyta; class Magnoliopsida; order Asterales; family Asteraceae; genus Scalesia; species Scalesia atractyloides. The sequence goes on along the minus strand of CAMTDV010000020.1, from coordinate 2,461,888 downwards.
GGATTATTGAGAATGTAATTTTGACTTTAATATATATGAAACATATTAGTAAATATCATGAGCTTTGGTGATAACCCAATTATGCCCCGACTCTTATTCCGCTGCGGGTCGGGGTGTGACATGAATTTCATTCGTTGAAGCAAAAGGAGGGAGATCATACTTCCTACAACTAGAGGTTTTTAGAGTTGAATCAAATGGTCCCTAACTTTTTCACCCCAGTTTAACGCTTAGTCGAACACTATATTCGAGGTCTTCCCTCGAAAATTCAAGACTCAGTTCTCAGCACTTCGCCAGCAACACTTGAAGCTGCTATGGAACTAGCTACTGAGCTTACCGAGAATCGAATTCGCAACGGTAAATTTAAAGATGAGAAAAAGAAAGCCCCCGTTGAGGGCCAAACTTCAAACCATTCCACCTCCTCCTCTAAGTTTGCTAACAAGAGGAAACGTAACACCAGAAACTTCGCTGTCACACAAACAAATTTCCCTATCCCTGCTGCACCCATTACCCAAGTTGCCCCCTCACCTGCACCATATAAAAGGTCATACTCCGGCCCTTACCCAAAATGCAACCGTTGCCAATACCATCACTTTCCTGATCATCCCTGCCAACATTGCACCGGCTGTGGTCGCGCAGGTCACACCGTTCAAACCTGTCGCATACCTCAGTGAACGAACCGTCACCAGCCCTCAACCCAAACCCACCATCAGATAGTGGGTCAAGCCCAACAACCTCTACTACTACCACCTACCCAACACATAGCCCAATCCTACTACCAACCCAACTATCCCATGGTGCAACCTATGTGGGCTTGCTACAATTGTGGAGACCCAAGCCACTTTAGAAACACTTGCCCATGCTTGGTGAACATTATACATGCTCAAGCTCAAGCAAATCCGGTGAATCAAGCTAACCAAGCTCCTCCACCTGCTAGAGGAAGAGCTTTCAACATCAACGCCAATCAAGCTAGGGCCGACAACAATGTGGTTAACGGTACGTTTCTCATCAATGGTAGTTATGCAACCATGTTATTTGATACTGGCGCGGATAAAACTTTTGTGTCCTTAGAGTTTGAACCCATCCTCAACCAAACTCGTGATAAACTCATGGAACCCATAACAGTAGAAGTTGCTGATGGAAAACCGGTCTCATTAAACTCTATTATACGCAATTGTACTCTCACCTTAAACGATCACGATTTTCCAGTTGACCTCATTCCTATGAAGTTGGGAAGCTTTGACATTATAATTGGTATGGACTGGCTCAGCCAACATCATGCTGAAGTTGTATGTCGCGAAAAGTTTATACGCATTCCTCTTAAAACGGTCAGACTCTACGAATCTTTGGAGAAACCCCATCGAAAGGGCTCAAATTAATGTCCTGTCTTCAAGCCCGAAAATATCTCCGCAAGAATTATGTCGCATTTCTAACTCATATCGTCAAAAAGGGAACCAAGGAGAAGAAACTTGAAGACATTCCAGTACTAAAAGATTTTCCGCAAGTGTTTCCTGACGACATTTCAGGACTTCCTCCTTTGAGAGAAGTCGAATTCCGCATTGATCTTATACCTGGAGCTACACCAGTTGCAAAATCTCCTTATAGGTTAGCCCCCTCCAAAATGCAAGAGCTAGCCAGTTAATTGCAGGAGTTGACTGACAAAGGATTCATACGTCCTAGCTCCTCGCCTTGGGGTGCACCTGTCCTTTTTGTGAAGAAGAAAGATGGAACGTTTCGCATGTGCATCGACTACAGAGAACTCATTAAGTTAACGGTCAAGAACCGCTACCCATTACCTCGCATTGATGATTTTCTTGACCAACTTCAAGGCGCCAGCTGTTTTTCAAAAATCGACCTTCGTTCTGGTTATCATCAACTCAGAGTACATGAAGAAGACGTCCCAAAGACCGCCTTCCGAACTCGTTATGGTCATTATGAATTCATGGTCATGCCATTTGGTCTAACCAACGCTCCAGCTGTCTTCATGGATCTAATGAACAGAGTCTGCAAACCCTATCTCGATCGCTTCGTTATAGTCTTCATCGACGACATCCTCATTTACTCAAAGTCTAAGTCTGATCATGAACGGCACCTTCGACTCATCCTTACACTCTTAGAGAATGAAAAGCTCTACGCCAAATTCTCCAAGTGCAAATTCTGGTTAAAAGAGGTACAATTCCTTGGACATGTCGTCAATGACAAGGGAATACATGTCGACCCCGCAAAGATCAAAGCAGTACAAGAATGGCAAGCGCCACGTACACCAACCGAAGTAAGATCATTCCTTGGTTTGGCTGGTTATTATCGCCGTTTCATTTCAAATTTCTCCCGCATTGCTGTACCACTCACGGCTTTAACTCATAAAGGAAAACCCTTCATATGGGGACCCAAACAAGAAGAAGCCTTCCAAACCCTTAAACAAAAACTCTGTGATGCACCTATCCTCACTCTTCCTGAAGGTTGTGATGACTTCGTGGTTTATTGCGACGCGTCAGGGCAAGGACTAGGCTGTGTTCTAATGCAAAGAGGAAAAGTGATAGCTTATGCTTCTAGGCAACTCAAAACTCATGAGAAGAACTACACTACCCACGACCTAGAACTTGGAGCCGTTGTGTTCGCTCTTAAGATATGGAGACATTATCTCTACGGTACTAAGTGTGAAATATACACTGACCACAAGAGTCTTCAACATATCTTCAACCAAAAGGAGTTAAACATGAGGCAACGAAGATGGGTTGAACTTCTTAATGACTACGACTGTGAAATTCGGTATCATCCTGGCAAGGCAAACGTGGTGGCCGATGCACTCAGTCGAAAGGGTTATGCGAACTCCATTCGTCTTCTATGTTCGCAAATCATAACCGACATCAAAGATCAAATTCGAGAAGCCCAACATGTCTCAGTAACGGAAGACGACCTACGAAAGGAGCTGTCCTGTGGAGCTGAACTTAAAATTGAAACTAAATCCGACGGTATTCTGTACTATCTAGATCGCATATGGATTCCTGACCACAACAACCTTCGTGAATTCCTTATGAATGAGGCACACAAAACACGATACTCTATACACCCAGGAGCCGATAAGATGTATCAAGACCTTCGATACACCTACTGGTGGCCTGGAATGAAAAAGGATATTGCTGTTTTTGTTTCTAAGTGCCTTACATGTTCCAAAGTAAAAGCTGAACATCAAAGACCCTCAGGACTTCTGGTCCAACCTGAAATACCTGTATGGAAGTGGGAAAACATAACCATGGACTTCATTACCGGGTTACCTCGCACTTCTGGTGGGTATGACACTATATGGGTAATCATTGATCGTCTTACAAAATCAGCTCACTTTATTCCGATCCGCGAAGATTTCAAGAACGAGAAGTTAGTTCGTATCTACATCAGCGAAATCGTAAGCCGTCATGGTGTACCGTTAAGCATTATTTCCGATCGTGATGGTCGTTTCACTTCACGAACATGGCAAGCCGTACAAGCCGCTTTGGGTACATGATTAGACCTCAGTACCGCTTATCATCCTCAAACTGATGGGCAATCTGAACGCACCATACAAACTCTTGAAGATATGCTTCGAGCATGTGTCATAGACTTCAAGGGAAATTGGGACGCTCATCTACCATTAGTTGCATTTTCGTACAACAACAGCTATCATTCAAGTATCGGCATGGCACCTTTTGAAGCTTTATATGGTCGTAAGTGCCGATCTCCAGTATGTTGGCACGAAATTGGGGAAGCTCAAATTACCGGTCCAGAATTGATTCAAGAAACCACAGACAAGATCCATCAAATTCGAAACAATCTTCTAGCGGCTCAAAGTCGTCAAAAGAGTTATGCAGATAAACGACGAAAGCCATTGGAGTTTAACATTGGTGATCATGTACTTTTAAAAGTATCACCGTGGAAGGGAGTAGTTCGTTTTGGCCAGAAGGGCAAGCTAGCACCACGCTATGTAGGACCTTTCAAGATACTCGAAAGAGTAGGACCTGTAGCATACAAGCTTGATCTACCAGAAGAACTCAACAAAATTCACCCCACATTCCACGTATCAAACTTGAAGAAGTGCCTCGCCGATGAAAACCTCCATATTCCCCTGGAAGACATTCAGATCGATGAATCTATGCATTTCGTTGAAAAACCAGTAGAGATCATGGACTTCGGAGAAAAACGTTTAAGACAGAGTCGTATTCCAATTGTTAGGGTACGCTGGGAGTCGAAACAGGGACCTGAGTTTACTTGGGAACGTGAAGACTCAATGCACGAAAAATACCCGCATCTTTTTGCTGTTACCACTACTACTTAAATTTCGGGACGAAATTTCTAAAAGTAGGGGATACTGTAACATTTGTCAAAAACGGGTTTTCCAAACCCGCTTCGTTGTAATCGGATATCAAGTTATAAAAATTCCGTTGCGTATTTATGACTTATTATAATTTTAAGCGATACATAATTAATAAACAAATTTGAATTTATAAGCTATAATTGTTAAAAAGTAAAAATAAAATAAATAAAATGAAAAACAGGCTGCCGGGACTCGAACCCGGGTCAGCCGGAAGGCCTAACAACTTAACTCACACACATCCAACCACTCCGCCACTTGATGTCTTTGTGGATTCTAGGAAACAATTAAAACATATGTACAACTGTAAATCAACCTATTGCGCCAAACTGAAACCGATATCGGCTTCCAACCGTCCAAGACGCTTGAGTGATCACGGATTTTAGATTATAACCGATAAACCGACATTCTTAATCAATTCAGTCATTAATGGACTTGAATTCATGTGATGTTCGGTTTTTATAACCGAAAACATTCACTTCTTGAATTACTTCAACAAAATCTTCATCTCGCGACTCAATTACATTCCCAGAACCTCTAATTTCACTTTTACTCAAATTTTTGATCGTCGGAATCGCTTTTTGAACTCGCCGGACTTTCGCCGGAAAACCGTGTCTTCCAACAAAACGGTAAGTTTCTTAATTCTTCCATCTTCTATCAGTTGTTAAGCTTTTGCTAACTCAAACCCTTCAATCAGAATCAGTTCCAGGCGACGATAGCGGATAATCAACTCTCGCCGGAAAACTTCTGAAAATACCCAGATTTCGCTGTGAAACGGTATAGTCTTTTAAACCTTCTGATAACTCTTGTTCAGTACTTCAATTCCACATCTAGCTAATCAAAACTGTTAATTGGTCCGCTCAGACAAAGTTCATAAAAACAGAGCCACGACTTCGCCGGAGTTCTGAGAAAGATCATTTTCCGGTATGTTTACTCCCAGAATCTTCCCTGTCCATTTCATTTTAATCACTTAAATGTTTGACAATCGAATTAAACAAAATCAGTAGGGTAATCGTTGTCTGTGATATTGTAACGAAGAAGATGAAGTTAGTTTGTATATAAGTTTAATATAAATTGGATTATATCTCGGGTTAGACACACAGTCCAGCGGTGGACTGTGTGCAAACATTTATCACACGCCGCGAGTTCTATCCTTGACACAAACTCATTCTCTGTAATAAAGATGTTTCCTTTTTAACTGAACCGGATTAACTCTATGAAGATGTTAAGTATAATAAAAATCAGTATATTAACCAGGCTAGACACACAGTCCAGCGGTGGACTGTGTGCAACACTAAACCATAGGTCCCGGGTTCGAGACCTGTTACCGCGCCGGTTCGATGATTAAAATCTTTTTTAGAAAATAAATGAATTTTGAATAAATTAAAACAGTATATAAATATAATTAAAAACAGAAATATTTCGGGTTAGACACGTAGCTCAGTTGGTAGAGCTGCGTGCACGCGTACGGGAGGTCACGAGTTCGAACCTCACTCAGTGCAAACCATACAAACAACCGAACCGGTCAACAAGTCAAAGTCAAAAAGTCAACGGTCAAACCCAAAAAAGTAAACATTTTTTATAGTTTTATTTATTTATTTAATTCAAAAATCAATCAAAAATACTTAAAAATAATGTTTTTAAAGATAGAAAATAGCTTAAACTCACAAAAATATATCTAAAAATCATATTAAAAATTATTAATAAAATCCACTCATTTACCATACCTTTCGTTATTATTTAGGTTAGTTAATCCTCGTCGATCAACCCTCTAAACTCGTGCGCATTCATCATCTTCAACCGAACGCACCCAATGTGAGTGAAGCTCTACAAATTCCCCATTTTAATCACGTTTTTGGGGTGTATCATGTGTCTTATTATTTATTACATTTAAACTATTGTGCATCTATCATATCCATGAACAAATGTGTATTCAACATGTATCAACTGTTTGTGTGGTTATTGTTTAGATTAAATTTATCATTTTCAGTACATACATTATCATAGGCCGCCGCTCCCCATTACATATGAGCGTTGAGTGTTCCCCATTACATTATGAGCGTGAACTAGGCGTTGCCAACATACGATCGGCTCCGTTTGATTGAGCCTTGATCGCACAGACATTTATCATAGGCCGTCCATTCCCCATTACCTATGAAGCGTGAACGTGACGTTGCCAACATATACAGTTTCATTCATGTTATATATTCATGCAAGTTGGTTTGTTATTGTATGTTATTGATTGTTGTTGTTATTGTTATTGTTATTGTATGATTATTTACGTTTGCTCACATATGGTTATTGCACAATTTTCCATAATAAAGATAACAAGAGATCAATAATAAATGTTTTTCTAACAAGGTTCACTCGCCAACTTATGTTGACCCAAAAACCTCCATTTTTACACATGATATAGGTGATCCAGCTGCAGCAAGAAACACATAGGATGGCTTAGAAGTAATAAACTGTTTAGACTTTGGATTGTTTAGTTGATTATCTTTCTTTGTAATTGTATGAACATGTTTGGAATATTGAGGATGTAATTTTGAATTTAATAAATATGAAACATATTAGTAAATATCATGAGCTTTGGTGATAACCCAATTATGCCCTGACTCTTATTCGCTGTGGGTCGGGGTGTGACAGTCAGGAAGATCCAATGAACGCTTGGCCACTCAAATTGCTAAACAAATGGCCGCGGTGCTTCCTGATATCGTGATCCAAGTTCAACAAGCTCTCACCGCAAATCCTATCAACCCTCCCAATCAAGAAGACCAGAGCGTCGCCAACCCTCACTCCAAAAAGTGCTCCTACAAACACTTCAAATCTTGCGATCCCCCAAAGTATGAAGGGACCGAAGTGTTACTGCCCTCCTCCACTGGTTTGAAGAAATGGGGAACACCTTCCTCAATTGCGATTGTCCCGAGGATCGCAAGGTACGTTATGCAACGGGAGACTGTTCGGAGTAGCCCTTACCTGGTGGAACACAGAAAAGGGTAAGCGAGGGGTCGAAGATGCCATGGCCTTATCATGGGAAGAGTTAAGGGAACTCATGACAAGGCGCTTCTGTCCAAGAAGCGAAATCAAAAAGTTGGAAGATGAATTCCACTCGTTGAAACAAAAGGAAGGGGATCACACTTCCTACAACAAAAGATTTCTCGAACTGAACCAAATGATCCCTAATCTGTTCACCCCTGTGTACCGCCTGGTTGAACACTACATTCGAGGCCTCCCCTCGAAAATTCAAGACTCGGTTCTAAGCACTTCGCCTGCAACACTTGAAGCCGCAATGGAACTAGCTACCGAACTTACCGAGAATCGCATCCGAAACGGTAAATTCAAGGATGAGAAAAAGAAAGCCCCCATTGAGGCCCAAACTCCAAACCATTCCATCTCCTCTTCAAAGTTTGCTGGTAAGAGGAAACGAAACAGCAGAAATTTTGCAGTCACACATACAAACTCTCCTATCACTGCCGCACCAATTACCCAAATTGCTCCCTCAGCTGCACCATTTAAAAAGCCATACACCGGCCCATACCCAAAATGCAACCGTTGTCAATACCACCACCTCCCCGAAACTCCTTGCCAACATTGCACCAGCTGTGGCCGTGCGGGTCACACTATTCAAACTTGTCGCACACTTCAACGAATGAACCGCAATCAACCTCAACCCAAACCCACCATCAGATAGTGGGTCAAGCCCAACAACCTTTACTTCTACCACCTGCACAACATATAGCCCAATCCTACTACCAACCCAACTACCCTATGATGCAACCCATGCGAGCATGTTACAACTGTGGAGACCCAAACCACTTCAGGAACACATGTCCCGTTTGGTAAACATCATCCATGCCCAAGCTCAAGCGAATCCGGTAAACCAAGCTAACCAAGCTCCTCCACCTGCTAGAGGAAGAGCTTTCAACATCAATGCCAACCAAGCTAGAGCTGACAACAACGTGGTTAACGGTACGTTTCTAGTCAATGGTAGTTATGCATCCATGTTATTCGATACTGGCGCAGATAAGAGTTTTGTGTCCTTAGAATTTGAACGTATCCTCAACCAAACTCGTGATAACCTCATGGAATCTCTAACGGTGGAAGTTGCTGACGGAAAGCCCGTTTCATTAAATTCTATCATACGAAATTGTACACTCACTCTAAACGATCACGATTTTCCAGTTGACCTCATTCCTATGAAGTTGGGAAGTTTCGATATTATAATCGGTATGGACTGGCTCAGCCAGCATCACGCTGAAGTAGTATGCTGCGAAAAGTTCATTTGCATTCCTCTTGCAGACGGTCAGACCCTATATTTTGAGAAACCCCTCGAAAGGACTCAAATTAATGTCCTGTCTTCAGCCCGAAAATATCTCGAAAGAACTATGTCGCATTCCTAACTCACGTCGTCAAGAAGGAAACAAGGAGAAGAAACTCGAAGATATACCAGTAGTGAAAGAATTCCCACAAGTCTTTCCGACGACATCTCAGGACTCCCTCCTGTGAGAGAAGTCGAATTCCGCATCGACTTGTACCTGGCGCTACACCAGTCGCAAAATCTCCTTATAGGCTAGCCCCATCCGAAATGCAAGAGCGGGCCAGTCAACTGCAAGAACTGACTGACAAAGGATTCATACGTCCTAGCTCCTCGCCTTGGGGTGCGCCTGTTCTTTTTGTGAAGAAGAAAGATGGAACGTTTCACATGTGTATCGACTATAGAGAACTCAACAAGTTAACAGTTAAGAATCGCTACCCACTACCTCGCATCGATGACCTCCTAGACCAACTTCAAGGCGCCACCTGCTTTTCAAAAATCGACCCTCGTTCTGGTTATCATCAACCCAGAGTACATGAAGAAGACGTCCCAAAGACCGCCTTCCGGACTCGTTATGGTCATTACGAATTCATGGTCATGCCATTCGGTTTAACCAACGCCCCAGCTGTCTTCATGGATCTAATGAATAGGGTATGCAAACCCTACCTCGACCGCTTTGTCATAGTCTTCATCGACGACATCCTCATCTACTCCAAGTCTAAATCCGATCATGAACGACACCTTCGACTCATCCTTACACTTTTAAAGACTGAAAAGCTCTACGCTAAGTTCTCCAAATGCGAATTCTGGTTAAGAGAAGTACAATTCCTTGGACATGTCGTCAATGACAAGGGAATACATGTCTACCCTTCAAAGATCAAGGCAGTACAGGAATGGCAAGCGCCACGTACCCTTACCGAAGTAAGGTCATTTCTTGGTTTGGTTGGTTACTATCGCCGCTTCATTGCCAATTTCTCCCGTATTGCTGTACCGCTCACGGCTTTGTCTCATAAAGGAAAACCCTTCATATGGGGACCTAAACAAGAAGAAGCCTTCCAAACTCTAAAGCAAAAACTTTGTGACGCACCTATCCTCACACTTCCTGAAGGTTGCGATGACTTTGTAGTATATTGCGACGCATCAGGGCAAGGGCTAGGCTGTGTATTAATGCAAAGAGGAAAAATGATAGCCTATGCTTCTAGGCAACTCAAAGTTCATGAAAAGAATTACACCACCCACGACCTGGAACTTGGAGCCGTTGTGTTCGCTCTCAAGATATGGAGACATTACCTCTACGGTACCAAGTGTGAAATATACATTGACCACAAGAGTCTCCAACATATCTCCAATCAAAAGGAGTTGAATATGAGGCAACGAAGATGGGTCGAACTTCTTAACGACTACGACTGTGAAATTCGGTATCATCCTGTAAAGGCAAATGTGGTGGCTGATGCACTCAGTCGAAAAGGTTATGCGAACTCCATTCGTCTTCTATGTTCGCAAATCATAACCGACATCAAAGATCAAATCCGAGAAGCTCAACATGTTTCTGTAACAGAAAACGACGTACGCGATGAGCTGTCATCTGGAGCTGAACTCAAAATCGAAACCAAATCCGACGGTATTCTATACTATTTAAACCGCACATGGATTCCCGATCGCAATAACCTTCGTGATTTCCTCATGAATGAGGCGCACAAAACGCGGTACTCTGTACACCCTGTAGCCGACAAGATGTATCAAGGCCTACGATACACCTACTGGTGCCCGGGCATGAAAAAGGATATCCTGTTTTTGTTTCCAAGTGCCTTACCTGTTTCAAAGTAAAAGCTGAACATCAAAGACCTTCAGGACTTCTAACCCAACGTGAAATACCTGTATGGAAGTGGGAAAACATAACCATGGACTTCATTACCGGGTTACCTCGCACCTCCAGTGGGTATGACACCATATGGGTAATCATTGATCGTCTTACAAAATCAGCTCACTTCATTCCGATTCGCGAGGACTTCAAGAACGAGAAGTTAGCACGTATCTACATCAGCGAGATCGTAAGCCGTCATGGTGTACCTTTAAGCATCATTTCAGACCGTGATGGTCGTTTCACTTCACGAACATGGCGAGCCGTACAAACCGCCTTGGGTACACGATTAGACCTCAGTACCGCTTTTCATCCTCAAACTGATGGACAATCTGAACGCACCATCCAAACTCTTGAAGACATGCTTCGAGCATGTGTCATAGACTTCAAAGGGAATTGAGACGTTCATCTACCATTAGTTGAATTTTCGTACAACAATAGCTACCATTCAAGTATCGGCATGGCTCCTTTCGAAGCTCTATATGGTCGTAAGTACCGATCTCCAGTATGTTGGCACGAAATTGGAGAATCACAAATCACCGGTCCAGAGTTAATTCAAGAAACAACCGACAAGGTCATTCAAACTCGAAACAATCTTCTAGCGGCTCAAAGTCGTCAAAAGAGTTATACAGACAAACGACGAAAGCCCTTGGAGTTTGACATTGGGGATCAAGTACTTTTAAAAGTATCACCGTGGAAGGGAGTGATTCGTTTTGGCCAGAAGGGCAAGCTAGCACCACGCTACGTAGGACCTTTCAAGATACTCGAAAGAGTAGGTCCTGTAGCATACAAGCTTGACCTACCAGAAGAGCTCAACAAAATTCATCCCACATTCCACATATCAAACTTGAAGAAATGCCTCGCCGATGAAAACCTCCATATTCCTCTAGAAGATATTCAGATCGATGAATCTATGCACTTCATTGAAAGACCAGTAGAGATCATGGACTTCGGAGAGAAGCGTTTAAGACGGAGTCGTATTCCAATTGTCAGAGTACGTTGGGAGTCGAAACGAGGACCTGAGTTTACTTGGGAACGTGAAGACTCAATGCGCGAGAAATACCCGCATCTTTTTCCTGTTACAACTACTAAAAGTAGGGGATACTGTAACATCCGTCGAAAAATGGGTTTCCAAAACCCGCTTAGTTTATTAATCGAATATCCAGTTAAAAATTTTCGTTGCGTATTTATTGCTCAAACTAATTTTAAACAATACCTAATTAATAAACATTTTAGAATTTAAAAACTATAATTAATAAATGATAAAAATAAGTGAATAAAAAATAAAATGAGGCTGCCGGGTTTCGAACCCGGGTCGCCCATAAGCACAATCACACAACACACCGCTCCGCCACATGACTCCTTTGTGTAATTACTGAAACAAATAATACTTAAATTTAAAACTCGAAATCAAAATCCGGAAATCAGCGCGCCCAATCCGCAGTCGCCGGAAAGACCGACGGTTTCGCAAATCACGACCGTTTTCTTTGACTGAAACGCGTGAACTAACTTCGACCTCGGTTATAACCGATGTCTAACCCCCAATTCCAGTCGTAACCGCGGAAAAGTTTTGACCGCGAATCAAGACCAAAATTCAGACTCAATTCATCCTGATCTTCCCTATAAATACCCACTCAAACCTCTGGTAACATTTTCGCTCAAAATCGCACAATCTCTCGAAGCTTTAGCACTCGCCGGAGATATTCTGCATTCGCCGGACTTTCACTGGAAAACCGAGACTCACACCAAATCGGTAAATTTCTCGACTCTTTTGTTTGCAATCCATTATTAGACAAGTATTAACATAAATCGTTCAACCAGAATCCGTCTCAGACAACGTTTCCGGGAATTCCTGCACTCGTCGGAAAGTCACTGGAAATTCCGAAATCTCACTGTCAATCGGTACAATCATCTAAAACCCCTGATATCCCTTGTTTAGTAACTTAATTGCACAACTCGTTGATCAAAACTGTTACTTGATTCACTCAGACGGAAGTCACAAATCAGATCCGACGACTCTTGCCGGAAATCTGAGAAGAACATTCTGTTCGGTACATTTTACTCCGTAACCCTCTTTATCCATTTCATTCCAATCAATTATATGTTCGATGACCGATTTAAACAAGAACAGTCGGGCATCTTTGTTCTGTGTCTTTGTAAACGAAGAAGACGAAGTCGAACATGTGTATAAGTTTAATTAAAACTGAATATTTAACCGGGTTAGACACACAGTCCAGCGGTGGACTGTGTGCACAAACAATGCACACGTCCCGGGTTCCGAATTGCATACGTTACCGAATTTCAGAATTAAAACCAACATTTTTACAACTGAATCGGAACAGGTCACTGAATGTTAATAAGTATAATTAAATCCATAAGTTAAACAGATATGACACACAGCCCAACTGGTTGGGCTGTGCGTACTCGAACCGAACTGTCCCGTGTTCGACTCCGGGTCACTGAAGTCGGTTCGGCCACTTTAAATCATTTTTCGAAATAAACTAAATAAGTTAAAAGTTAATTAGTGTATAAATATAATTAAACAGAGAATATTTCGGGTTAGACACGTAGCTCAGTTGGTAGAGCTGCGTGCAAGCATACGAGAGGTCCCGAGTTCGAACCTCACTCAGCGCATATAATTAACACAATCCGACCGGTCAATGGTCAACGGTCAAAGTAAAAAAAAGTCAACATTTTATTATTATTATTATTTTTTTATTTAATCAGAAAATTATTTAAAAATACTTAAAAATAATATTTTTAAAGTTAGAAAATGTCCTTAAATTCACGAAAATAAACATAAAAATCCTATTAAAATTATGAATTAAAAGTATTAGTCTCAAATTAAATCCATTTATTTACCGAACCATTTCGTTATTATTTTAGGTTAGTTTTCCTCGTCGATCAAATCCCAAAACTCGTGCGCATCCAACGTCATCAAAGAACGCACCCAATGTGAGTGAATCTCTACAAATTCCCTGTTTTAATCACATTTTGGGGTGTATCATGTGTCGTTTAATTCCTTATTATATTTAAACACTTGTGCATCCATCATATCCGTGATCAAATGTGTATCAATTATGTATCAATTGTTGTGTGAATTATGTTTAGATTGAAGTTATCATTTTCAGTACATGCATTTCATTAGGCCCATCAGCTCCCCGTGGGATACGGGTTGAGTATCAGGTGCCTCATTCGATCGGCTCCGTTTGATTGAGCCTTGATCTCACATACATCATCATTCATGTCACTCGATCGGCTCCGTTTGATTGAGCCTTGATCTCATATACATCATCATTCATGTCATTTACTCATCCAATGTTGTTTGTGTTTTGTTATATATATATGTTTGCTCACATGTGATTATTGCACAAATTTTCAATATTAAATACAACAAGAGATTAATAACAATGTTTTATCAAGGTTCACTCGCCAACTTTTGTTGACCCAAAATATCCCCCGTTTTACACATGATACAGGTGATCCAGTTGAGGCAAGAAACACATAGGAAGGCCTAGAAGAATAAATCAGTTTAAGCTTTGGATTGTTTTACTTAGTTTCATTTCCTTGTAATTGTATGGATTTGATTTGAATATTTAAATTGTAATTTGAATTTAATAAATATGAAACATTTTAGTAAACATCATGAGCTTTGGTGATAACCCAATTATGCCCCGACTCTTATTCCGCTGCGAGTCGGGGTGTGACACAAACAGTCTGAACCATTAAGTGTTAAACCTGTAAGAGATCTAAACCACATTAAAAGCTAAAATAACAACCCTAACAAGCAGAAATTACAAATCTTAAAGATGAGCAAAGTAGTTGGTGTATGATATACTGTACAAACATGTGGGATGCTTCCTAGTTTAGACCAACTGAATGTTGACTACACCCCTTATGTGGTGTAAGGGTTTATTGTACAACTACGTAGAACCATGATGTGTAGGTTCTACCCTTAGCGACGAAATGGACAACTATTGTGGCACTAATTGGGTCTGATCAAATGAAAACCAAACAAATGTTCGTTTTTTTAACTTGAAATAATAATCATTATCATCCTCAGTAAATTCTACCAATAGCAAAGATAATGTAGGGTCTGATTTGGGTAAGACGTAGACAGCCTTACCTCTACCCCGTAGGAATAAGGAGGCTACTTCCGGTGAGACCCCCGGCTCGATAGTACTTTTGCATCAAGCCTTGGACATAAGGCACATAACACTCGCCAATTAAGACAAAGCCAATTATTGCATGTACTCCCATGTTTTTCGGCTATCAATGCCACCACATGATGCATGATTAACCATCCCCATCTTTTAACATTATTTTCACGAAATTAGTAAATAACTTTTTTTAACTTGAAAACGACGATGATATGTATATCGTGGTGTTGGATATGGTCTTCGTCATTTGGATAGCGATATATAACCCAAAACGACGATGATATGTATATCGTGGTGTTGGCTATGGTCTTCGGTCATTTGGATAGCGATATATAACCCAAAACGACGATGATATGTATATCGTGGTGACGGCGAATTTCACTAAAACAACTAGCGAGCCGGTAGAAGGCAACAACAACAAAAGAAGAAGTAAAGAGATGTTTGCTAGACTCTTCAAACCTGTCCCACAAACTGCAAGATACCACTTCAATGTTCAGTTGTCGACTTCTTAACGCTGCTGCTAATGTCGGAATCCTATCACGCTCGGCTTTCCGCATGAAGATGTTGACTTAACGTGCTAGCTAGCTTGCTTGGTTTCTTTTATTCTTTTCAATCTTGTTGTTGAGACTGCTTGGTTGCTTCTGATTTAAGTTGGTTCAACCAATTGTAATGAGTTCAATTAAATCCGACTAGCAAGGAGCGCAACCATCGTTTGTGTTAAGTTCATTCAATTAACCAACTACGTTGATCTTGTGAATCCGTAAATAACAAGTTACTAAATAAGTTTGTATCCTCTACCAAGTCAAGTCCAATCCAAAGAAGTTAAGTCTAATCAAAATCCCTAACGAACTTACAAATCAAATCGTAAGTTTGAAAACGACGATGATTGTGGTGTTGGACGTGGTCTTCAGTCATTTGGATAGCGATATATAACCCAGAAGTCTACTACACACACTAGTTTAAGCTAATTAGCCATAGTGGTAATCTGGATGTGTGCAGTAAATAAACTTCAAGGACCCAGGTGATAGAACATCTTATCACAATAGCTGATATCTAGCATTTTGAGCTTTATATAAAGTATCTTTTGGAATAGAGATTTAATTCCATAAATATTGTATGACGCCACAACTTTCGAAGAATACAATACAAGAGCTCTATGCAATAATTCCTATTTTATCCATATTCAAGAAACTTCTCTTAATTAATACATTATTTAACACACATGAGATTATTTAATTGACTACATTAACTATTATCTTATTTATAATTATAATACTTTAATTCAATATTATAATTTTTACTTTTACTATTTCTTTTGAAGGGCAAATATTACTCCATTACATTAATTCTCAATTATTCTTCTTTGCGCAGTTTTAACCCTGATACCTCCCTTTAATAGGTTACTATTTACATCAGGTATTAAATTGTTAGTTGTAACACTAATCGTAACTAGAAATTGTTCATGGGGTTCGGGCTATATTAACATGCATGGATAATGGGCTAAGCAACAATGTATTCCGGGGGGGGGGGGGCTGGTCTGCGGTTTTTTTCATGGTCCAAACCTAGGCTGAAACCGATAGACTGACATTTAAACAGGGGCGTAGGTAGTGTATAAACAGGTGTAGCCTGTGCTGCCCTCAACTCGTCTCGGTAAAAATACCCATCAACTCCGTCCAAACAGGAATGAACCTGTAAGATTCATATTACTTTCTTCATCAGTTTAGGCCATTCAGTAGAAGGTTCGACTTTTTTCTGATGTTTTGACTTTCTTAGAGTTTATGTGAGTGGTGGATCTAGAAAACTTTCATAGGGGTAACGTTGTAAAACAAAGGGGTAACGAAATCGAAAAAACGTCAAATTTTTCCAAAATTTACACTACCGCTGGAGCGCCAAGGGGTAGCGGAGGCTACCCCTTATACAATGGTACATCCGCCCCTGGTTTATATCAAGGATTGGTGTTAGTCCTGCACGGCTATGATCTGTTTGATAAAACTTTTGCAAGATCCTGATTGCCGAGACAGCATCAAGCCGACGAGTTTCAGTTCAGGAAGTCGGGTCAACCCCTTTCTTTCATGACATTATGTATATCTGGAAGTTGCCCAGGCATCATAGTAACGGTTATGACAGTTAGAATGACAGCTGTTTTGTTTTAATAAATCTATTACTGAACTTCTAGGATCACATAACAAATTCATGCAACTATCATAACTGTAGGCAAATTGTGGAACCAAATAAACACCATATTCAGTTACTACATTAACAATAACAGAAGCTAATCCAAAAAAACTTGAAGTATATTATGTTTTCACGATATATACAACAAACTTTATGTGTATTTGGTATTTTAAAAGCCCATGTAAAACCGATACAAGATATATATGTGTTGGAACTTGGAAACCAAAAGAAATGGTATGATAACATGTACATATGCACAAGGAAAACAGATCAAATGTGAAGTAACGAACGATATCTTGTTTCTTTTTTGCACGAGAGCCCAGTCTATGACCTCTTGTTCTTGCTTCATGTAGCTTTGACTTCACTGTAATTTGCTCTTTTGCCTCGGTTTGAACTTTCGAGATGATTCAACTTTTTCATTCGGTAGCGTTGTGGTCCATCTCGAACAGGACTTGGATGACTTTTCCAAACCGGTTTATTAATAGAATCATCGGATTCCTTTGCCGTTAGCAGAAATGGTTTTTTAGTAAATTATCCAAGTATTTAGAGTTTAAACCAACCTCATCTTCTTTTACTTTTGTGTGATTTTCTTCTGCTTTCCCCTGTTCTTCACCTAATATCGCCTTCGTTGTTGTATTTACGATATCGTCCTTGCCATGCGCAACAGGTTTATCTAGCTCAAAACAAGGTGAATCGCCATCATTAGAAGAAACACCATCATCATTTAGAGGGGCACTAGCAGCCAAATTTGTAGGAATGGACTCGAGAGAATGCCATCTTCGGGTCGTGGGTCCCACCACCGACACTGACCCTGAGCCGGCTTTTTGCGCACCCTTCCGTTTCGCTTCGATAAAAGCCTCGATTTCCGAGCTTAATTGTTCCACTACAGATTTCTTAGTAAGTGTCGTTTCTTGTTTCATTTGCATTCGTTGATCGAGCCAAGATTCGGATATATGAAGAATCATTCCATCGCGGGTAGATCTAAAGCTCGAACCTTTACCTCTATCCGGATTTATATGCTTCAACGCATGCACTTCTTGTTCATAGTTTTTAATCCCCCAGGTGAACTCGTCACAAAGATCTTCCAAAAGTACCCTTGATTTCTTCTCTTTTTCCAAGTCTTTTAAAGCATTTGCAAGGGACGTTTTCGTCTCATAAAGCTCTCGAGCCAATTTACGGTGAAGTGTCTCTGACCGTTTTCGTAATTTCCTCTCGCCTTCAAGCTCGTCTCTCACAGACTGAATGGTTGCATTAGTATGACCTTGTTTGTCTTCGTTTAATTTTCTTCATCAAGTGTTCCATCTCATGGCGGTCAGATCGGCGGTCACGGGCCAGTTCTTGGATCTTTGATCGGGCCAGGTCTAGTTCACGTTTCAACGCCTTAACCAAAGTTATATTGGCTGCGTGTTGTTCTTCGAGGCTCCAAATTCTATTCAAAACTTTGAGTAGCTCTGTGGATGTTTTGAGAGTGTAACTCGTCTCACCGTTTCCTCCCCTAAACTCTACAGAACTCGTAGGCGTAACAGCAGGATTATAAGGTGCTACCTATCGATAAAAATCAACAGGTCAAACCAAGATATAAAGTCAACACATCGGTTAAGATTATGCAACACTAATGAATTTTTAAAATGGCCAAAGAAGTCGAAACATTTCTAGTTTAGGAATAAATGTTACAAGATTAAAGGTGATTTTGTACCTCCATGGAACTACTATCATAACTTGAAGGTGACACTGCTTGTACAGCGTTATGCGTCCTTTGAATTGCCCGGTGATGTTGAATCAATGATGCTGCAACATGCCTTCTCAAACTGCCAGCTTTCCCCTACAATTATCATAAACTCAATTTACATTATTTCCATTAAGGGTGTTGCACAGAAGCCAAATGTGAGGTTTTATAACCTTGTTCCAACAATAATCAAGAACAAATAATTAGTTGCATGTTAGGCACTATGGTTTAATGGTTTATGTTGTGTTGGAACATTAGTTGATTTTTCACTACTTTTGGACACATATAATTATTTGCATATATGAGATGTATAATATATAATATACGGGTTTGCATTCTCCTTGATAGAGTTTCAAAAATGATGTGTTCAGATTGTAGCCAAGGAGAATGAATTCATTGATGCTCAAAACAGAGTGTTTGACACTGAATCTAAACGGGTGAGCACGAAGAAAACAACTAAGGTACACTCTTGCTAAGTTCAACAAGAAAACATTGACATATTGGTGCAATTTGTACAAGTTTGGTCATCTCTGGTAATACTTTGGTTGTCGTTGTTGTACCATGTGAAGCAGGCGCAAAATCTGTTTTAAGGAAACCGTGTTTGGCCAGTTATGTTTATTAATCTACAGTTCAATTCTCCATGATGCAACTTCTTGGTTTGATTTCTGTCTCTTTTTCTTGGTATGTATATTTTACGTATTTCTATAATCTTGATTTAAAAGGCACGCCTTAGGCACGAGACGTTGAAGAAAACACATCACGGGCAAAAAGGCTTGCCTCATGTAGTTCTAAATAAAAATTAGGGTCCATAGAAGGTTTATATGTAGGAACAACCTTAAGACGTTTACTTGATAAGTAGGTTTATATGAGATACATAGCTTCTGCTTGTAAATAAAGCTTATTTGGTTGTATCTAGACGCGCGTCTCACACACATGATGAGCGCCAAGCGCCTCCCTATGCAAGAAAAAAGAGATTTTCACTTAGACATGTTACAGATATAATGCTGCAAAAACCTCCCCTATTTTCCTCACATGTTAAAACATCATCATATATGCTTCAACTTTAATGGATGTCCTAAATGGCAAACTTCATTAAAGTGAACAAAAGTGATCCAAACAACACTCTTAAATAAGCAAAAGTCACTTGAACTATCATAAAAAGCAACCCTTACCTACCATAATCAAAATTTCAGCAACTACATTAATTAATGGATCAAAAAATCAACAAAAACCAATTAAAATTAAAAAAAAAAGAAAAGAAAAAGAAATCAATATGCATATGATCAGATCCATAAACAATAATTTATTTTACCAGGTCAGGGTTATCTTCAAGAAGATGATGCTGGTGGTGATCATGATGGTGGTGGTGGTGGTTGGGCTGCAGATACCGGTGGCTCCGCCTGCTGCCACCACCCTGGTGCATGTTAGCAAAAGGCAGGTTATACTGATGAAGCTCCCAAACAGTGACAGCTAACTTTCTAGCAGAAACATCAAAAGGCAAAGCAACTGTCAAACACAAATCAGGGTTGTTAATAAAGTGACTATCTTGCGCACCACCGTTGCTATCTTGCGCACAACTGTTGGTAATCTGAAGAGGGTAAGGCAAAAAGGTGTGAATTCTTCACCCCTTTTGTACGCTGCTATCTTTTTCACCAAAGTTTGCTGCTTTTTGGGTGGTGGATTCTTCTCTTCTTCAACCCACTTTTTTATCTGACTTTTATAACTTTATCTCTCTCTCTCTCTCTTACCCACCACCAACTTTTCTCTCTCTAGAATTGTGTTTGATTTTTTGTTTTTGTTTTTTATTAGTTTGATTTGAATCTGGGAAGTGGGAAGAGGGTTGGATAGTTTTCTTGTTCTTGTAACAGTGAGTATGCACTGGAATGTGATGGCATCATGTTTGTAGGGCCAACTTGTGTTTTTATATTATGGAAATGTGGGGATTTATGTCGGTTTGGCTTGTCCAAACTTATTAGTATTATTATTATTTTTTTTAATTTTTTTTTTTACTTTTTACCTTGTTAGAAGATTGTTTTTGGTGTGTTGCGTTGTCATTTGGTGCACTTGATGAGTGAAGTTGAACGGAGAATCTTGTTATACTTTTAGTAAAGACTATGATTATTGGTTTAGAGGATTTACCTTAGACCATTTATACTATAAATATAGAGAAAATAATAAAAATATTTTTATATTAAAATTTTAATAATAGAAAAAAATATATAGAGAGTAAAGTATATCTTTGTATTTAGAGGTTTATATTTAATCCTCTGTATTTATGTTGTGAGTGTGTAGTAAAGAGAAAAAATAATAAAATAAGTGTTTGTAAGTAAGAATAGATAAAAAAAGAGAGTTAAATGTGAGATGTTTTTCTAAAAATTAACAAAATTTAAAGAAATGTGTTATATTATAGAAGAAGATGAAGGCTCCAATATCACTATGAAAATGGTCATGTTACGGAAATTTCCAACGCAAAAAATGTGTCGCAAATTCCAACACATTTGTAACGCATTTTTTACGAAACTATTAGCCTAATTAATTTACTATTATTAAATACAATTCTACAACATTGTGACACATTTCCTACGAAAACCTAATTAAAACTACTAATTCTAAGTAGTGTGTTAGAAGATTGTGGCAATTTTCCTACGCATTTGTAACGAAAATTTTACAAAAATAAAAAAGATCCCTTACATTAACGGACCCAATCGATAACCCACCACTTTCAACAAATTATACATGTAACCCTAATAACCCTTCTAATTACATTTCTGCCATACCTTCTGTCAAATGCCCAAATATTCATCATCGTCATCCACATGAATCATTAATTTAATCCATCACTTTCGTTATCACACAATCTTCACATTGTCAATCCACTCATCTTCCAATTTATCGGTCAATAACCAGATCGGATCAACAATCGCGACTACGACGAATTGCCGGAGGAAATTGGGGAGCTAGTCGATTGGTTACGCGATAATCCATTCATCTTCAAATTTGAACCAATTAGGCGATAATCATCATCAACAATTCGAATAACTTTCATTGGTAAGCAAAGGATTGTTGCTGTTAACCGACCGGTTACGCCGCCATTTCACCATTGTAGATCTGACGTATATCGTTCACGGTACGATTTTTGGATTCATTTGCCGATTTAAAAACCTGAAACCCTATATATTAGTTAATTGTGAAACTGTAACGTAGAAACTGCTATTCGTGAGATTGCGCGTTCGTTCTGTTTCTTTGAATTTAGAACATGTTGATGTTTCAAATCATGATTTCGTTATGATTGAAGGATTGAAGGAGTTAGGGTTGAGTAATATAACCGATCGGTTACGCTGCCGTTTCACCATTGTAGATCTGATGTATATCGTTCATTGGTACAATTTCTGGATTCATTTGCTGATCTAAAAACCTAAAAACCCTAGGTATTAGTTAATTGCGAAACTGTAACATAGAAACTGTTATTCGTGAGATTGCTCATTTGTCTGGTTGCTTTGAATTTAGAACCTGTTGATGTTTTGAATCTTGATTTGGTTCTAATTGAATGATTGAAGGAGTTAGGGTTGAGTAATATGAAATTAAGGTGTTGAGATGTGCGAATGTTGATAAGCTACGTGATGTTTATTTGATATAGCGAAGTTTCATCCAAATTTGAATGAATTAGATGTAAGTTATCCGCGTAATACGCTTGTAATTGATGCTTTGTGTAGTTATAATATTAGTTAAATTATGATAACTGATGTTGGAATTGAATGCTTGTGTTGTGTTTTGAGGAATTTGGTTAAAATTAACATCTCAATATTTATTTCTTCAAGGTTTGTCTTTGAAGGGATTGATGAAGGTTTTCCCAATTGGACACTTGATGGCGCATTTCATATTACCTAGAGAGTAAGTTCACATAATTACTTCATCTTACCATTTAATATTCTTAATCTAAGTTCTGAATACTGAAGCTTAAAGAACTAGAGATTATGTAGAGGTTCTCATACCTTTCAGTGAATATGTTCTAACTATGTATGTGATCAGATATGTAATCTCTCTTTTGAACCAAGTCAAATTATAATAAGACTGTTGTTTGACCCGCTTGAATTATTGTTAAAACTTGCAGATCCAATATTTTCCTTTTCTCCATTGGCTATCCACACAAGGAACTTGTTAGCTGATCCAAGGTGTACACTCATCGTACCGGTTAGTACTTAGTATCACAATTGAATTCATCTTAAAGAGACATCCTTAATTGACACTTTTCTCAATAGATACTTGGATGGAGTGGATTATCGAATTCCTATGCTTGGAGCAAGTATGATGAACTAGAAAGATGTTTGAGTGAAAAAAGTGGGCCCGAGCCCCTTTTTGACCCTGCAATTGCACAACATGCAATTGACATGCCAGAGTTGTTGTGGAAGGTAAATATTGGAAATTTGGTGAATGGATATTTGATGAATTATAATTTAAGAAAATTATAATTATTAATAGACTCTTCATATGGTGAATTAAAAATTAAACTCTTGAATAGAGTTTTTTATGTCTTTTAATTTGAGTCTTTATATCTCAAGTTAAGTTTTTAATTAAGTAGCTAATTAAGTGAGACTTTTCACTTATACTCAACTCTTGTAAAAATAGTAGGCTATGTGCCTCATTTTGAGATAGAGAAAAATTTCTAGAAAAATACAAGAGAATGATACAGAATTACATGAATATATGGAGAGTTCTTGGAAAGAAAAAATATTTGAAGACTCGTGTGTTGGGTACTTAGAGAAATATGTTTTCTCTATACGATTTCATCACCTTCATATATAATTTTCCACAAGTTCTAACACTATAATTTTATCCGTTAACCTTGGGCGCGTGAGCCATCTCTGGCAGTAGATACTGTTTCAGCTGTTGTACCATGGGAAACAGACGCGTCGTCTTTAGTAGAGACGCGAAATTTGTTATAAGGGAAGCGTGTTGAACACGTGCCTCAGCCACAACCGTCAACATCAGTTTGTTTATATTTGCAGCCAAGAAGGATCACACAAGGAGACGCGGTTCAAGTTCTCGTAGCGGAAACTATATAAGAAGACGCTTCTCAAGCTCTTGTCAAAGAACGATTTGAATCGATTTATTTAAATATGTTGTATATATTTAATTTTGTATGGATTTGTACACGGTACGGGTACTACAATTTCCCAAAATTATGTAAAGAGAGTATCTTTACAATTTTTATATTTATATATATAATTTTATTATAATTGTGACTCGTGTCCACAATAAATGCTTATCTCATATCTATTAGGTCTCTTAGACATTGGCAATAGCATATGATATTAAAACTAGAAGGGGATACTTGTCACATAACAGTTCCATGATGAGAAGAGAGTTCTTTAAAGAGGCTTTCTGCCCATACTTTTTTATTCATATCCACAACAAAGAGAATTTTTCTATGCTTCTATATGAATCAAGAGGTTATACACTAGACACTTGTATCATATTGAAGAGGTCGCATTTATTTTAAAAAAGTTGATTTGAGGGTTTTTTTTTGTAACGGTAAAATACTAAAAAGAGTAGATAAAGCTGAAATAATAGGCCAAAATTGTATAGCATATATTTATTATGTAGATTATGATCATGGACATATAGACTATTAATTAACATACCCAAGTGGTATAGCTACAATTGTGCTCATCAAATAGGGGTGCAAAGGAGTCGTGCCCGAGCTTGGGTCAGTTAGAGCTTTATTTTTAAAGCTTAGGCTTGACTTGTTAGTAGTTTCTCAAGCTCGGCTCATTTATTATCCACTAGTTAATATATTAATAAACAATATAAATAATAGACTCGTTTAGGTTCGCGAGCTCGATAAGTGAAGCTCGGACTCGGCACGTTGGGCTCAGCTCGTAAATAAGTTTAAATAAGCTCGGTTCGTCACCATTTTACAACATGTAGGTTCATATCTATATATTAGGAATAAGGATGTTCATTCAAACTATTGGTTCTATAAATTCATATCTTGTTTCTATACAATATGTTTTACCATCATGACATCATCATTGCTTTTGATTGCTATCTTTAACCACACTTCTTTTAATTCAATTCTTTAATATCATATGGGTTAAACTAAACAGGACTCGTGTCATATGGGCTGGATGAGTGACTGAGTTCTTACTGGCCTTTTCTTTGAGCCTTGAAATCATCATGTACTTGTACATAAGTTGATTTTTTTATCAATTCCGCAGTAGAAACAAAGCCATGATTAAGTGTACCACGCCTCGGAACCAAAGATCTGTTCTACCTTGTGTACAAACCCGCCATACACTGTTGTACAGTTCGTGTTTACTACCTTCGTTGCAGCTATATTGTAAATCAGGTCAGTTACAATTTCTTGACTATGCTTGTTGCTAATCATTTTCTGTGTTTTAAACATTTTGATTCACATCTAAATAGAGATGGGAATCCACATGCTCAAGAGGTTTGATTTTTGTTTTATCATCATAACATAGTGTTAAAATAGTTTTGAAGCACTATTATATATGCTGGCTATAAGCAACTCACTCTTCTAGATCCATGTACCCATCTTTTGGTTTGAGATGACCTAAATTATTCTTTTGGCAATTTTTACAGTTCTTTCAATATAGACAATGTGTTAAATATGATCTACATAAATTGCACTATTAAGTTTGTGTGTGTGTCCTACTGTTTAAAATTGATGAATCCACAGTGAAATTAGGAATTTAGCATGTATAATGGGACCTGGTGTTCAGTTTGAACTCCCATAGGTTGGTATAGTTAGCAGGGTTAGGGTCTGGTTCAGTGGCTTAGTGGGTTAGGGTTAGGGTTACGGTCAGGTTGGCTTAGTTGTGTTAGTGGATTTGGGATAAGTTTAGATGGTGACTATTTGGGTTGGTTAGGATGTTTAGATTTTGGTTATATATCTCTTGTATCGAAAACTGTGCTTATATAACATGGTTTAGTAATTACCAAAAAGTGAATTCATAGTATAATAGATAAGGAAGTTCATTGATATTAGTATGCTTACTAAACGTGTAAAATGGGTCGAATAATGGGTCGTTGATGTATTGTTTATTTAATAATACCTTTTAACATATATTTAGGCTCAAGCTATGCCAAGACAATTGTTAGAGAAGATTCAAGCTCGCCTTGAAACTGAGACGAAGGAGAGGAAAGATCTTAGAGTTCGCCTTGAAAGTGAGAGAGAAAAAGAAAGAAAACCTCCAAAAACACATAACTGAAACCATGAGAAATCAATTACAAGACTTTATGAAGAACTGGCGTCCTTTTCGTAACTAGTTAGCATTTTTTTATCTTTTTAGACATATACGCATGTTAAATGCTTGTTAGTTTTGTGGTTTAAAAATGCTAGATATTGTCTTGTGTATTATTTTTTAGTACGGTGATTTTAAACAGGTTTAGTAATATTTTTTGTTTATTTTTGGTGATTTTTCATGCAATTTTCAGAAATTTTTTAGTACGGTGATTTTACAACAGGTTTAGTAATATTTTATGTTTATTTTTGGTGATTTTTCATGCAATTTTCAGAAGAAAAAAAACAGGTTTTTCAAGAAAACAACTTTTTTTACAAATATTTCGTTACAAATGCGTTGCAAATTCTTTAGAGGATGCGTAGGAAATGCGTAGCAAATTCTTTTTGGGATGCGTAGGAAATGTGTTGCAAATAAATTTCCTATGCCAAATTTCCGTAATTAGGGAATTGTAGGAAATGTGTTACAAATTTCCAACACAAAATTTCAGTTGCAAATAAGTTGAATTTGTGTAGTAAATGTGTTGCAAAAAGTTTTCCACGAGTCTTTTTCCAACATTAGGTTTTGTGACAAATGCGTCACAAATTTAGTTTTGAGACGTATTTATGACGGAAAAAACAAGTTGAAAAGTTCCATTTTTCTAGTAGTGTATGAATGCTCTTAGAATATAAACTTTTAGATAAAATAGTTAAAATAAAACTAATACTAATATAAAAACAAGTAACAATTTTTATAAATGCTAAAAGATAAATTAGGTACAAGCTTGAAATGGAATAATAAAAGTTGAGTTTTAAAGTGGTCATTATTTAGAAGGGTGGAGGGGGCGTATTCAGGTAACCTTGCGAGGGTTTGAAACCACCTCAGCTACACCACCACCACCTCTGTGAGTAGGTTAGGCGGGTAGCTAGGGAGGGTATTGAGACCTGTTGTTGAAAACTCATTTCTTGTCAAATATGACCGTTATCCAACAGTCATTTGGCCGTTTCGGATTAAAAAAGATAATTTACATACAAATAACCTATAAATACCAACCTATCACCACGCGATTACAAAACGATTAACAGACAGATATTGTCATCCATGGACAAACAAAAAGAAGTCGGTTTAAGCCAAAAAAACCACCAAATCCCGAGTGGGCGGTATAACCCAATAGGACCGCATACGGGAGAGTGGTTGCGATGGTATTAATGTTATGAGTTATGCGCTAAGTGATTTTCAGATTAAATGCAAAGGCGGTTTTAAGCATGTTGAGGCTTGGGGATTGTAAAAGAACATGCAGAATGGAGCAAGATCCCTTTGATGTGTGAGGAGTCCAGTGGAAGTTCCGAGGAGAGAAAAAAAGTCATCGGTAGCTGACAACTACTATGTAGGTTCATCGGACAATGCTTTCACAAATAGTATGCCGGATTTAGATGTGAACTAAGAAATCAGGCCTACTCCACCAAAACAGAAAGAAAATACATTCGTTGAGGCGTCAAACAAAGTGTTGATGGATGCTAAAAAGAAACAAATAGATAAGTCTATCGTGTTGATGCATGCTTAACGCGAGAGTGTAAGGAGAATGACGTTTGATTCGGACTTTGAAACGTTTACTAAGCCCCGTGATTATCTTCGTGGTCGGCTAAGAGAAATTGACATACAACGTAAAAGCCGAAACATATGGGTGGCCTACGAATGAGATAGATGAATGGAGTTATTTTTTAATTAATTTATTTTATTTTTTTATTATTTAAGGTTGAATTACATGTTATTTCTATATTTAATGAAATTAGAATTTCGTTATTTAAGTTTGTTGAATCTCTTTTTTATTTAAAATATAAATAATAAAGTTCTAAGGTAGCTGAGAGGAGTGTTGCAAGTTTGTTTTGGTGGTAGTTTAGGGTAGAAATGATGTGGCAGTAAAGGATTGGAGGAAACGGTGGTACTTCAATGGGGCGCCCCTCCACCCTAAGACCATTCAGTGTGGAAGAGCATGAAGAGAGGGTGTTAAGCGCCATGCAGCAGCCACGTAAGCAAAAGGGTGTGGTAAAAAGCACGGGTTGGCGTTGGGCGTGGAAAAGGCCCCACCTAGCGTTTAAAAAACTAACTAATCACAAATCTCCTACCACAAACCACTAATCAACTCGTGCCACATCACCAACCAAATTGCCCCCCACATGATGAAGAATCCCCCACCCCACACATAACACCGTGGAAAAAGCCAAGCACGGGGTGCTTTTGTGGGTGTGGACTAGCCTCCACACCAAATTTCCATGCCCACACTGTATGGTAGACCATACGGAGTGGAGGAGCATGAAGCCTATTTGGCAGCCACGTCAGAGAGGAGTGTGGTAAAAAAGGCACGGAGTGGAAGGGTATGAAAGTGGCGTTATTAAAAAATAAACATCAACCAATCAAAACCAACCCTAACTATACCCACCAATCAAGAGCCTTCATATCACCAAATAAAAGCCCTCCAAGCCGATGGAAAAACTCCCGCCCTCTCCCCCACGCCGCTGACCACACCATTTCCAGCGTGGTATGCCTGGCGTGGACTTGCTTCCACGCCCATACCATAAGTCTAAAGACTCAAATAGGTTGTTAAATCTAGCGAGAAATGCAATAATAAATTCTCTAAGGAAGATTGTTACACGATCAAATAGGTAAAAATAAAACAAGCTAACAGGTTAAAAATCATAGGGACTTTTTTTAACAACAAAGCTTTTCTCCCTTACATATTACATCTTTCAAGAATTGAACTTGCCTCCCCATAAAAGATAATTCCTCTCAAACAGAAGCTAACGGGTTAAAAATCATAGGTTGAGCTGAACATCCCAAAGGCGACCAAAACAAAGTTTTAATGTTTAAATGATATGACAATGCATTAATTATATGGACTATGGTGAATGACTTTAACGACAATGCATTAATTATATGGACTATGGTGAATGACTATATTGGTTAAAAGGATAACATTTAAATGATGTGGTTTGACAAGGTCCAATGCTTGGGACAGGGTTAAGTCCTCTGGGATAAGCCAGACTTATACAGGACCCTCACAATTAGATGTTTTGTCGAGTCACACCAAAGATGAGTCCCAACCAAAAAAACATGACAAATGTTTCATATCATCAAATCATCAAAACCAACAAGAACCACAATACCAGAAAAATTTCATGAGGAAACTTCATATGCAACATACACTTCGCTCCTAAGACCATAACCATTGTCTTTTATCCATATCATATTACAAGCAAAGCTAATAATTCTGTATGTACAGTCAAATCACTACCCCCACTGGTACTATTCAATCTCATCAATCCAAAATTATAATATATGATGGATAGTGATAACTTATAAAACCGTTATATATAAAAATGAAAAAAAAAGTGAGTGAAAGTAGCACTGATGTATTAGTATATCTTTAACGTGACTGAAAATTTGTGAAAGCAAAACGAGTAGCCTTAGGTGAAGGTTCAAAGTTCTTTTCAAGAGCGGTTTGAATTGTCTTTTGATTTTTCCTTACAGATATTCATTATATTAAGAGTCAAGAACTTAAGTGTATGAAGCAAAGAGAAAAACATGCAGTGGTATTATGTAATTACGCTATTTAAAATTGAGGTAGAGCAATTATTACGATACAGTTCTAAAGTAGCATGATAATTATTACACTACTTTTACTTTTACGGTAAGTATTTGTATCGTATCTCACCATTATTTATTTATAATAGATTTAGAACTCAAAAGGAAGTTATTTGCGAACCCAACGGACCTGGCCCGTTTTAGTTAGAGAACTATTTATATAATCTTAAAGAACAAGGTCGGTGCTACAGTGCACAGACCAAAATTACAGTTTTACCCTTAGTGTGAAATTATATTGTTGCCCTTTGTTTCAGAGTTTTTTTTGTGTACATATTTGCACACCAAAATGCGTATTTGCACACCAAACCCTAGCTTTATATACGCTGCGTATAGACCTATACGCAGCGTATAGCCACCTTTTTCAATTTTCAATAGAATCTATCATATGATGTGGTAATTTGTCCCTTTATATACACCGCATATAGGCCTATACGCGGCGTATATAAAGGGTTTTTTTAAGAAACATTGTTATACATTGTTTATTGTTTTAGCAAACTTTTATAATAAATAATTTTTAAAAATAAATAAATAAAGAGCATTGTTAAGTATTTTATCGTATAGTATAATATAGGTCTCGTATAGGCTTATGGCTATAGTATCGTATCATATGGTGTAGTATAAATCTCGTATAAGGACTACACATGTAATATAATATTCTATCCTATCATATCGTATAATGTAGTAAAAAACATTGTTAGGTATTCTATCATATAGTAAATAATATAAGTCTCGTGTAGGCCTATGGATGTAGCATCGTATCATATAATGTAGTATAAATCTCATATACGCCTATACGTGTAATATAATATTGTATCGTATCGTATAGGCCTATACCATACCATACCCGTACCATTACCATACCTATACCATACTATACTTATACCTATACACTATACGATATGATACTATACGATACGATGCAATACGATATGATACTATAGGATACCATACAACACCCGTACAGGCCTATAGGCATATACAAGACCTATAGGGGACCTATATGATACTTAAACTACATTATTCGATAGATAAGATTTGATACTATACTACACCTTTAGGCCTACACGGGAGCTAAACCACACCTATAGTCCTATACGGTACCTATGCTACACCTATAAGCCTACATGATTCCTAAACCACACCTATAGTCCTATACAGGACGTATACTACACCTATAGGTCTATACGAGTGTTATATCATGTTGTATACTATCGTATCGTATAGTGTAGTATAAGTATCGTATATGCCTACGATACTACATATATAGTCTATATGAGCCAATACTACACCTATAGGCCTATATGGGTGTTATATCATATCGTATAGTGTAGTATAAGTCTCGTATATGCCTACGATACTACATCTATAGTTCTATACGAGCCTCATACGATATTTATCGTATAATAATGTTTAATGTTGTATAAAAAAGTTTGTAAGAAATACTTACTTTTTAATTAATTAAAATAGAAAACTTTTTTTTTAATACTTTGCTAAAATGATTAATATTGTCTAAATGTTTCTATAAAAAAACTTTTATATACATTGCGTATAGACCTATACGCAATGTATATAAAGGGTCAAAAACACAATTTTACCCCTATTTTGGGTTGCGTATAGATCCTAATCAAGTGGTAAAATGGTCTTTTTAACCAATCTTGCCCCATATATACGCTACATATAGGGCTATATGCGGCGTATAGTAAAAAAGACAATTTTACCCCTGAATTGGGGGCTATACGGAGCCCAAACCAAAGGTAAAATTGTCTTTCTGACCCTTTATATACGCCGTATATAAAGGGTAGTTTTTTTAAACCCCAAACCTATGATAAAATTGTGTGGTTAAATTGTTTTTTTGACCCTTTATATACGCCGCATATAGACTTTACGCCACGTATATAAAGGGTCAAAAACCCATTTTACCCCTGTTTGGGGTTGCGTATATGCCCTAAACCAGGGGTAAAGTGGTCTTTTGACCCTTTATATAACACCGCGTATAGGCCTATACGCTGCATAAAGGAAAACGACCATTTTACCCTTGGTTTAGGGGCTATGCTCAGCCCAAAGCAAGGGTAAAATGGGTTTTTGACCCTTTATATACGCCGCGTATAGGTCTATAGTTGTGTAGATAAAGGGTTTTTTTTTAAGGAAACAATTATATATATGATTTATCGTTTTAGCAAAGTTCTATTATAAGTACTTTAAAAAACATTTTTAAGTATCGTATCGTATAGTATAATGTACTCGTATAGGCCTATGGATGTAGTATCATTTCGTATTGTATCGTTTAGTGTATAGTATAAGTCTCGTATAGGCCTTGTATATGCTTATAGGCCTATACGGAACCTAAACTACACTTATAGGCCGATAAAGGACTTATGATACACCTATAGATACGGGTGTTGTATATTATCCTATAGTATCGTATTGCATCGTATCGTATGGTGTGGAGTATAAGTCTTGTATAGGTTCCCTATAGGTTTTGTATGTGCCTATAAGCCTATACGGGACCTAAGCTACACCTATAGGCCTATAAATGACTTATGATACACCTATAGGCTTATAAGGGTGTTGTATGGTATCCTATAGTATCGTATCATTGCATCGTATCATATCGTATAGTATATAATATAAGTCTCGTATAGGTTCCCTATAGGTCTTGTATATGCCTATAGGCCTACACGGGACCTAAACCACACCTATAGTCCTTTACTACACCTATAGGCCTATACGGGTATTATATCGTATCCTATAGTATCGTATCGTTGTATATGTTATTGTATTGTATTGTATCGTATAGTGTAGTATAAGTCTCGTATAGGTCCCTTAGAGGTCTTGTATATGCCTACGATACTAGATCTATAGTTCTATACAAGACCTATACTATACGATACTACACCTATACGGGACCTATACTACACTATACAATACGATATCTCTCTTATAAGCTTATACGAGGTCAATACGTGACCTATGCTACACCTATACATACGATATTTATCATATAAAATGATTAATGTTGTATAAAAAAGTTTGTAAGAAATACTTACTTTTTTATTTATTTAAAACAGAAAACTTATTTTTTTTATAAAACTTTGCTAAAATGGTTAATATTGTCTAAATGTTTCTAAAAAAACCTTTATATACGCTGCGTATAGACCTATACGCGGCGTATAGGAGCAGCCATACCAAAACTGATATCAGTCAGACATTGATTTTTATGCAAACCTATACGAGGCGTATAGATCTATACGCAAAGACCTATCGTATATAAATCCTAAAATTTACAAATGGGCACCTTGGATATGCCAATAGGTTTGAGGCCTTTTTTTCTCTTTTCATAAATACGGTAAAAAGGAGTACATGATAGAGAGTATATCTATTACAACTGCTTCAAGCTTTTTGGGTATATCTATTACAACTGCTTCAAACTTTTTGCACAGTCTTCAACCTTTGAACCCATTTTCTTATTTTTAAATCTCTTATATGTAGAGAGAGAAACCTTCGCTTGAAGAGAGAGTAGAAACGGTGGCATGGAGGCGGTGGTAGGGATGATGGTGATATAGAGAGAAAGAGAGTACAGAAATATATGAGTGTGTTCATGGTCGTTCCCGTCGACTAATATTCATTTTCCGAAATTTTGTAACCGTTAAAACAGAGATGATGGTGGTCCAGTGATGATAGCGACGACTAGGTGGCAGTGGCTGCTAGCAGGTTGTGTTGTGTTGGCGATGGTTGTTTGTTGGTGATTGATAATGGTGGTGGTGTTGGTTTTAGCTCAACTAATCCTTTGTACACAGCTTGGCTGCATCGCACGATGACTACGTTTTTTATCTTTAATTTGGTCTAACTTTCGATGTAAATTTCTCTCAACAACCACATATGTATGTTTCGACAAAGATTTTAACTAGATTTTATTTGGCGTAAAATACAATACGTTTATATTCAGTTGTATAAATTACGGTTACTCTGCATTACCACGTAAATTTAGTTTGGAATGAATCGGGTACGCCGCCGCAACGCGCGTTTGTACAAAAACTAGTATCAAATGGTAAATAATGACCGAATTTGGGCCTCTGAAGTCTGAACTCCGCTACCGGGTAGTGGGTACTGTTAAGAAACAAGAAGCTTGTTTGCATACTTGTTGAGCCCAATGTAGCCCATGGTGAACCTTGGGCCCATTGTCACCATAACTTTCTTTTACTAAAATTGATCCAAAACCTTCCATTTCATTAGTTCGTCTAGTTATTATTATTGGTTATAAAGAAATCCCAAACATCAATTTCTTTGTGAATATGAGAAGGTTAAAAACGACTAGTGTATTAAGGAACTTTTATAATACTTTCTTATATTTTATTTTCATGCATTGGCTCAATTCAAAACACAAAAGAGAATATTACTAGATTTTTTTAACAAATAAAGTTTTTTTAATATGACTTCTAAGATTTGAAATCATCACCTCCAGACGTTATTGAACATATATAATATCTAATCTAATTATTTAAAATATGATTTTATTAATAGTCATTTTCTCCTTTCACTGTCTTTTTTACACTTGCACACCTTTAACCATAATTATATTTTTTTCTTTTATTTTAACCAATTTATATTTTATCCTCTCATCTTATATAGTTATCATACACTCATTATGCTCTAACAATATATTCTTTCCAATAATTTACACTACAATCCATAAATTTAATAAAATTGCTTACACCCTGAGTACTTTAATCAATTTTTTGTCTTTTAATTTTTTAATGCATTTCTTTCTTTTTTTATTTAATTTTTCCTTTATAATTGAATGTAACCTTTTTAATTTTAGACGTATTTATTTAACTTTATTTAAATGTATTAAAAATTACTTGTTTATTATGTCGTTTTAACCTCAATTTATTTATATGGGTTTACTTGTTTGACTTACTAATTCTTTTCTACGATAATGTTTGACGTTTTAGACTAACTTATGCAAGTTAACACCCCGCGACATGTATGCATCATTCAATCTTTTTATGTCTGGATTTAGTCCAGTTTAACAGTCTCACTGCAACGCATGAGTCCTAAAAACTTGTGTTTGTGTGTGTGTCTATATGTATATTCATTTGAGAAGAAAATTAAATTGAGAAGAAAAAAAGAAAGGTACGATTATAAACATTATATATTTTTTTATCTTATTTATTATAATCTTTGACTAATTAATTAGTCATAAAGACTATCATTCTCCACACTAAAATTTTTGCTTATACATATCAAAATTTATCCTACACATAGAAATTTGTCCTACACAGCTCGTAAATCATCCTACACACCTCATAATTATCCTACACTTTAAATTAATTTATTTTCTTCTTTGAAAATTATATTTTTTAAAAATAAGTTAAAAATTTAATATAGTTAGCTATTAAAAAGAAAACTAACTACTAGTGATCTATCTAAGTTTACCAATATACCAAACTAAATGAAATAAAATAAAGAATTCTTATTGGTTAAAATTTCTTATTTTTATTCTTACAAAAATTTCTTTTCATTTGAACCCTCCACTATATATTATATATATATATATATATATATATATATATGGGGAGGTTCATTTGAGAAGAAAATTAAATTAAGAAGAAAAAGAACAAAGAATAAAATTGTAAAACATTAAATTGTTTTTCTCTCATCTCATTTATTATTATCATTAACTAATTAATTAGTCATAAAGGCTATCATCCTCCACATTAAAGTTTTTGCCTATACACATCAAAATATATCATATACGTTTTGAAATTTTCCTACATAACTCGTAATTTATCCTACAAACCTCGTGATTTATCCTACACTTTAAATTATTATTTTTTCTTCTTTGAAAAATTATATTTTTTGAAAAATAAGTTACAAATTTAATATAGTTAGCTATTAAAAAGGTAGACTGACAATTAATAATTTATCTTTGTATACCAATATACCCTTACACTAATATTAAATATAAAATTAAATGAAGTAAAATAAAGGATTTTTATTTGTTGAAATTTCTTCTTTTTTGTTCTTACAAAAAATTTCTTCTCATTTGAACCCTCCACTATATATATACGGTAAGGATCTATAGTGAACAATATTATAAGAGTGAACTGTGATCTAGACCATTGATTTTCATCATCCTAAAGTTTGATTAGTGGCATGATTGTAATTATTGAGATTTGTTTTTTCCTTTAAATTTAATTAAAAAGGGTAATTCTATAATTACATAATGGGTCAGTTTGTTAAAACTGGAAACATGAAAAGTTGCCATTATTTCGCCAGTTACTTGTTCCTCCAAAGTTGACATATATTTCGTCAGTTACTTGCTCCTCCAAATTCGCGTATATTATTTAATACACATGTGTATTGTATATTATAAACTGGAATTCTACAGCAAAGCTGCAACCTCGATTTATAATAATGCAGTAACTTTACCATGTTACACATGTGTACTGTATGGTATCAAGTGGAGGTTTACATCAAAGTTGAATACTCGCATGTAATAATGCAGAAACTTAAAATTATACACATGTGTACTGTATGGTATCAAATAGAGGTTTACAGCAACGCTGCATCCACTTATATAACGTCATGCATCATCTTAACAGTATACACATGTGTATTAAATAATGCATATACTACGAAACTGCATCCTGATATGTAATAATGCATATACTATGCGACTATACACGTGTGTACTGAATTGCAACAACTGGACGTTTACAACAAACTGCATAATACACATGTGTACCGAATACGAACACATGATTGTTAATTGGACTATTGTGGTTGTTATATTGGCCGTCGCTATTTTGGTTGTTACTACTTGAGTCGACCGCGAAAGATCATGAAGATGAACTATTGACGTTCAAAGAAAAAATACAGAATGATGAAGGATTGCTCGATTGAAAAAAAAATCTGGTGTGTTTTGACAGGTGATTATGATATAGATCTTGTTTAGATTTAAAAGATATTTTGAACAATCACAAAAATAGGAAAGTGTAACTACTAAGGATTAATTAAAATAGTAATTAATAATAATTTAATGTATAATTACAATCCTATCCTTTATTACTAAAAAATGATTAAAGGACAAGATTAGTTCACTCATTTCACTCTCAATAAGTTGTTCACAAATGATCCAATCTATATATATTATATATATATATATATATATAACACCTCAAAAATATTAATAAATAATATATTAATATATATTATATATATATATATATATATATATATATATATTTGTATTCAGTGTAAAAGTAAAATATATCACATCCATAATTAATTATTGGATGTGAGAATTTGCTAGTTATTTGCTAGTAACTAATGGAAGTGTTTACATAGTGCCGGGTATATTAAACCAAAAACTTAGAGGGCTAAATTAGACACTTGGTAAAATTAGTTAATATAAATAGGAAGAATAAAAACCCAAAACACACAAATGTGTGTTGAGGGCATCGACCAGAACAAGCACAGGGAGAAGAAGACTCCTTTCTAACCTTAGAATTGAAAATCCATCAAATTGAAGGCTGAATCAAGCCCTAAATCAGTGTACAAATCGAGATTAAGGATCATCCAAGCTAGAAAACTATAAGGTATGTCGAATTTCAATGTTTAGCAAGGATTAGAAATTTTATGAATAATACAAACTTCAATATAAGCATCAATTGTAGGTGTGATAGCAAGTTATAGATGTATTTTAACCTAGAGGTAAACCCTTGATGAAAAATAGTGGTTAAAGAACACATGTTGGTGTAATGGAATGATGTTGGATAATTGTCTTAATTGGGTTTTATAGATGAGCAAAGTATAGATGTTATGATTATTAACCTATGCTTATGAGGTTTAATAAACCGAGATTTTATGTGAATAAGATTGTATTCGGATTCACTCTTTTGTTATAGAGTTAACATAAAGACTTATTATGCCTTAAAAATTGAGATATCGAATGTAATGTATAAATCAGTATTGATATGAGTTCAATAAATTCTTAAATGAAAATGTTATGCTTGACAATGTAAAAATCGGATGAAAAGCATATATGATGAATATGATGAAGTTGGTAGCTAATGCTCTTCATATTAATCATTTAATAATTAAACGGGCTGTTCAATATAGGCAAC
This sequence comes from Scalesia atractyloides, assembly GCA_947069175.1. Classification (NCBI taxonomy): domain Eukaryota; kingdom Viridiplantae; phylum Streptophyta; class Magnoliopsida; order Asterales; family Asteraceae; genus Scalesia; species Scalesia atractyloides. Next base: position 2,424,297 of record CAMTDV010000020.1, on the reverse strand, counting down.
TCGAGCGAGAAGACTGGTGATAAAGCCGAAGGCGATTTACGACTAAAAGGAAAGCTCTAAGGTACGTGGCTTATTGTCATTAAGAATTTATTTATAATTCTGGTAGTATTGTGTGATGGAGGAATCGATCATGTTACATTGTGAAATAATCATTTAATTGTATAAAAGCGATGGAGTTCGCTAAATACAATTAAATAGGTCAAATAATTTGAAAGCAATGGTTTGATCGTATAAAAGCGATGGAGTTCGCTAAATACAATTAAACAGGTCAAATAATTTGAAAGCAATGGTTTGATCGTATAAAAGCGATGGAGTTCGCTAATACGACCAAACGGGTCAATTTATATAAGAAAGTGATGGTTTGATCGTATAAAAGCGATGGAGTTCGCTAATACGACCAAACGGGTCAATTTATATAATAATGATTTGTTTGATGGTATAATAGCGATGGAATTCGTTAATATGACCAAACGGGTCAATTTATATAAGAAAGTGATGATCTGATCGTATAAAAGCGATAAAGTTCGCTAATACGACCAAACATATATAATAATGATTTGTTGACGGTTTAAAAGCGATGGAATTAGCTAATACGACCAAATGACTCAATTTATACTAACATTGATTGGTTTGATGGTATAAAGGCGATGGAGTTCGCTAATACGACCAAACGGGTCAAACAATTGTGAAATATGGAGGTTTGATAATATAAGAGCGAAATAGTTCGCTAATTTGACCATACGGGTCAAATAATGGAAAAGAATAGATTAAATGTATAAAAGTGATGTAATTCGCTAACTCGACCCAATGGGTCAATAAAACGAAAGATGATGGGCTGAATTGTACAAAAGCGATAGAACCGCTAAAGTGATAAAAAGAGTTGAATAATAAAAGAATGAAAGTTTGGTTACGAAAAACGATGATTTCGTTACAGAAACCAAACACGTAAGAAAAATTGGTGGAGATAATTGCTGGGAGATTGTTGAATAAATCTTTTAGACAAAAATCTGACAAAAGGGTAGAATTGGAAAAATAGCCAAAGTTATAGAAATTTCGAATAAGATTAATTTAAATGTTGGAATTTAGTTTAATAAATAATGGTTTACGGGCAGATCATGTAGAAAGAAACGGAAGATTTAAAGGATAAACGGTTAAGAAAATACGGATAATTTTCGTGTCAAACCGGCAACCAAAAGAGAAATTCTGCAGCAAGCCACCGTAAGCTACGGTGACCCACCGTAGCTTACGGTGAATTGCTGCTGTAACTCAACTAAATTTATGGACCGTAATACAGGAGCTCATGACCATAAGAAGTGACCGTAAGCTACGGTAACTACCGTAGCTTACGATGGGTACTGTTTTTAACAAAAATCTGATTTAATTGTTTAACCACAATTTAGTAATCATTTATCTTATTTAAGTTATATGTGTTATATAATTGGAGTTCTAAATAAAAATTTCCATTGTAGGTGAATTTCTTGTTAACGTGGATGCTGATCAAGACCTTTGCAGAACCGAACATCTCTAGCATTTTTGCTTCCGCTTTAGTCTCCTTGGGTTTATGAATTTTAAAGTGTGGTAGTGTTCTCGACTAGTATTTGTAATTAAAAAACGTACTTTTGTAATAACTTTATTAGTACTAATTTAATTATATAAAAATATATAATGTTTTTCCTAAAAATCAAGTTAGGGTGTTTCAAGTTGGTAATGAGAGCTTAAGGTTAAAGATGAGATTTGTTTGGTTTAAAGCTTGATCAAGACATCTGGTAAGAACTAGTTCGAAATGAGATTTAAAAAAAGGAAAGGAAACTTAGAGTGTATGGAAGGAGTGTATTAATACACTCGAATCTGGAAAATACACTGAGTATAAATGGTAAAGACAAGTTACATACTTGACTTAACTAAAAGAAAAAGATATATTATAAGTAATATCAAGTAATAAGTGATTATCCATATAAAATATGGAAATTGTTGGATAAATTGCTTACCAAAATCAATATGAACATTTCAGTTAAAGAAATGTCCGAAGCAACAGGCGATGACACAGTGTATCTCATGACGGAAGAGATACAAGAAAAGATTTCCGAAGAAGTCGGAAAGGCCGTAGAAGGAGCTTACCTCAATTTATGGATAGACTTCAAACTACAATCTTATCGGTGGTAGAAGAAATAATGAAGGAGTTAAAAGAAAGTCTTGTGCAAGAAAAAGACAAGACTAACAAGAAGAAACCATGTCCATTGACAAATTATGACGTGCAAACCACCAATTTATAATGGATAAGTGGACCCTATAGTTTGCCAACGAGGGTAAGTGATATGGAAGGAGTTTTTGAACGAACTCATTGTGACGAAATTGACTTTGTAGCTTACGGAACCGGTCAATTGAGGGGTCAAGCAAAAGATTGGTGGGACAATCTTAAGAAGGAACAAGGAGTAGAGGCTACAAAGAACATGACGTGGAAAGAATTTAAACTGCCCTTTCTTAAACATCACAGCCCTAAGGCTGTGATAAATAAAATAAAGGAAGAATTTATCCAGTTAAGACACAAGGGTGAAACTATTGATAAGATCACCGGAATATTTCTTGATAAGCTAAGGTTTTGCGATGAGCTGGTACAAACTGAAGAACAAAAGATCTACTACTATTATAATATGTTGAGTGCGGAGTGTAGAGAATTTATGAATCCCTCAAAATACGAAAATCTCACAGAAATCATAAACGTTGCACGAGAACGTGAGATTGAGTTAAGAAAGCAATTCGAGAGAGGTGAACGAAGGGCAATGGATGCAAACCCAACTTCTACAAAAAGACAAAAGGTTAATGAAATTCCAAAGAAAGGGAGTGTAAAAGGAGGGTCACCAGGTTGCAAAACATGTGGTCGTGCCCACGGCGAGTGTTACTTCAAAAATAAACCATGTATTATATGCGGGAAGACGGGACATATAGCGTCAAATTGCCTGGTAAAGTGTCGGTGTGTTATAAATGTTACCAGCCGAGTCACAAGAAATCAGAGTGCCCAGAATTGAAAGGGAAGAAGGAAGTACCTAACACGAAGATTAAAATTCCTAAATCGAAAGCAAGATCTTTCCATATAACTGCGGCTGAAGCTAAGATTGAACCCGGTGTGGTTTCAGGTACATTTACTGTAAGTTGTATTCCAACACGCTTTTTATTTGATATGGGTGCAAATAAATCTTTTATTTCAAAAAGATTTATTCAATACCCTTGATTTACATTAATAAAATTACATATGCCTATGGAAGTAGAAATAGGTAATAATAAAAGCTTTATTGTTTATGAAATATGTCGGGATTGCAAATTGAACGTTGACAATGAGGATTACTTGATTGACTTGATACCCAAGCTATGGGGAATTTCAAGTGATAGTTGGAATGGACTGGTTGTCTCGATACCATGCTAAAGTGATATGTTTCCGCAAAGAAATACAATTGAAATCACCAAGTGGAAGGCATATTACTATTTACGGGGAAAAGAATTGCAACCCCATATTATGTTCAATGGCGGAAGCTCACAAACTCGTTCAACATGGGTGTAAAGCATTCTTAACTACGTGCGTGATTCGGAAAGAGAACTGCCAAGGATTGAAGGAGTACCTGTAGTAAAGGAATTTGAAGACGTATTCTCGGATGATTTACCAGGAATACCACCTGAGCGCGAGGTAGAATTTGGTATTGAATTAGTCCCGAATGCAAAACCGGTAGCTAAGGCACCTTATAGGCTAGCTCCGTTAGAACTTCAAGAGTCAATGTCACAACTGCAAGACTTATTAGACAAAGGATGTATAAGACCAAGTGTTTCTCTATGTGGGCGCACCGGTATTATTCGTGAAGAAAAAGGACGGAAGTATGCGCATGTGCATAGATTACCGTGAGTTAAATAAACTAACGGTAAAGAATCGATACCCGCTTCCGAGAATCGACGACCTATTTGATCAACTACAAGGTACGAGTTGGTTTTCAAAAATCGACTTAAGGTCGGGTTATCCTCAACTAAGAGTGAAAGATGAAGATATCCCCAAGAGGCATTTCGCACAAGATACGGCCCCTATGAGTTCCTTGTGATGTCATTTGGTCTAACTAATGCACCGCAACATTTATGGATCTTATGAATCGAGTCTGCAAAACTATGTTGGACAAGTCGGTAATTGTGTTTATCGATGATATTCTCGTATATTCAAAAAGCCAGGAGGATCATACTCGTCATTTATATGAAGTGTTGGAAATTCTCAGACGAGAAAAATTATATGCAAAACATTCGAAGTGTGCCTTCTGGCTTCGGGAGGTGCAATTCCTTGGACACATCATAAGCGCTGATGGGGTATTAGTAGATCCATCTAAAGTTGAGGCAGTCTCAAAATGGAATCCTCCGAGAAGTCCGTCGGAGGTTAGAAGCTTCCTAGGGCTCGCGGGATATTACCGGCGGTTCATTCAAGATTTTTCCAAAATCGCTTTACTGTTAACTAAACTCACTCGAAAAGACGAAAAGTTTTCCTGGAAGGACGAACAAGAAAAGGCATTTCAAACGCTTAAGGAGAAGTTAACAAGTGCTCCGGTATTAACCTTACCGGATGGCACTGACGATTTAGTCGTGTTTTCTGACGCATCGCACTTAGGACTGGGATGTGTACTCATGCAACGGGGAAGGTGATTGCCTATGCATCTAGGCAATTAAAGGTGCATGAAAGGAAATATCCGACTCATGACCTCGAACTGGCGGCATTAGTATTCGCCTTGAAGATTTGGCGGCACTACTTATACAAGGCAAAATGCACTATTTTTACTGATCATAAGAGCTTGAAATATTTCTTTGATAAAAAAGAATTAAATATGAGACAGAGACGTTGGCTTGAAACAGTAAAGGATTATGTTGTGAAATCAATTACCATCCGGGAAAGGCCAACGTAGTAGCGGATGCATCAAGCCGAAAGGAAGAATATACACCTATACGAGTACAATCGATGCAACTCGTAGTAAATCAAATTTACTTGAACAAATCCGAGCAGTGCAAATCGAAGCAGTTAAAGAAGAAAATTGGAGAAAGAACGAGTGAAGGGTTTAATGAAAGACATTGTAAATGGAGAAAATGGGATGAAATTCCGATTTGGAAGAATTTGGGTTCCAAACACTTGTGGCGTCAAGGATCTGCTATTAAATGAGGCCATAAATCACGTTATTCGATTCACCCTGGAGCAACCAAAATGTATCGAGATTTAAAACAAAATTACTGGTGGCCCGGGATGAAAAGGGATGTAGCCAAATATGTTGAAAAATGCCTAACTTGTTTACAAGTAGAGGCAGAACATCAAAAACTTTACGGCAAACTCCAACCCCTAGATGTACCGGTTTGGAAATGGGAACACGTTACCATGGACTTATTGACCAAGCTGCCAAAGACGGCAAAAGGATTCAACGCTATTTGGGTAGTCATTAAAGTGCTCATTTTATTCCAATTCGTGAAACATATACTTCTGAAAAGATGTCAGAAGTATATATGAATGAAATTATAGCACGCCATGGAGTACCAGTATCAATCGTATCCGAAGAGACACTCGATTTACATCAAATTTTTGGCGTGAATTCCAAGAACGAATGGGCACAAAACTATTAATCAATACCGCCTATCATCCCTAAACAGACGGGCAAAGCGAACGAACCATTCAAACATTAGAAGACATGCTTCGGGCATGTATTATCGACTTTGGTGGCAGTTGGGATGTTTATTTACCGTTAGTTGAATTCCCATACAATAATAGCTACCATTCAAGTATCGGCATGGCCCCGTATGAAATGCTATATGGTAGAAAGTGTCGAACCCCGGTGTGTTGGGGTGAGGTACGGTCCTCGCGAACTTGCTCACAAAGATATGATTAGAGCCACCAACGAGAAAATTGATGCGGTTCAAGCCCGTCTAAAAGCAGCTCAAGATCGACAAAAATCTTATGCTGATAAAAGACGAAGGCCTATAGAATTCCAAACTGGTGATAAGGTAATGCTTAAAGTGTCTCCATGGAAAGGGGTTATTCGATTTAGAAAAAGGCGTAAATTGAGTCCAAGGTTTATTGGGCCTTTTAAGATCATCGATCGAGTGGGTAAAGTAGCATACCGCCTAGAACTCCCAAAAGAACTAAGTGGGATACACAACACGTTCCATGTTTCGCATTTGCGAAAATGCTTAGCTGACGAGCCAGCCCACGTTCAATATGATGACATAGAAATAGACAACAAACTCAATTACGTGGCAAAACTGATAGCAATTCTTGACCGGAAGATCAAGGTGTTAAGGAACAAAAGAATAAATCAAGTAAAGATCAAGTGGGAGCATCGAAAGGGTGCAGATACTACTTGGGAACCCGAAGAAGAAATGATACGACTCTACCCTTCTCTTTTTGGTATGTATACGTGTTTCGGGGACGAAACCCTTTTAAGGGGATGGATTTGTAACACCCTAAAAAGATTAAATAAAAATAATATACATATATATATATATATATATATTTGTATTCAGTGTAAAAGTAAAATATATCACATCCATAATTAATTATTGGATGTGAGAATTTGTTAGTTATTTGCTAGATAACTAGTGGAAGTGTTTACATAGTGCCTGGGTATATTAAACCAAAAACTTAGAGGGCTAAATTAGACATTTGGTAAAATTAGTTAATATAAATAGGAAGAATAAAAACCCAAAACACACAAATGTGTGTTGAGGGCACCGACCAGAACAAGCACAGGGAGAAGAAGACTCCTTTCTAACCTTAGAATTGAAAATCCATCAAATTGAAGGCTAAATCAAGCCCTAAATCAGTGTACAAATCGAGATTAAGGATCATCCAAGCTAGAAAACTATAAGGTATGTCGAATTTCAATGTTTAGCAAGGATTAGAAATTTTGATGAATAATACAAACTTCAATATAAGCATCAATTGTAGGTGTGATAGCAAGTTATAGATGTATTTTAACCTAGAGGTAAACCCTTGATGAAAAATAGTGGTTAAAGAACACATGTTGGTGTAATGGAATGATGTTGGATAATTGTCTTAATTGGGTTTTATAGATGAGCAAAGTATAGATGTTATGATTATTAACCTATGCTTATGAGGTTTAATAAACCGAGATTTTATGTGAATAAGATTGTATTCGGATTCACTCTTTTGTTATAGAGTTAACATAAAGACTTATTATGCCTTAAAAATTGAGATATCGAATGTAATGTATAAATCAGTATTGATATGAGTTCAATAAATTCTTAAATGAAAATGTTATGCTTGACAATGTAAAAATCGGATGAAAAGCATATATGATGAATTTGATGAAGTTGGTAGCTAATGCTCTTCATATTAATCATTTAATAATTAAACGGGCCGTTCAATATAGGCAACTCGAGCGAGAAGACGGGTGATAAAGCCGAAGGCGATTTACGACTAAAAGGAAAGCTCTAAGGTACGTGGCTTATTGTCATTAAGAATTTATTTATAATTCTGGTAGTATTGTGTGATGGAGGAATCGATCCTATTACATTGTGAAATAATCATTTAATTGTATAAAAGCGATGGAGTTTGCTAAATACAATTAAACAGGTCAAATAATTTGAAAGCAATGGTTTGATCGTATAAAAGCGATGCAGTTCGCTAAATACAATTAAACAGGTCAAATAATTTGAAAGCAATGGTTTGATCGTATAAAAGAGATGGAGTTCGCTAATACGACAAACGGGTCAATTTATATAAGAAAGTGATGGTCTGATCATATAAAAGCGATGGAGTTCGCTAATACGACCAAACGGGTCAATTTATATAATAATGATTTGCTTGACGGTATAAAAGCGATAGAATTCGCTAATATGACCAAACGGGTCAATTTATATAAGAAAGTGATGGTCTAATCGTATAAAAGCGATAGAGTTCGCTAATACGACCAAACGGGTCAATTTATATAATGAATGATTTGTTGACGGTATAAAAGCGATGGAATTCGCTAATACGACCAAATGGATCAATTTATATAACACTGATTGGTTTGATGGTATAAAGGCGATGGAGTTCGCTAATACGACCAAACGGGTCAAACAATTGTGAAATATGGAGGTTTGATAATATAAGAGCGAAATAGTTCGCTAATTTGACCATACGGGTCAAATAATGAAAAAGAATAGATTAAATGTATAAAAGCGATGTAATTCGCTAACTCGACCCAATGGGTCAATAAAATGAAAGATGATGGGCTGAATTGTACAAAAGCGATAGAAACCGCTAAAGTGATCAAAAAGAGTTGAATAATAAAGAATGAAAGTTTGGTTATGAAAAATGATGGATTTCGTTACAAAACCAAACACGTAAGAAAAATTGGTGGAGATAATTGCTGAGAGATTGTTGAATAAATCTTTTAGACAAAAATCTGACAAAAGGGTAGATTGGAAAAATAGCCGAAGTTATAGAAATTTCGAATAAGATTAATTTAAATGTTGGAATTTAGTTTAATAAATAATGGTTTATGGGTAGATCATGTAGAAAGAAACGGAAGATTTAAAGGATAAACGGTTAAGAAGATACGGATAATTTTCGTGTCAAAACGGCAACCAAAAGAGAAATTCTGCAGCAAGCCACCGTAAGCTACGGTGCTGCTGTAACTCAACTAAATTTATGGACCGTAATACAGGAGCTCATGACCGTAAGAAGTGACCGTACGGTGGATACTGTTTTTAACAAAAATTTGATTTAATTGTTTAACCACAATTTAATAATCATTTATCTTATTTAAGTTATATGTGTTATATAATTGGAGTTCTAAATAAAATTTCCATTGTAGGTGAATTTCTTGTTAACGCGGATGCTGATCAAGACCTTTGCAGAACCGAACATCTCTAGCATTTTTGCTTCCGCTTTAGTCTCCTTGGGTTTATGAATTTTAAAGTGTGGTAGTGTTCTCGACTAGTATTTGTAATTAAAAATAGAGAAACGTACTTTTGTAATAACTTTATTAGTACTAATTTAATTATATAAAAATATGTTTTTCCTAAAAATCAAGTTAGGGTGTTTCAATTATAAATATATATATATATAAACATACATATATATGGGGTGAGGTTCTAGAGTGAATATTTGTGTATTTGTGAACTGAGTGAACAAATCCTGGTATTGATTTACACTGTTGTATTGTTAATCAAGGGCAGATGACAATATATATATAATATATTGTCAATTCTTGCCCTTGATTAACAATACAACAGTGTAAATCAATAACCAGGATTTGTTCACTCAGTTCACAAATACACTAATATTCACTCTGGAACCCCACCCCATATATATAGGGCTGGAATTAGGGAAAACGCCTATATGTGTGAAAACGGTGAGAACGCCGCTCATCCGTTGGATCAAAACAATCTATGGATTAGATTGGCGCAGTGGCATTTACGTAAATAACATCAACTTTATTACGTGGACGCGCTTTATTAATGGTAAAAGGGTCTTTTCACTGCTCTAATACAAAACAACAAAATTTTCATTCGAGAAAACACCATTTATTGAGCGGAACATGCATAATGACAAAATTTTTGGAATTTTGTTTGAATGGAATTATAACGCCATTTATTGAGCGGTACCTGCACAATGACAATCGTACCCTACATATCATTTAGCTCCTCCTGCCACATGTTCGATCAGGATCCGTTCTCACCATTTTCACATTTCCAATCGTTTTCTCCTGATCTCGTTCCTATATATATAGGGTAGAAGTTGGATATAAAGACAACTTTTCCTACAAAGTGTAGAAAGTCATATCTTTGTAACATGTGATAGTTATATATTTTAATCAAAAGGGCATATTAGTAATTGAATAATTAATTTAATTATGGAAGATATTAATCACAAACAAAATTTCAAGATTTTTAAGAAAACTGAATATCTAATGTGATTTCAATTCGACGGTTATCTAGTATAATAAGATGATCGCTGCAACATATTCACATTCCGTTCCTATCTTCTTCTTTTTTTGCTTGGTCAAAATCAGCTTACTGGAAAAAAAACAAGGGTTTTGATTTTGAATAATCTTAAATACAATATGTTGTGTCTTGCTTCTTTTATGACTATTATCATGGAATGGGACTAATCATAAATAAATTTTTGACGTTGTATTTTAGCAGTCAGCAACTGGTTCGTCACATTGTGTTTTAGCACAAAAATACACTACTATGAACACATCTACGTTGTGCTTTAGTAGTCAGTAACTGGTTTGTCACACTGTATTTTATCATAAACAATTCTTGATGTTGTGTTTTAGCAGTCAGTAACTGGTTCATCACATTGTGTTTTATCACTAACACAAAAACACATCTAGTATCTAACATCAAGTTTAATAAACACAGTACTATGATCAAACTTAGAAAAACACATTATCTTCAACAAAACATACTGAATACATGTATAAGCAGAATTAATCACAATGTAGCTTTAACACATCACTCATTAAATCAATATCAATGTAAAAAAACACCTTTATCATTAAAATACAATGTCAAACATAGTTTTCAAGTTATTCCGAAGAAAACACATGAAAAAACATCTTGATCTCTAAAAAAAAGAAACAATGAAACCCTAGTGGGTTGATTTTACCCGAACATGATTTTACCCTAGTAAAATACAAAACACAAATGAATCCCCAACGAGTGTGTTGATTTTACCCGCCAATTCCAAATATTTCCACTTCATTATGAGTGACCGCATCCATAGGTTGTTTAATTCGAAAAAAATAAATTTATATCCGTATTGGATAAACCATATATAAATATAACCATACAAACCAAATAGTAAACATACCGAAACAAGTCATAGAGTTAACATACCTAAAGTTATAAAGTCACAATAATTAAATAACCAATTATATATCAAAAGCTTACTAACTAAGATACTTAAATACTAGTTTGAATCATCCGGGTCCAATTTGGATGGAAAACCCACGAGCGTTGTAGCAGCCACGTTGACCTGTTGTCGCCTTCTTGGAGCTTCTTTGGAAATGGTAAAGAAAATGGATGGCTAAAAGTACTCAAGTTTCTTATGTAGGCATTATCCAAGAAGTTGCAGGTGACTTGCAAGAAGAAGGAAAGGTGTCTAATGAAAGCCAGAAGAAAACAAGGCAGGGGTAGAAGATGAAATTTATGAGGACTCTAATGTCAAGAAAATAAGATCTTACAGGGTGTTAGAATTAAATAATTGCCACTTGACCCTTCTACCCTCTTTGTGATTTGTGAAAAGACCTTTTTAACCCTTAAAATTTTAAAATGTAACCTTAATAATGACTGGATTATGGGGGACTTAGATGGTAGCGCTTTTAGTACTGTCGAGGCTCAAGAAGCAAAAGAAAAATATTTTAGGGAGTCGACCTGATGCCGACATACTCATGATCATAATGCAAATTGCATTTTACATTCTGATAAATTTGAATAGTAGGAAAACAATAAAAGAATTAAATTTGAAATAAAAAAACAAATATCTAATACTAAAGCAGAAAAAAGAACTAAAAGCAATAAAAGAATTTAAAATTTTGATATAAAAAAACGAATATCTAATACTAAATCAGTAAAAAAAATTAAAAGCAATAAAAGAATTTAAAAATGAAATAAAAAACGAATATCTAAACTAAAACAGAAAAATAATGGTAAAAACAACAAAAGAATTAAAAAAAAGAGAGAGAAACGTAGGGGTGGGGAGGAATAAAAAAAAGATGGATGGGATTTAAATATTAGCCTTCAAAAGGTTTGATATTTAAATATAAGGCCATATTAGTTACATCTAGGGATGTGTAAAGTCGGTTTAGTTATAAAAGTTTATCAATAACTATAAGCGAATTTTGGTTCCAGAGAATTGCTTACCGATAATCGTAATTGATAGTTAAGGATGGATCGGTTTTGGTTATTTTTATTAATTATTCAATATATATCTTTTCTACTTTGTTGAAATTAAAAATGGTTTAATTATGTTGTCCTATCCTCGGTAAATAGAAATATGCATGGTTCATATCAGAAATACAATAGAAACATTTTATTGAAAATTAAAGAAGAAATCTATGAATTTGCAAAATATGAAACAAACTATAATACCCGAATAATCTCTATTAATTTCTATAAACACAAAATATGATTTATAAAAAATAGAAGTTAAGACTTCATAACATGATGTTTACCAATTTGAATTATACATTTTAGAAGTTTGGTTCGGTTTTGGTTAATGTGATTATGGAAGATTGCTTAGATATAACATAGCAGTCGGTTATGCAAATACATTTAACCATAGCCGAGCAGTTTAGTCGATTTTGGTTAACGGTTCAATTTTAGGTTATGAATCGATATTTTCACACCCTAGTTAGACCAATGTTTTGTAATTTAATCTCGAAAACACCCTATATGTAGGTAAAAATAAAGACACTTACAGGAGATCACATAATGATACTATAGCTAATGGTTGTGTTTTAATATACATATATAATATATAATTTAGATAATATAAAGTTAACTTTATTTAGTTACGAACATATATTTAGATGAAGTGGGAAATGAGTTAACAACCATTACTTAAAGTTTTTAATCTAGAATGTGAAAGGCAATTAATTTGTGGTTCGTTGGCTTACTTGGCTCCGTTTATCTTGTAGGTGGTCTTTGTTAAAAGTAAAAAAAATAATAATGATCATGTACTAAAAAAGCTACGGTGAAAGATGATTATTAACCAATGTATGCTAGGAATGTTGAAAACATGTTGAAAAGAAGCAATCATAAAACACCAAGGTCCCGAGTGGCCTTTAGCCTCAATGATATACGGCTTTCATCTTAGTGGTAGATTCACCCCATAAAAAATTATCACGTGTTGTTTTTTTAGCTAAGAATAATGATGGATGCACTTGTTTGATCTTTAAAACTCAAATGATTTATACAAATGATGTTTACAATAAACCCTTAAAATCACCTTAATGTGTGTTAACCTAAGTCCTAAAACTCTCTTTCTATTTGTGGTCTAAACATAATTAGACTAACTACATTTTAAGTGCCTAAAGATAATAACTCAACAAAGCTATTACTATAATAATAAAACTAATAGTAATAAAATAAGAAAACTAATAGTATAAACAAAATATATTTCTTCAATCGGAAATTAACAATCCTTGGACACTCGAACACTAGCATTAATCCCTTGACCGAATACATCATGTTGATATCGTGTCAAACCTTTGACCAATCTTATCGTTTTGACTAGCGCATCCATTTCGTCACGATCAACTTTGACTTGGCGACTCTTGAGCAATCATGGGCATTGGCGACACTTTGTCAGTGCCCCCCCAACACATGTGTCTTCGTTGAGTGTCTCCAATCATAACAAACTCTTTAATTCATTATCATCGATCCTAGATGCGTCAATGACACTGAGATGTCACCAGGTTGTGCACCGACACTGAGATGTCACCAGGATGTGCACCGGCAACACTCAGATGTCATTGGGATGAGTATTTGCAACACTGTCATCCTAGCAGTGTGTCGGTGACATGGCGTGCTAAGAGTGTCGCCAATGACTATCGCTAGATCCATTGAGACTTCATCTGCACTCTTCATATTTTGACACAGTTAGTCCTTGCACTTCACGTTATGGTATACAATTGTCTCATAAGTTTCAACAATCTCTCCCTAAACTATTGTATACCACTTTAATTTCACACGATAATCCATACAATCAACCAAAGGCGTCTACATAAAAAGTCGCCTAGATCTTCTCAATTTAAGGCCTTTCAATTCAACTTCTGGAAAGTTCTTCAAGACTTATAACTCTGAGCCTTCAACTTACATAAGCTACATCTTAAACACTTGCACCATTAGTTATGTTGATAAAATTAGATTATTTTTTTTCGGACCCAACAATCTTCCGCTTAGTCTAATGTTATTAAAGTCTTGTAACATCTTCAGAGCAATCATGTCTTTATATACTTGTATGTTGCGATTTTCGATTTGGCAAGCATCAGTCTCAACTTCAAGGTCCAACATCTGGTGTAACAAAATAACGTAATTTTCAATTTGTAATAATAAGATTAAAATAGAATACAATATATAAAAACTAGAATAAAATATAAGAAAGACATGATTATATTATAATTTGTTAATTGTTAATTTAAATGTGTAAATAATTAATTTAAATGTATCATTTTTAACGTGTGATAATTTCTATAAAAATTAGTGGGTGGCCCACGTCCAAAAGGCCTAAAATGGGGGTAGGAAACCATGAGGCCACGTCGAAAAGGCAAATGAAAAAAAGGGTCACCTCGGACTAAAGCTTTAGTTGGATAAACTATGTTAATCTTTAGTTGGATAAATTATGTTTAATCAATAGTAAATACTAAAACATATAGTGGTACTCTACATACCGACTACATGTTTATGTTTTAATCTAGTATATTATATAACACACACGGATCTTATGAATACTTCACATGTATCGAGTCTATGGATGTTTAAATAGCTTGTGATACAAAACTCGTGCGAAAAAGGTTTTCTCAAATTTGGTTTACTTGATAAGAGAGTTGAGCCAAGCTGGCCTAGTTTGTAAACGAGCCGTGCGAAATCCAAAGTAAGCTAGGTTGTTTGGCCGTTTAAGTTAATCCATCTAGCAGTCTAATTTTAGTATTTTTAAGCACAAATTTTAATTTTAAAGTGGAAAATAGATGAGTTAATTCTTATACATTGGATTAGGGGTGTAAACAAGAAAGTCATTCACGGCTTGTCACCTACTCCGAATCGGTTTGCTAAAAGCTAAAATCAAGTCAAGGTTAACCGAGCCTGAGTTCAAGCTTAAAAATGAGCTTGCTTAATAATTAAGCCCAAATCCTAGCTTTATTTATCGAGCTCGAGTAAGCTTACGAGTCTAAACTAGACTATTATTTATATATATATATATATATTTATATATATATAAATATATATATATATATATTATATATTATCATAAAAAACAACAAAATATTTTGTATTACAATATAACAAAAACTAAAGTTATAAACATATATACACACATACATAAAGTAATTAATTAATAAATAATAAACGTATTAAGACCAAGCTTAAACCAAGCTCACGTTTGAAAAGTTACTCACAAGCCGAGCTCAAACTTTATATTTATAGCTCGAATCAAGCCATGTCTTCGTAAGTTAAACGAGCTAATCTTAAGCGTAGACGACCTTACACTCGCGTTGGCTTGTTTATACCCCTATATTGTATTATGACCTTTTCTTGAATAACGTGAATATGCTTATGTCAATTGCCCCCATTTTTTTATATATTCATATTAGGGCACATGAGGTTAGGGGTGAGTAATAAATGAACTATTAACCAAATTCAAATTGAAAACCGATAAAACCGAATCGAAATTAACCGAAAATCGGTTATTGGTTATTCTTTTGAATTATCGATTAACTGAAATTAATTGAACCGAACCATATATATTTTCATATATTTTTAACTTTTATCCCTCAATTTCATGTTTTATACTACCATTTCATATATTTATACCTCCATGTCAGTTATCTATATATCTATTTCATGTATATATACATCCATTACATGTATATGTAAGTAAAAATATAGCCCTTGTTTGGTTTGGTTATTAAGAATCAAACTGAAAACTGATAAATTAACCGAATAAACCAATTAACCAATGACTTCGGATACAGTTTCAGTTAATGCTAAATAACCGAACCAAACCGAACTGTGAACACCTCTACATGTAGTGGTGCACAAACAAACCCGGAACCGGGTATTATAAAACCCGGGTTTTTTATACCCGACCCTGCCCATATGGTAGGGGTCGGGTATGCATTTCTATTATAAAACTTGAATCCGGAACCGGGTTTTTATACCCATTTTCAACCCAGGTTTTATGAGTATCCAGTTTCAAACCGAACCCAGAACTGGGTTTTTTCAATACCCGGTCCTGGTTTTCCATTACCCTGTTAAGGTTTTTTCATTTTTTGTGTTTTTTCGAGTTTTGTACCTTGGTAACGACTATAAAGCCGTTAGAAAGTTTATTTTAACCATTTTTTTGTTTACATTCTATCTCTATACCCTATATAACGGGTCTTTAATGTTTGGTTTAACTGCAAGTGTTATCCTCGAGACGAACAATAAACGAAGACGATCACGTTATTCGAATCTATATATGTTTATCATCTTATTCGACCCGGTTTCAATGATTATTTAAGTGTTATGTATTTTTATGTTTTATGGAATAAAAAGGTTTTTAATTTTATATTTATATGTTTTATGCAAAAAATATGAATACCCGAGGCATACCCAAACCAAACCCGATCCATACCCGACCCTACCCGAACCCGGAAATAGGGTATTATAATACCCGGGTATTCGAAAACCGACCTAGACCCTACCCAAACCCGGGTATATAGGGTATACATTTTTTGTATGAAAACCGGACCCGGACCCAAATCGGGTATTGTCAATACCCAATTTTGTAGAACCCGGTCGTACCCGAACCTGGTTCCATACCGGAACCAGGTATTCAAAAAACCCGATTTGTGCACCACTACCTACATGGGGCACCCATCACAATAATCGCACAAAACTTCTATCACACCCCATCAGCATTTGAGAACTCACTTTTTCACATTGCACCACATTTCACTCATTACACTTACGAGACTCGTCACATTCCATCACTGGTTTTTTTAAATAAAATAAAAACCAACATATTTAAAATACATTAGATCAAATAAAAATACAACCAACACGAGAAATAAATAGTCATATTTAAAAACAAAAATAAAAAAAACTATTTTTTGTCGGAATCGGGTAATTGGATAGCGAAACGGTGTTCCGTTAGATCATGTCATAGTCGAAAAGGGGTGTCATCATTTCGCAGCTCCAATTGAATATCCTCATTAATGGGTACATGTGTCGGAGGGTCAACTAGTCTGATGATATTGTGTGCCCAACCCTTTATGATCATACTATGCAATATGATACACATGTACACCGCGCTCCTTATTTTGGGTTGTTTAACTGTACGCACCGGTTGATCAAGTATACATCATTTACCTTTCAAAACACCAAACGCTCGTTCAACATCTTTTCCCGCCGATTCATGTAACTTCTTGAACATTTTTTCTTTGGCGTTGGTGGAAACGCATAAGCCTTTACAAAAACAGACCAAGTGGGGTAGATGCCATCAATAGGATAGAAGCCGCCTCTATAATGTCTCGCGTTTACCACAAATGGACACGGTGGTGCGGTTCCTTGTAACTCGACATTGAATAATGGCGAGTGATGAATACATTAATGTCGTTTGAACCAGGAGCACCAAAGTACACATGTAAAATCCATATGTCATTCAACGCCATCGTTTTAAACATGACCATCGGTTTTTTATGTTCACATCTCATAAGTTGTCCTCACAAAACATTAGTTTTTTGTGATCACCTTTCAACTTCATTCCTTAAAAAGACTCGAAAACACATATCTTTTCCAGCTTCTTTTCACTTCCTCCTTTAAAAAAACTCAAGAACACAATAATTTTTCATTTTCTTTCTATTTTCTTTCACTTCTCTTTATATAGGACCCGATAACACGGTGGTAATCACTGTCTCCATCTCGACAGTCGACACTCATATTTCATCCTTAAATGAGAATTGATCTTTTTAAATAAAATGTAAATTTGCAATTTTAATGATTAGACACACATGTTAAAAATAATTTAAATAACAAGTATTTTCGTCAACAGGTTGTTTTTTTTGCATCAAATATTTGTTGATCTTGTTAACGTTAATCAACTTATTTTGTATTTTGTATATGTAACGAGTTGACGCCAACCCGCGTGTTACGGCGAAATGCTGATTATAAATGTATTTTGTATCGCTATATAAGATGCGAAAAGTTTGAAGTTTCTGCAAAACATTCTTTCATTTTTCCTAACTCCAGCCAACAACATCATACTAAAGCATTTTACACTAAAATATTCAATTTGTTTTGATTTGCGTCAAAAGATGTTAACCATGCATTTTGTCACATTTTGTCGCATTGAACAGTCAATCTCAATTAAAAAAAGACTTGCCAAACAGCAATCAAATGGATAATATTTTTTACTAAACAAACTATTGAATCCTGATAAAACCGACACTTAAATCATTCACATGTATAGATAGTTGACGAAACTAATCAAAACTCACTTATACCTATAATGTCTAAAATCATTTAAAACATTTGATCGAAATATGTTTTGACCCGTTACTCATCCGTCTATTTTGACACAATTGACACATTAAATATTCAATCTCAATACCCTTAATCTTATTAATTTGAAAACATGCTTCTACAATGCATTTAGAGTGTATGGCAATGTTAAATTAATTGTTTATGCATCAACAATACACTATTTCTGTTAAAAGTAAATGATTTGGAAAATATTTGATCTCCATCTTTTAGTGTGGAAAATGATCTTTGTAATCTGGATGGGTTTGTGACTTGGCTTTTCAATGAGAACCACAAATCGTTGCGCTGGTTCCCTGTGTTGTATAAATTTCATAAAAGAAATGAATTTATAAATTTATAAAAGAAACAAATTTATTACATATGTGTATCTTTATACATAACGAGTATTTTTTTTTCAAATTAATGCATTTATGGATGCATATCATCCATTGTGAATAGCAGTGGCGGATCTAGAAAACTTTCATAGGGGTAACGTTTTAAAAGAAAAGGGTAACGAAATCGAATAAACGTCAAATTTTTCCAAAATTTACACTACCGCTGGAGCGTCAAGGGGTAGCGGAGGCTACACCTTATAATAAAGCACATCCGCCCCTGGTGAACCGGCATGAGTATATATGGTTCAAAACTTTTAATTAAATCCACAAATCGACTTACCATTTCATTTGTTTATTTTCAAGGTGATTCTTTATTTTTCTATTTTCATAACCAACATGAGTGTTCATAAACTAACATACCATTTTCTTTGAAAAGGCGCATCATTTCTAGTGTTCGACACACACATTTTTTGTTTTGAACCAACATGAATCATGAAAAAGTCCCATCACTTCAACAAACATATTATTTGTTTTGAACCAACGTGATTTACATACATCACAACTTTTCAAAGGGTTGTCAGTTCAATATCGCAACGGTTAGAAAAGGCACCATCCATGCCTATATAAGTTCACTGCTTCGTTGTATCATTTTAACCGACGCGACTTTTAAACAAAAGGGACATAACCCAAGTTGTTAAGTGTGTGTATATATACATAATAATTTCCTGCGGCGAATTGCTATTAAAGGTAAACTTTCAAATTCGGTTCACTTGATTCAGTCATATGATTCTTTCATAATTTTTGTATTTCCCTTTTGAATCTGCGTTCCTATATACCCAATAATATAACCTAGATTTCAATCCATAATAAAATAAGATGTGTGAGAATGAAAGGTAGAATTTGAAAATATTTTGGTTGTAGATATGGTATCATCTACGGTGCTAAGGGGATGGGAATTAAATGTTAATTGTGCAAAGGGGTAAGAGTCAATTGTTGATCATCACAGATGCTTTTTATAGTTATATATAATAATTAGGCTTCTATCGTATTCACTATGGTCGGCCCGTCCGTACGTATTATATACATGAGTCTTAGGATTTTCTATATATGTACATCATATTATATATTAAATAGTGATTACAAACAAATCCTTATGGTATATACGGCATCTATCACCAACTTACGTATATTGACTTTGACGTCGTTTTAATTAACGTTATCATAAAAAGATTTGTATTATTAAAAGATAATGGACTCCATGAGTTCCTAACATCATGTTTGTTATGTTGTAAAATATTATAAAAGAGTGGAATCGTTATTTGGTCTTTATTCTAACTATTTTTTTTAATCGTTTTGGCACGAGTATTTATACTAGTTTATTCAGAGTAGTATATAAACAAAAAAAGACTATAAATGCATATTTAATAACAGGGAAATGAACGTCAGGATTTGGATCGGATGTGATGAAACAATCTGTAAGTATATTAGTTTTTTTTACGTATTGAGAAAAATCAAAGAAAAAGGCTTTTATTGAAATTGGTATGGAGAAAGAAAATGTGTTAAGAATCTATACGTAATTGACTCAGCAAGACTCTATTACAACCCAAATGATAGAAATGTTCCTAAAATATTAGGCTAGTGGAAAAGTGTGTCATTTGGGGTTATAAATCTCATATTAGCTGCCTGTACAATCGATGTGGGACAAGTCACATACCTTTCAGTCTATAAAAATAGACTCTACTTAAGGATCAACATCCTCATTGAGAAGGTCAACCCAAATGGTAGAACCAGTCCCAAAAGGCTAGCCTAGTGGGAGAGGGTGCCATTTGTGTTATAAACCCCACATTAGTTTCCTATACAACCAACATGTGACAAATTTCATACCTTGCAATATAACAGACTCATCAAGGCTCGTTCGAATCTTCTCCTTGTGGTCAAGGAGAATTCGAACAGCGGGGAATGGTATGTTCTCTTGGTCCACATCACGCCGCATGCATACCCTTTCCTTCATGCAAGTTTAGTTATCTCTCTATCAAATTATAAGTTATCTTTTCCTTATTAGTGGGTTGTTTTCTTTTAGGTCACAAATATAAGGCAATATCATAGCCGTTTAACCTTCTTTGAAGGTTATGAAATGAATGTCGAGTCTAGTTCTTCTTCTTTATCTTCGTTTCCTCTAGTTTTCTAAGTTCTAAAATCGATACACAACATTTCAGTTACGGCCTCTTTGTACACCTCTATACTCAAAATTGTCCAGTCGTCCGTACTCTACATTGTCGGGTCGTCCGTATTTTATGTACACTCTATTATAAATAAATAAATGGTGATTCTACTTAAAAAAAAAACAATCCTTGTGGTATATACGGCATCTATCATAAAAAAGATAACACAAATATAATTCCCCGTCACCAACTTACATTACATTGACTTTTGAGATCCTTTTACGTTATTTAGAAAAGATTTTGCATTACTAAAAGTCTTATTAAAATATAGTGATCTCAGTGTTTTCCTAACTTCATGTTTTTGTTATGTCGTGAAATATAATAATGGAGTGAAAACGACATTTTAATTAGTCACACGTTTTTATTATAACTAGTTACTTTTAATTGGTTCCGTACGGTACGAGCATGGTGTATATTGTTGTCTTCATAGTAAAGTATAAACGTAAATTGGATGAGTTTATTTAATTATACTTTTATTAATACATTGAAAGGAAGACAAACTCGTGATTAGTGAGAACCGAAAAATGAAAGGAAACCCTTTTATTATAAGTTGAGCCGAAAGGAACTCGTTAAAAATGAAACTATATTGGAACTAGATAATTCAACCCATGTGTTGCCGAATGCTGTTGGGAGGAAGAGGAATTCGATCGGTATCAGTTTTGTTCATTACGGTATTGACACATGTTACAATAAACTAAAGAAAAACACAAAAAATAAAGTTGTAACATGACTATATTTTTTTTCTCGGCCTACTATTTTGGTCATTTGACCCATTTGTTTGACTGTATTTTTCTTGTTTTTCTATTTTTTTTCTTTAAATTTGTAATAAAAGAATCAAACTTCTGAATTCTTTGCCAACGGATTTATAAAACGGGTAAAGGTTCAAATTGAGAAACGGTTAAAAGGCTCAAAATGACTACCAAGTGTATAATCGGATAATAGTAACATTTCAAAAGGTGTCAAAATGAAAATGGAATCCTAAATTGCCTTGATCCTAAAATAAAAAGGGAATCCTAAACTGCCTAAATTCTCCGACAATGACACCATTTTGATCGATGTCGAAAGGCAAGTTAAAAATAATGTTAAAATCAGTTCCTAGCTACTTTTACTGGTAAGGGTAAATAAGGTGTCGAACCATACAGAATCAATGAAGAGTGTAAAAGTTCAAGTGTCTCGATAAGTTAAACTATAAACTATAAAATTGATAATTGATTGTTTGATTTGATTGTTGAAAACATAGATTGGGTTTAAAAACAATAGTAGAGAAAGAGTAATAAACTTCAAGTGTCAAGTTTGTTAAAACACAATTGATCTAGTTAATCTAGTGGAAAGTCATTAAGGGTGAGTATGTATATGATTAATGTGGAACCTAACTCAAGTGGTTCTATTCACACAACCAACAATTCAATTATGTGAAAACATAAACCAACATTCAAACTACTAATGATGTAAAGAAACCAAAATCAAATGAATACTAATTCCACATTTGTAACACAACTGAATCTTTAAACTAAATAAAAAAACCAAAATTGAATTCAATCCCATGAACCTAGCTCTAACTAAAATAAAAAATACCTTACACAAAACCTATACCCGAAGAAGGTCACGGGTGATTTAGCCTTGCCTTATCATGAATTGGCCTTTGAATTTTGTTCGGAACATTGATTTATTGATTGGGATTATTAGATGCCTTAAAATCGCCCTTGGTTCATCCGAAAACTGGTTGGAAAGAAGATATCCTCGAAACCTTAAAAAGTGGGTATAAATAGGGCTTGAAAAAAGTCATTTTCAGAGTAGGCTGCGGCGTTTGGAATACCCATCCTCGGCGTATGAAACGCCCAAAACATTCTGTAAATGTTGGTAAAAATGGCCAACTGAAATGTCCAACACCGGCGTTTGAAATGTCGAGGCATGATTTTCTCTGAAAACCTCCCATCTTTTTTTGTTTGCATTTCCGCTCCTAATTCATTCATCGAAATGTTTCCAAAACACGTATTTAATCGAAATGTTTCCAAAACATGTATTTAATCAAAATGTTTCCAAAACACGTATTTAATGTGTTTAGACTTACAAACCATAAACACGCGCAAAGTGAACGTGCCCTACATATAAATCACTTAAAAACGTGCATGTAAACACATTTAACAACATAAAATATCACACCGATCAAAAAGCATGAATAGTTTATAATTATAAAAGATTAAATGATAATACAGAAGACGATGGATGCAATATTCCAAATAGAGACACTCGATGAAATCTCATACAAAGAAAAAAGGTGTTCTAAAAGTTTGATCTAAAGTCGGGTTATAAGCAGTTACAACTAGAAGAAAGTTTTAGACCATGGACATCTTTTGCATGTCTAGAATCTCTCATGTCAACGATCGATGTGGCATTTAGCTAGGGTGTTACAATCACAACCCCTCCCCCTTTATGGACTCATTGACCTCGATGTAATTTGTCCCACCATCGTAATAAGGGATGTAAGATTTGCCTAAGGTGTCCTCACGAACACCCCTCGGACTCACCGTCCTCGATGAGGTTTGCCCCACCATCCTAAACGACACATGTGTGGCTCTTATACCATTTGTAATGTTCGGCCTCTCGCACCACCAATATTGTTCACTTGGTTTACGGAAAGCTCACGTATTTATTTTTGGTTGCCCTAGTAGAGACTTCCCTGGGTTACCCATCCTGATACTACTCTCACCTAAGCATGCTTAACTGTGCAGTTCTCCTCCAATCCACTAGCATTAAGCGCAAAATGCATTTGTGATAATTGAGGTATGACATTCTTTATGGACCAATAATCTCTTATCTCCACAACCGTTGTGGGATTTCTGTGTTTGTATATGTGTGTAGACACAGGCACAACGGGCATTTATTGTACAAAGAGAAAGAGGTGTAAAGTGTAGGAAGTTGGCATTCATACTTTTGGAAAGGGACATAATTGTCCATACGAAATCACGTACCACATGTACGTAATCATGTACCGAGTAACATTATCACGTATCAAGGGATACATAATCACGCAACATTATAATTGTTCTTAAAGTAAGACATATGTAATCATGAAATACGTAATGGTAAGTAATAATCACATTATGTAATTACATATATACGTAATGGTATGTAATATGTAATATGTAATAAGTTTAAATTGTTTTTTAAATGAAAAATACATAGAAATACTATACCCAATTAAGAAAATAAGTTTTCATATTTTAAGGTATAGTCTTTTTTTAATAATAACGTAAAAAAGTCATGGACATTAACAAAAAGTGGAGTGTTTAACCATTTTTAAAATATCAACAAACGTGGGTATTCGTTTTTATTACGTATTTCAAAGTTCTTGTGATTAGTCAATCTTGATCCTTGTATTAATAAATCAATGGTTCAAAATATTTCCAATGTTGTGCACATCTTTTTCCCTTTGCATTAAACAACCTATTGTAGCATCTCAAAATTTTAATAAAAAAGAACCAACTAATTATAGGAAAATAATACAGACTTATAAGGGGAAAAAGGTCATTATAATACAATCCCTAAAAGGAAATGGATGTATGGATAGCCTCCATGTTCATTTGACACGCTTCCATTTTGGGAGTTAGAGAGAGCTCGGTTGTTGGATTGTTTGAGCTGGAATCGAGTGTGAATTAAAGGGAAATTTTTGGGGTTCAGTTCCTTATCATGATCAATCGTATTCGTTGTGCAATAAACTGTTTTGTGGTGTTTTTCATCGGATTTGAGTTTTGGTTCAAGGGTTTCGCAAATACAAGGTTACTCATTAAAACCCGCATGTTTATTTAGACTAACGCATGTTATGATGTGTTTTTATTCACAAAGTCTCGATTTTGACATTTAACTTTGCACCTGAATATCTATAGCCACCATGGAGCAATTAGGGTTTCTATGCAAGGCTTCACTATATTATTCATGCAAAACCTAAGTTTCTTTGCATTGTACATGTGAAACCTTATCAATTGGCAAAACCATTTTGGTAGTGAAATTTGCCTTCATGCGAAATCTAATTTCACCCAACCTTTGCAACGGGAACTAAGGTTTTTACCGAAAAGGCTTACCATGTGATGAAAGGTTATGTACGGAAGCATGTTATATGATGATTAAGTTTGTTTCATACATTAAAGTTAGTATCTTGATATGATTTCAATCCAGAAGACGAAAACCACCAATTTTGAGAGTTTCTACAAAAGGAATAAAAGTAACTCATACACTACTATTCGTGTGAAAGTTGTGTATGTGAAAGTTGACCAAATATCCCATTAAGGTCCCATGCGAAGTTGACCTATAACCACCCCAAATTATGCGAAAGTTAACCCATTGACCATGTAACCTTTCATCAGATTGTAAGTCATTCAAGTGTTTTGCAAGGTTGAAGCGCGTCGAACCTAGGATCTCAACTGTTGAATTTACTCTTTGGATATAATTCTTAAACCTTAGGATCATTAAACATGCAGTGAAAACTTTAACTTCAAACTCCAAGTAGAATACATGAATCTAATGTTAAAACAATAACATAGATGAGATGTCAGTAGTGAAGCCTTCACCAATGCTAGATCTCAAAATAACCAACTTTAACCTGATGTGCCTACTAGAAGTCACAAACACTGAATGAGTTCTAGTTTAATAAGGCAATCATACACTTTAGCAAGCATTTTACACATTAAACAAATAAGGCACATCAGTGGATCATATAACATTATACTACGTAATAGAACACCACACTTTGCTACAAAGTGTAAACATGCACACAGTACTATACCTAGTTGTTCAACCAACGGAACCGGCAAGGCATAAAAGCATTGACTCTTTATCATTTGGTCATGGTTTTAACTTATACACATTTTATGACCACAACAGCAACTTTAGATGTTGTTTGGGACACCAATGTTAACTTTAGACCCGATAATTCTGCTTTAGTCTTTAACCATGGAATATGTATACCATGAACACTTCATATTCTATCACGTTAACACTTAAATAATTATTGTTACTTTAACAAACTTTAACATACTATATCATGTCTTCAAATATAACATTTTACTGTGAAAACTTTGAAGAGTATGTACACTGCCAAAAACATTAACGTAAAGAGGGATCTAGAAACTCATATGTTCGTGTAGCTATCTATGCTATGAACTTGCAATAATGACTTTCTTTGAACCCTCAGATGTTTTAAGTCAAATCTGAATAAAGGTTCACATGTGAAATGCTCATTTCTCAGTTTAACACTTCTACCATTGCCAAAATTAGTCAACATGTGATTACTTCTGTCATTTACGGTTACTTCTTCTAATCACAAATTGATGAACTCTTACACTATTCACAAGTATGATGAGCCAACTGTGATTACTTTAACTAAAAATAGAACTTGGTTGTATAACATTGTGATAACTTAGATTTATTGTGAATACAAGGTTTGTGATAATGTACCCATCTTCTTCGATGAAACCCTAGATTGACTGTGATCTGGCGGTTGTGATTCCAGACCTGAAAAGGGATCAACTTGTTGACTCTAATAAATTCATAAGCCTCGAATTTACACGTCTATGAGGTCCTCATGCAAAACCGTTAAGAAAATCTCAAGCTTTAATGAAAGCTAACCTTGTTTTCGGGACTACCCGAACAAAGCTCAAAACCCCAATTGTTAAGGACCCGTTATCTTATTTGAAACTGGATAAGGAATGTATCCCCAACGTCCTCTTTTGTGTTTTTCTTAGTTCTGGCTAGAGATCGACTCAAGGTCTGATTTCTCACTCTAGAACTATCTCACTTTGTGTCTCCTAGCCAAAAAGGGAAAGGTGGTAACTGAAGGAATGTGACGGGCAACAAACAAATTGCACACACGAAAACCTTCAATTTTCTTGAAAGATATTTTATTATGAGAATACATGTGTTAAATGATGTGTAAGGTTTTATGGTAAGGCTTGGAGGTGGTAGGAATTGGTATGTATATGTTACGTGAACCAGGAGGCTGTATTGCCTCTTTTCGATAGCTATCATGGTAAATAACTCACACACACAATAGCTCGCTATTGTCCGCCTTTGTAATGGCTGACATTCAATAACACCTCAAATAGTGCTCGCAGTATGGTCGGGGAGGAGGAGGGCTATCATGGGCGTACTCACCCTAAGTCGCGGGTGGGCGGACGTACCACTTGAAAAAAATCCCCCTTGAAAATTTTCAACCGTCGCACTTAGAAAAGATATATTATGAATTTATAAAAAATAAACACTATTTATTTTAATATATAAGCATATAACACAATTTATATAATTATTGTTTAACCACTTATTCACTTAATAACTTAACCCAATCAAAGCTCTATCTATTTTTATTAACCCAATCTCAAACCCAACCTAAAGAAATTGAGCTAAATAAAATAACCCAAACCCATTCCAATTCCAAATCCCGCCCCCAAAAAAATTCCCAGCGACTGCTCACGACCGGATGACATTTTTTGCCGGAAAAACCAAAATTTTGACAGGACCGACCCATGTTACGCCAGAATTCCGATATAGAACTAGTATGGTTTCTTTATTGATTTTTTTTGTTGTTTTATGTGATAATTAGGAGAAAATATCGTTGTATAATGGTTTGATCTTTTTTTATTTTTTGATCTTTTTTTGGTTGTTCTAAACGTGTACTTAAATGATTTTGTTGTTTTATTTATAGCTTTGTTTGTTTAAATGATTAGTTACAGGTAATCAACATTTAATACTAGGCTTGAATGTTTGAAAATAAAATTGAAAATCATAGACAATGGTTGAACATAATTGTTTATTTGTTTAAGTTTTTAGTGTTGTTTTATGAAGTTATGGAACAATTTATATGTGATAGGAACCATGAGTAAGAATGTAATGAACTGATGGAGTGTTTAGTACTCTAAATGATGTTTTAGATAGATTTTAAAAACTAAAAACCTGTAGAGCACAATTTTAAATACGTTTGTAATAACGTTTGACACGCTTTTGATGATTATATAAATTTTAGTTTGATGTTCTTTTGTCTTACACGACCCGACCCGACCTGATTCAATCCGACCCGCTATGAACCAATTTTTTTATATAGCTAGAGACCTAAAATCTTTAAAAATATTATGTCACCCAAAAAAAAGTTCCTAGATCCATCACTAAATACTATGTATTTTACTAGGGTGACATGGGGATAATGCCCCAAAACGTGTATCCTAACAATCAAATACAAATAGTTGGTAGCTAACATTATTATACATGACAAGTTTCTTTTTAAATTGTTTTGGGATTTGGGTATTAGTATTTGATTAGATTTGTATGGTTTTAAATTTGGTTTTCCCAATTGATTATATCATATATGTGTTATGTGTTGTGTAAAGATAAAATACATATGAATTTTAATATGCTTTAAATGTAAAAAGTGAATGATTTTTTAATTCTATTTCCATTTACTAAAG
The DNA here is from genome assembly GCA_947069175.1 of Scalesia atractyloides. Taxonomy (NCBI): domain Eukaryota; kingdom Viridiplantae; phylum Streptophyta; class Magnoliopsida; order Asterales; family Asteraceae; genus Scalesia; species Scalesia atractyloides. The sequence goes on along the minus strand of CAMTDV010000020.1, from coordinate 2,396,043 downwards.
CATCTTTTTTAGTTGAAAAAAATAAAAGAAATACTTTTTTATAGCTACTCTAGTAAAGTATTTATATAAACTTTCTATTTTTTTATATTTTAGAAAAGAAACATGTTTGACTAGTTAATAAAAAGAACTAAAACAAAATTTATTGATTTCTTTCATTAAAATCTATTTGTACAATAACTTTATTCATATATGTTCGGTTTTGATTTCAGGTGAATATTTATTGTTGATTTCAAGGTGTTTTAAAATTTGTTTGAATGTCTTTGAATGTGGGTTGTTTAAGTTGAAGTCAGTGGCGAATCTAGAAAACTTTCATAGGGGTAACTTTTTAAAAGAAAGGGATAACGAAATCGAAAAAAACGTCATATTTTTCTAAAATTTACACTACCTCCGGAGCACCAAGAAGTAGCGGAGGCTACCCCTTATAAACATGTACATCCGCCATCGTTGAAGTGGGTGTATGAATTTGGGCTGAATGTGTCATGGTTTTTTTGACTTTTTTATTACATACTTTTATCATAAATTTCGAGTTGAGGTCTTTTCTTAAAATAAAATATAGATGAAATTTAATATAAATAAATTTTTGTAAAATATTCTTTAAACCATATATTGTCATTCAACATTAGTTTATTGTGAAAAAAAATATATATACTTTTACCTAAAAGGATAAAGAATAACTTCCATTACACATTGTTTAATAAAAATGTCGTGAAAGAATAGTTATAATAATCAACCTTTAAAATATAGGATTGTAACAAATTTCGTTTTTGTACTCTTAAGGTCCTATCGTGTGGGTAATGTTACCCACCATCACGTCCAAGCGACGTAGGATGTGCCCCCCACCTTACACAACGCCCCTTCCTCTGCTTCTTCTGTTGCTACTGGGATAACGACCAAGAGCATGACGACCCCTTAACGCCTGGGTATTGGTGTTTGGTGCTCCTTTTTTTAAAAAAATAAAAAAGAAAGGTCTCCACGTGAGGTGGTTGTTGACGTCAGTGAGCTCACTCCCGACACCAGACAACCTAAGTGTTGTTAAATTTTTGATAAATTTTTTACAAATTATTTTGCACTTACTATTAAAGGATAAAATGTGTAATTTTCATAGTTATTTAGTTTTACTTTTCTTTTCATATTTTAATTACTATTAGATGACAAAGTGTTGCAGTATTTATATCTTTTATATTTGTTATGAAACGTTTACAACAACGACAACAACAACAACGACAAAAACAACAACAACGATAACGACGACAACGACAACAACGAAATGACAACAACGATAACTACAACGACAACGATGACAACGCAAACAACAACCAACGTACCCAATAAATCATACCCATAGCAAAACTATAATAGAGTATGGGAAAAGTTAGATGTTACAGATGGTACTTCTATCTCTAGGGATATAGATGTTCTTCTATAAAGATCCTAATCTCTAACATAAACACAAACTAACAAATTACTAGTACTACAAATATAAATAACAGAAAGTTACCACTAACTGAAGAAAAATGAAAGGGTAAAGTAGAAACTTATCCTATTCACCAAATTCTCTAAGAAATGTTTTTATATTTTTTTACAAGTAATTTTAAGTGGTTTTGAATGGAGAAGAGAAAAAATGTTATTGTTAATCTGTATATTTGAGGTGACATTGTTCACCCTTTATAATAATTTAATATATTTTGAAAGTGAAGGTGAGAGAAAAGATAATGTTAAATATATAAAAAATATGATTTAATAAAAAACAGAAAGAAAATTTAGTTGTTTTTAGTTTAATTATATGATATCAAATGATGGATAGGATGTAAATGTTCTTATAGCAAATCTAAACCCATACAACAAAAGTTGAAAACATAAGTGCACATTTCCTTTAAAAGTTGTTAATATATATATATATATATATATATATATATATATACACACACACATACATATAGAGAGAGAGAATAAGAGTTGACTACAAAACCAATTTTTCCTACAAAGTGTAGGAAGCCTCATACATATAACATGTGGCAATTGGAGTTTTTAATTAAAAGGGTATTATTGTAACTTGATTATTATTTTAATTATGGATTATATCAATAAATTAACTAACTAACTAGATAATTAAGGAAACTAAAAATCTAACTGAAATCAAATCGACAGTTTCGTTTAAATTATACAATCGATGCAACATATCCTCAGAGCATTCATATTGTGCTTCTGGTTCTTCATAACATCTTTACTAATCAAAATCATGGCATCAAATGTTATGGTTGATTACCGTGATGGTAAAGTTTTATGATATCGCATAAACCTGAATTTTTGTTTGATGTGTTGTAACAATTGTATGATTTATATAACATAGCTCGTAAATCTATTTCAATTTTTTTATAACGACTCATTACAACCAAAATTCATTTTGAGTGCAAGCCGTGTTGACCCGAACCAAACTAGTCATTAAAACAGTCCAGTTTTACCCAACATCATTCCGCTCATATTAGGTTTTGACTAGTGGCGGATTCAACCTTGTTTTGTGAGTTGACATGAACCCACTCGATTTGGAAGAAAATGGGAAAAATAATAACAACCTTGTATGATTTGAAAAAAATAGTAAGAGTCTACCAAAAGAAAGCCAATGAAAAAAGTTTCTAAATTCGTCACAAGTTGACCTAAACTCAGTTTAACTTGAACCCATTTTGATCGCCATTAAAACCAACCCTACCAGCATGTTTTACCATGTTTAGTTAGAAGAATTATGGATAACGATAGATTGTGATATCTTACTTTTGTAATTTGTCATATATTAATCTCATTACTTGACGTGAATATACATATACGAAACTGGAGAGAATTTATTTGATGTGAAAGAAAATTGTTATAAGAAATGAGAAATTATGCATGGCTTTAATCACTCAAAAATTTAGCTCAAATTAGTGTTACATAATTATTATTATTATTTGATCTGAACCATTTTTAACTTTTATATATATATATATATATATATATAATATAGATACATTTTTTTGGAAAGGCTGATTATATTAAAGCCCGCAGGTAGCTAGCAATAGGAAAACACAATATTTACAAAAGTGAATTAAGTGTCTATATTTTTAACTGACATGTTTTAACTTTTAAGTTTTAATCCAAAGATTCCTAGATAGTATAACTAACGTACAACATTATATGAAGGTCCGGCAAAACAAAATGTAAGATATCAAAGTGTATTTTCTAATCCATTCCATATTATTCTAGACGGATACAAAGCGTTACTTATGATACTCTCCCCCAAAGCATCCTATCACATCATTGTCACTAATCATTAAAAGCATGTCACCAAATTTAACCTCATGTATATTTTATTATACCAAAGAAATAAAGTAGACAAAGGTACAAAACTATATAAGAAAAACGAACAAAAAACTGCTTCATATTTGATTACATCCATACGAATCGAATTCTAGAAACATATACTAACAAATATGTGTTGTATGTGTTGCATGTTGATATACAAATTCTGTTCATGTACTTTTTTTTTTGAAGTTTTAAAATATTGAAGGGACCAAAGGATCCTATACCCCCACTAAAAACTAAATAATTAAGCATCCGGAAACAAAAAGGGTTGGAAAAAAGGCACCTTAAGAGGCTAAGAAGCTCCACTTTTAGCAGATTGTGTTTCTACCATCAATTTGATTCATCTTTCACAGAAATCATATAATTTGATTTATCTTAAACATGTCACGTCATAACATCACTAAAAGTGGTTGATGTGCCTGTAACATCATCACAATTATGGATCTTTTTATTAAGTTTATATTTGCGTGTTTTTAGTGTTGATGTATATTTGTGATCATGATAAAAACAACTAATGAAATCAGATCTTAAACTTATCCAAATATGTTACTTGAAATATTAAAGGGATGTTAGATTTAAATAATCTCAACTTTTAATGATTGGCTGATAACACTCTTAACTTTTAATTTATACACTAGTACTTCTAACTTTCAACTTATTGGCCGATAACACTCACTGACTAACTAAACTCTAACTCAGTTAGTTTTTGCTTACGTGACATCTGATGTGGTCATTTTTTGCTCATGTGGCATATGACGTGGCAGTTGATGTTTGATGACGTGGTAGCTGACATCAGCTAACTGTTTTAGGGTTCCGTTAATTAGAGAGTGTTATCGACCAATAAGTTGAAAGTTGGGAGTGCTAGTGTACAAATCGAAAGTTAGTAGTGTTATCGGCCAATTGATGAAAGTTGAGGTAATTTAAATCAATGTTCCAATATTAAATAATAACTTTAAAAAACTTTAAAGTTTTGATAATTTCAAGCTTATAACATTTTCATAAATTCAAAATATTAATTATTGTACTTTTAATATTATACATAATAATTTAATATATTAAACTTTAATGTAACAGGTGAATGCGTATCTGTTTCAGATAACTAGACATGTATAATAAAATCTTATATCCAGTCTTGTACTGAAAAATACGACAATTACCCATCACAATTGTCTCATTTTTTTTAACGGTTAACAAAGCAATCCCAAGTACTCTCAGGGTATCAACTGGACAAATAAAGTACTCTGAGAGTAACCCGAGTCGTTCAACACCAATTCCGGGGAAACCCAGTAACCTATCTGTCCGTAGAGACGACGATAAAATTAACGATAAAACCCATTTTATCATCGGTTCCACGATCCCTATCATTTGCCTAATCAACTAATCTTTATGTTAGTCAATTTATTAAATTTAAATCTTAAAAGTATAATAATTAGCATGTAACTTTTAAAATTCATTACACTTAAACGCCATCACATTGTAAGCATATCATATCCTAGCAATGTGAGTAGGACTCTAAACAAATCAAGCATCCGATGACTATTTATGAATATGAACAAGATTATAAGTGAATAAACACAAAGAAACGTTTAATTATTAAATTAATGCATATGAACAAGAATATAAGCGAAAAAACACAATTATTTTTCTGATCATTTACATTTTGGAACGTTCAGTAAAATATTTGTTCATTTATGAATTTTATGTACAAATTTTATATTTTTAGTAATCTATTTATTCCCAAACGAACAAACATTAATAGTTGCATAAGCAAATGGATATTATATATTTTATGATAAGCTATATTTTCCAAATAATTTATAAATTTCATATACGTTTAATTCATCTATTGAATGAACATGAACAAACATATTCACAAACAAACATAAATATGAAATTTTGTTTGTATAAGTGTAAGTGTCCATTTGTTTGTATGGTTAAACTTAACGAAACAAACATGTACAATGCCTCGTTTATGTTCATTCGGTACATTTACGACCCTAAATATAGTTGGTCAAATACTTAGCTATACTATCCTATTAATCTCTTACTCTATTAATGTGATGAGTTTTACAAATTTAAAATGTTTGGTATGAAATGAAAAAAAAACACAATCATGGACCTGAACCGGCATATGGGAACAAACCATGTTAGATTTTTCTGAGAAAAACCCCACGAACCCAAAAACTCTCACAGACCTCACCTGCCATATATCTCCTACCTCTCTCTCATAAACTAATCACTCCTTCAAGGACGCAGCATACACAAGGACTCTTGCCTTGGAAGCCAGTGGCATCCTTAGCCTGTTAATTTATGTACGCGTCCTTTATGACGAGTGTTCGTGGAGTGAAAGCTCATAGATTGCAAATAGTTTTAGGGATTTCAGGTCTTACAAAAGACAACTGTCAGTTGTGTTGTGTGATTTGAATGGATTACTTTCTAGAATTTACGAAGTCATTTTACGTACTAAAACCTATTCATCAAGGTATTTTTTATACTTTCCAGATAATATAAATTATGGTTATACGTGAGGCTTTCTTTGTCATACGTCATTAACAGAAAAAAAGTGTTATTTTATACACATCATTAAATGAACAAACCTTTGTTTGGTTATAACTTATAATGATAATAATTTCTATCATAAACAAACTAAAAACATTTAAGTATAAAATAACGAATATGAGAATTTAAGGGGACAATTCAAACTGCTTGTTATAATACAAAAAGTTCCCGGGAATATTGTACGTACTATATAATATTTCAACAAATATATTCTGTATAGAGCAATATACCTAAAATGCCAAGAATTCAATTACTAACAGACCAATTCATTCATTTAAGGTATTTTATATATTTTTCTATTTTTTATTTTGCTAATTTAGCTCATCTAAAGCAAGCATATGTTCTTTATATGTTATATAATACATTCCATCTTTTATCTTAAAAAAATCCAGATTGAATTTTGTTATATTAACTACCTCTTTTGTTAAAACTGTCATAGTGTTTAGGAATAATTCCAGTCGTGTCTAAAGAGACCAGTTAAAATGTACTAATATTAGTTAATAAGTTTTATCAATAATTGCTTAGGTCATAACCAAAGTTCTAAAATACCTTAAGTTGTAACTCGTCACTCGTGAGCTTGGCTGGCCCATGACAAAATAAACAATCATGTATTTTGCTACAGGTTCGCCACTAACCGGTTGACTTTGATACCCCAGAACCATAACCACAAGGCCGCATATGTAACCGAGTAACATCGCCATCACTGTTCAATAATGATATTGTTCTAGTTTAATTATGTTCTAAAATGCCATCAGGTCCAGAGACACTAAAATCATGACTTACTTTTGTTGAATATAAGAACAACCCCATGGCCCATGTCAGGTGTTGATCAATCTCTTGGGTCTATCAAGACCACACTATATATGGTCAATTTGCTGGATACAGTGGAAACACACCCAACTTGTTTTCACTGTGCTTGTATAGCCTACCAACCCCATGACAAACAAACTAGAGGTGTTTACAAACTTGGTTCACTTAGAACGTTCTCGTTAGAGGAGACTCATGACGCCTCTGGTAATGTTGAGGAGAAGTTAAGTTTTTATAGACGACACACGTTTATGATTGACAACTTATTTGATTTTATATAACTGTTTCTGACGTTATTAGTGTGTTGGAAAGTGTGGAAACACACCCAACATGTTTTAAGAGCGTTGATATAACGTTTGAATGCTTATAGCTATAAATGATTGGCTATTCAGTGTAAAAGTTCGGTTTATATGTCTCACAAAACTAGTAGTGAATATAAGATATGAATAACAAAGACTTAAACATTGAATAACAGGTGTTTAGACCCAGTCAAAATATGATAGAATTTAATGTGAGTACAATTACACACGAGAGTACTTTTTGGAACCATCATGGAAATTTTATAGTAAGAAGCTAGAGACATGACTGTACAACTCAAAGTGTTGGATATTTTAGTGTAATCAAGATTAATTTAATGACTAAAGTGAATTGTAATACACAGCAAGCAAGTTAAGAGGTATGAGAGTGCACGCTTATTTGAGTTGTTATACTTCTAATTGTTCGGATAGAGCCCCTAATCAATGGGGGTTCCAAGGGCAGAGCCCCTGGCTGGGGTCGAGCCATCGAAATAATTCGATTTAAGTGATTACACGTCTCTCAGATCATCAGTTGCAATCTTTGTTTCCCTAACACAAAGTCCGAGATTAGGAAAATTAGAGAAATGATAATTACACCAACTTATACAACCTAGATCTTACAATTTGGAGAGTATCTATATCAGAATTATTGAGTTATAAATAAAGTAAAGCTCGTCATCCAGGATATAGGGTTGAAAAGTATAATAACTACGACAAGAGAGTTAAAATGGAAAAGACACATCTGACTTTTTAGTAGTTGACTTTTGATAAATTAAATGTTTTGTACTTATTAAAATATATTGATTGATGGGAAAACTGTCGTGTCCTGGATCATTGTTCCAGTTTCCGAACTTAAAACCCATTTTTTTTGGCAATTAAGATAATGTTAGTGTTCTCATAATCCCCTATAGATAATACTAGTTAATTTGCTTAAAAAGATTTTTTATCTATAATATTAAAATTGGTTATTATTTAGGTGTGTATATGCTGGACAATCTTAGTAAGAGACATGAATCTAAACATCAAAAGATATTAATCAAAGCGAAATTACAAAACTAGTCATTTCTAAGGTGTGATGTATATTATCAGAAAGGAGTTATTGTTATAGGTAGATGTTACATGATAATTTGGTCGTGTGTCAACTTGAATTCATTTATCACTCATTAAGAATTGATACACTAGTTTAAATATTCTACGCGATGAGCTATCTAGTCGTGTATCACTTTTCGTTCACGTATTAGTGATTTAAGCTCTTTAAATCTAATAGGCAAAACGGCTCTTTTTTGGGTATCACCTTGCTTTTGTGTATCGGCAATTCATATAATTTAAAGCGCTAGATTTGGTGCGTCTCCAATGAGACCGTGTCTTCGTCCTTTCTAATCATGTAGGATATTGGTAATGGCAAAAATAACTTTCACGATATATATGTGAATTTGTTGAAGATGTTTCAATTCACAGTCGTATAGTTTTTGTCTTAATGAGTGGTGGAAGGTTTATTAGAGAATCCGCGTACAATATATCCAACACGGAATTAAGAGGAAGGTGCCGAAGAAATAAATAGCGATGGTATTTCAAATCACCAAATACTACTCGTGGTTGGTTGGTAATATCTAGGTTAAATACTCATGTAATAGTAGTAGGTCTAATGATAATTACACCTCCATCATTAACTCTCAGGGCCCCCCTATAAGGTGTTTTGGATGTGCAACTGCATAAGGTCCCAAGGTTGGGGGCCTTATTTTTTCCGTTATACATATATATAAAATTTTCTAGTTATTGTATGGTTGTTGTATACAAAATCGAAATACATAAATAATGTTGTAAAAGCTATATGTGAGGTTGTAGGTTTAGAACTTGGCAGCTAGACTTTTTTTTTAACTTATTCTCCCCATTGTAATGCCCTATTTTTTAAAAGATTTATACATATAAATCTGTATTACATTGGGTTAGACATCGAGCCGAGCCCGAGCTAGTCAATTTTATTTATAATCATAAATTTTACTAGCCATATAAGAAATCCGAAATCTTGAGGACAACCATGTTAATAACATCCTTTTATGCTTTTTGTTAAGGTCCATGCATCATCATCTTACGTTAGGGTGTGAATGTATCACACGTTTTACTAAAATAATTTGACATATTTTTAACCAAATAATGCAAAATATATAGCGGAACTGGTGATACAAGAATCAAAGTAAACATTTTAATAGGTATTCATACCAATTTATTATGTTAATGTATGAACTTCAACTAGGATGATTATTTTCACTGAAATATGTCGCACCCTCATACTACACCTGCAGAGTTCTACCGCGAGACGCGTGATAAAGCAGGATCATAGTCATTAGTCACATTGAACGAGCACTATATGAGTTTAGAAATACCGTTGTTTGTTCATTCTCATGAGAAAATATTTTTTAAATGTGTGAGTTGCAGAACCGTGATTAAATGTAAAACCACAAATATACAACGCGCAAAAACCATGCGCCTAAACCATAGTAGCTAGTGTAGTTATAGCAATGTTTAAATGTTTGAAGAATCAATACAACTCCAAAATGCATCCTACTCCTATTGTGTACCTTATCGACCTGAGAAAACATCCTTACAGTGTCAACATTAGGTTGGTGAGTTCACAGGTTTGCAAGTAAGTAATTTGTTTAAATGTTTGTAGGATCCATATATATAAGTCACACTTATTGCCAGCAAGGCAATGCACAAGTTACTCTAAGTGTTTGCAACCAAAGCTGATTGTTTGTAGTTTGTTTTGCCTTCCACCATTTCTAACACTAATAATGGCAAATGTCTAGGACAATTTACACCCGTTCGACTCCTAGTTGAGTTAGCGCGACTAACACGAGTAGGGTTTGTCAGAACCAGCGGTGCTACTTAAACTTCCTCGCTATACTTTATATACAAATGATTCGAGTTGCACTTAAGTAAACAAGTGATAATGACATACTATGTGATCCGTGTTTCTTTGAGTGCATGTTTCCCCCATAGGAAAACAGGTATAATGGGCCATGAAACTCACCTTAGGGTGCGTGTTATAACCAGCAAATGCAAGTAAAGAACAGGTGTCCCGCGAACGGCTACCTATTGCACATAAGTCTAAAAATGTGTGTTCGTGTGGGTTCATAAGACCCTTGTATCCAGACAACCCCATCGTTTATGTTTTAAAAAAAGATTAACGTGTTTGACTCGAGCTTGACCAAGTATGACCCAACGATCCGTCGGTGACTCATTAAATGAACTAGTGTTTGTTTATGCTCATACACTCATTATATACAAGTATAACTCATCACTTAGCGTATATGATTCATATCTAAACTTTATTACCAATAAAGTTTCCCTTTTTAGTAAGTTATGTATGGAACTCTATTTCCCAAGATTATCATACACCGACACTTCTAGACATGTTAATACATCAAAATAACATATCAACAATGTTACACATTATCATGCACGTTCGGTTCACCAATTCTACACACCTATGATAATAAAGTTTTCACTTTTAAAAATCTATGACGTAGCATGCAAGTTTCTACCATTCTATGCACCAAAACATGTTTACATATTCCACGTAGCACATTGACAACATCCTACATAGCCATGCATGCATGTCTAACACTCAAGTCACAAGTTGTGATTTCAATAAATTTCCCTTTTTGAAAATCCTAAGTAATCTAGTGTTGTTCATGTAATTTATTCACACCAAAGACCTTCATACAACCTATCTAGCATATGCCGATCATCGTTGATCATCAATTATGTCTACCATGCAATCTTACATAAACCCTTAACAATAAAGTTTCCATTTTAATAAGTTATGAACACCAAGTTTGATCACCAAATCTAATGTTTCTAACATGTTAATATGCTTATATATACTTATAGTCACCATTACTATCATCACAAATCATCATACTTGCATAGAATTCACTACACCAAATTCTTCACAATAAAGTTTCTACTTTTAGTAAGGTACGAAGTAGCATGGATCTAGGGTTTTTACTTCATGCAAAATCATTCGAATCGCATGTACAGTCATAGACAAACACTAGACACATCATTTAGTTTGATTGGAATTGTGTTTGGATGTCTAGGGTTTTCACCCATATCTTGAAAAACGTAAAAACAATAAAAAAACCAAAAACCTTACTTGTAAGCGTGAAAGGGTGTGAGAATTGATCAAATATACGTCCAATTGCAAGATCCAAGTAACGAACAAAGGTGGGGTGGTTGTGTGTGGTGGCCGACGGTAGTAGGGAAAATGGGAAGGGGTGCGACATGAGTTGGGTTATGGGCTTTAGAATTCTCATGGGCCCCTTTTTAAATAAAATACTTTTAATTACAATAGTTTCCCAAGGTTGTATACTTTTAATTAAATTCCCACTTTATTCTATAAATATGAATCCAAGTAATTACAGTAACGTATGTCATCTCACGAAAGTTCACATATTACACGTAAAATCCACATAAAATATAACTTCATATAATTTATATTTATTTAATTGTTCCGGAAATTATTTCACTTAACCAGCAACGTTCGGAGACAGACTCGTGTGTGATTCGATAATTCTCCTTATTACCATCACATGAGTGTTTGTGTAATAACTAACAACTTAATTAATCCTAATCACATGCAATGCATGTATGAATGTTTAAGATAACGGAGTTTGTGTTAACCTGAAAATGTTGGATGTCACACCATAACACATCTCTTTAACGAAAAAATGTATTACAAACAAACAAGCACTGTAGTCTCCCAACGTTGCATTTCTAATGAAATCAGGCGCTAAAGTAATATGATGCAAAAACAACTTACATATGCTATAAACCTTTCAAAGCACGAAGCTATGAACGTTAACACAATGTTTAAAATAAAAGTTGTGAGAATATAGATATAATGGTTAGTTTGGTATGTTGTCTATTTGCATTCATGGTTAAGAAGTGCATATAAGACAACGTAGTGCCCACCTCTCCCCAGCATATTTGCTATCTCAAGAAGTTGTCAAAGGCATTAAGTGTTACCCAACTAAGCCACCATAGTCATCCTAAGACAAAAAAAATGTGCAGCTCTTAAGTCATTGAAAGGGTAAGAAGACTTAATTCTTTGTAAAGAAGCACAAAACTAAACGAAGACCTCGCCACTTACTGTCATGTGTTGTAAATACATGCACCTATGATGTGTCACCGGTTATGCCTTCATCTTCTAATTGGTTAATAATTTCTGGGCACCCATTTTGAATGCATTTGGGTGATTTAGAGTGTCGAATAACATGATGAAGTTTACCAATCTTGCTATCTTGTTTCTCCTTTCGATATGTTGGTTATGTCAATATGTTGGTGATGTCAAATAACGATACACTATAAATAATTGACACTTTTAATCACTATGGTAGAAAGAAATGCACACCCATAACGAACATCCCTCCTTTTTGTATTACATGGTTAATTTGTATTACATGGTTAAAGGTGTTACAAAATTGGTTTAAATATTCATCTAAACTCTATGCATCAAAAAGTATATATACACAAGCACTGGCATTGGCCTAGTGGCAAAGGTGTATGTCCCTCATGCTAGATATGTTGATTCATAGCCTCATTCGAGGTGTCGAGTAGATTTAGGTTGAAGTAGGGTGTGTTTAGATAAGGGTCGTTAAAAAAATTAACTATACACGCGTATATTACATTTTAACCATACACATTCAAAAAACAAGTAACTATACAAGCGAGCATCAACAGAGCACCATAAATTTTAAATTTTTCATTGTAATATATATTCTCATATAAAATAGAATTCGAATAACTGTCCCGTTACACTTGATTATAAAAGTTGTTTCTATCTTGTATCTAACATAAGTATAAGATATACCCATCTAAAAAATACTAGTTTTGTAATTATATTATTCTAGCGGATAGGAGATCACGATTGCGATATGGTATTATTTTAAATTGGGTTGTATATACATTAAATAGAATATCCCTTTAGTTCTTTTTTTTTCTTTCTAAATGCTGACATCTTATGTTCTACCAGAACTTGATTTCACCAGATAAACCTTTCGTTCCAGGGCTTTACTCTAGTCAGCTGTGGATTGGGATCCCCGATAAACGTGAGATATAAATTCTGTTGTTTAAAAACAAATTATTCAATTTGTATTTATTAAGATTTGGGTTTTGAAAATTAATATTTAGGTTAGATGATATTTAGATATATAATGGATTTAGCAAATGAAAAAAAATTATTTACTTTGTATTTATTAAGATTTGGGTTTTGAAAATTAATATTTAGGTAAGATGGTATTTAGATCTATAAAGGATTTAGCAAATGAAAAAAATGTAATACAAGTGTTGTGTTATTAATCATATGGAAAATTTGAAAGGTCAGGAACGATAACGCGTTTAACAACTCTCTTATGATCTCTATTTGGAAAACGATAGAGTTTATAAAGAAGACACATTTTTGTGGGTTAAGAATAGATCCTTGTATCATAGTCTTAATTGGGAGAGATGATACGACTTTAATGTTCGAGATGTAATTATGTAATGTCCATTATTTTTTAGATTTCCATCTTCTTGTTGGCTTCGTTTTTGCTCCTGTATTTTTATATATAGTTGTTAAAAAAACTATATGTAAGAATTAATGTTAAACAAATAATCTTTTTATTTTATTTTTCTAACAACAAGCTAACTAAATCCTATCTACTCCTATAAACCATCAATAGAATTTGATTTAAAAGATAGATAAAAGGACCTTACCACCACAATGTCCCTTGGAACTAAATAATCTTTTTATTAATAGCAATTTTTATACATAATTTTCTTTTATAAATCTACCATATCTTCCAAGTAAAATGATAGGTGCATGGTTCTCCTTCCACATTTAACCATAGACAAGAAAGACTTGATTGGGGCTAATATTTATGTTACTTGATGGGTAGTTAGGAAATCAAAAACGACTTGGTTTCCTGAAGAAGTGGCACAACAAATATACGCTTTTCGATGTTATTATTAATTTGTCTTTCCTTTGGTATAGTAGTGGGAATCGGAAATGTAAAATTTTACGAATCGAGTAATGAAAATCCACTATTGTATATGTAACTCTTTTCATGTCTCGGCGTCTTGCTATGAGTGTTTTTTCAATAAATACTATCGTTTCAAAGAAAAGTATAAATGTAACCAATGCATGGTAACAATCGGAATTTTAGAATCTAAAGGGGATAAGTGAATAGGACGTGTAGAACATCAAAGGGGTGAATTACTATTCCTCGCGTTAGGTTTTAACTAAATATATGTATATAATATATGATGCGTGCTTAATCTTCTACTTAGAGCTTTTCTAAGGTATGTGTTATGGTTTCGTGATGGAGCACAAGGTTATAAGGTGGACTTGAAGTATGGAGGGGGGAACACCAGGCCTTCCCTTATCCCGCAAAAAGAAGAAAGAAAAGGAAAACCCAAAAGGGCAGGACCCCCATTCCATGCATCCTTCAACCTACTACCTCTTTCTCTTCTTTCCCTCTCTATATATTTATATTGAAATAATTATAGAAAAGTCGATGAACGATGAGGGATCAGTACAACATAGGTTGAATAATAAGGGTGAGGAATAGGAGGAGATCGTAATGTGATGTTGTGATGACAGTAAAAGATGAACGAAAAGGGATTAGTATCTCCACCTATTCAAGTAAACACATAAAACACAGCTTTGGTTTTTGTGTTTGATTCTTTCGCTTAGTTGTTTATTCTCTTTTGAAAGACGATCATCTCCTTTTTACAACAATGTTCAAGAACGGATCAATGGTTTTGTAGACGCTTACATTGCTCAAGCCCCTGGTGGCAAGAACCATAAATTTATACAAGCCAAATCACTTTCAATTGATTTTGAAAACCCAAATGTTTCCAGGTTCCGTGGCAACACCACCATCATCATCTATAAAGAGCCTTGACGATCTGGAATGGTGAGTGTTGTCAAAAAAACCTAAACCAGAAGGGTTTCAAGTCCACAAAGAATGGTTGGTATGCATGTGTTCATAACATGTTTGTGGTTTATGGGTACCTGCCTAAAGGATGCTTGAAAATCATCTTTTTAGAAGATATCAATCGGCTGTATCTTCTTATATATTTATAACTTGGTCTGGAAATAACTGAGCATTCGGTGAACCGTTCTCGGGGAAGTTCATTCATGAACACAATTATTTTGTTAAGGTTAATGATTTGTAGTCATTGTGTTGTTTAAGTTAATCTCAAATGAAGAAACTCAAATCCATTATTCAAAACTAAAGAGGTTCAAGAGGATGATTCAGGTACTCATTCAGGCAAGTGTGATCTTGCAAATTTTGAGCACATTTATCTAAGCTATAATCACATATATATTTTAACAAATGTAGGATATACTGATACTGCAAGTAAAAGAAGAACTTTAATCAAATAGTTTCTACAATGGCAAAAAATAGAGTTATTTGAGGGTGCTTTCATTAACATTTTTTTATTGGTGTTCATCATTAGACGACACTTTAAAAAGCATAATAGTAGATAAAATGGCTAATAATTTGGTTTCACCTCTATGCATCAAGTAAGGTGTATAGTGTATCCTATTTTCTCTTGTTATGATTCATAAATTGTTTCCACTTCCTGCTTAACATGCATTTGTGGTCAACTTCAATTCTCTAGGTAGCTTTCAAGACAAAAGTTTTCCACCCGAATACCAATAGTAATGGCTGCATATGTCTTGACATTCTTAAAGAACAATGGGGCCCAACAATGGCAGATTTAGAAAATCGTTATAGGGGTAACGTTTCAGAAAAATGGTAACGAAATAAAAAAGGTCAAATTTTTTCAAAATTTACATTATCGGATGAGCGTTTAAAAGGTATCGGGGGCTGACCCTGTTATAAAGCTAGGTCCACTCCTAGGGCCCAACTCTTACAATCCCCCAAGGTTAGAGTTTACCCCTTAAATTGTATCAATATTGTAATCATAGTTTTTTTTATAATCAGACTTCACATAAATTTAGAATAAAGTGTTAAGTGGGTCAAAAGAAATCCGACCTGAACGTTTTTTTACCCATTTTCGGTTTGTATTTTTTTCCCCAGTAATACCACCCATCCATTTTTGCCACTTACGCAAATAACTTAAAAAATTCACATTTGGTTTACATGTAATGATTTTTTTTTTGGTACTACCTAGGTGTTGCTGTCAATATCCCCCTGTTGATGGATCCGAATCCTATTGACCCATTGGTGCCAGAGATTACAACCCGCGAACATGTTAATATGTCAATTTGTTTATATGATTTTAATTATGTATTAATCATTAACTGTAAATAGTTTTTAATAAAAGTAACTTTCTCGAGCCTGTAAAGCAATCCTGGATGATAACCTAGTTTAACCATAAACAAGAACGACTTGATTGGGGCTAATATTTATGTTACTTGATGGGCAGTTAGGAGATTAAAAAATGACTTAGTTTTCGCGAAGAAGCGGCACAACAAATATACGCTTTTCGACGATATTATTAATTTTTTCGTTCCTTTGGTATAGTTGTAGCAACCAGAAATGTAAAATTTTACGGATCTAGTGTTGAAAAATCCACTATTGTATACGTAACCTTTTTCATGTTCCGGCGTCTTGCTATGAGTGTTTTCTCAATAAATACTATTGTTCTAAAGAAAAGAATAAATGTAACCAATGCATGGTAATAATCGAAATTTTAGAACCTAAAGAGGATAAGTGAAATAGTACGTTTAGAACATCAAAGGGTTGAGTTACTATTTCTCGTGTTGGTTTTTAAACAGATAAGTGTCTTTTCAATAAATACTATTCTTCTAAAGAAAAGAATAAATGTAACCAATGCAGTGTAATAATCGAAATTTTAGAATCTAAAGAGGATAAGTGAAATAGTACGTGAAGAACATCAAAGGGTTGAGTTACTATTTCTCGTGTTGGTTTTAAACAGTTAATATAAAATAAAATAAATAAAATATATAATATAAATATAAAATAATATGATATAATATAAAATAATATAATATATAAAATTTAATATAATATAATATAATATAGGATATTGGATTTAAATAACCTCAATTTTCACCAATTGGCCGATAATATTCCAACTTTCTATTTGTATACCAGCACTCTTAACTTTTCACTTATTGGCCGATAACACTAACTAACTAACTAAACCATAATCCTAGGGCTGCAAATGAACCAAATGTTTGGTGAATAGTTTGTGAACCGTTTGGCGGGAAATTCGTTTGTGTTCGTTCGTTTATTAAACAAACGAACACAAACAAGAAATTTCGTTCGTTTAGTTAAATGAACAAGCATGAATAAAGGGCCGCTTGTTCATTTATGTTCGTGAACGTTCGGTAACGTGTTCGTTTGTGTTTGGTAGTTCATTAGTGTTTTTAGTTTTTATATTTTATTTAAATACTTCAAAATTCCGACAAATAAAATATTTAATAAGTGCCAATGTATTGTATATTTTTTCATGAACGTTTGTATGTGTTTGTTTGTTACCATTTGTGTTCATCAACAATAGTTTGTGCTCATTTATGTTCATCATCGTACGTTTTCATTTGTTACCTAAAATTAACAAACAAACACAAACGAACACGAACAAATTCATTTTCTTAACAAACAAACACGAAGATAAAATCTCGTTCGGTAAACGTTCATGAACAGTTCGTGAACACATATATTTCTTAACAAACGAACATGAACAAGCACTTGTTTGTGTTCGTTCGGTTCGTTTTGCAGCCCTACCTTATCCAGTTAGTTTTTGCTGATATAGCATCTGATAGGGCCATTTTTTGATGTGGCAGCTCATGTGGTATTTTTTGATGACGTGGCAACTGATGTGGCAGCTGACCTGGATTTTTGATGATGTGGTAGCTGACATTAGCTACCTGTGTTAGGGTTTTGTTAGTTAGGGAATGTTATTGGCCAATAAGTTAAAAGTTGGGAGTGTGGGGTGTACAAATCGAAAGTTAGAGTGTTATCGACCAATTGATGAAAATTAGAGTTATTTAAATATAATATAATATAATATATGTCTGTTTCCTTATCCCCGCCAAAAAAAAAACCAGAAAGGGCAGGACTCCCATTCCATGCATCCTTCAACGGACTCTTTCTCTCTTTTTTTTTCTCTCTATATATTTATATTAAAAAGTTACAGGAAAAGTATGAATAGTGAGGGATCAGTACAACATCGGTTGAATAGTTGGGGTGATGAATAGGAGGAGAACGTAATGGGATGTTGCGATAGCAGTAAAGGATGAATGAAAAGGGATTAGTACAACACATAGCCAAACAAGGCATTTTTGAAGGTGAGATAGGATGGTAGAGTAATTCCACAAAAAAGACCAAAAAAAGTATATGTGCATGTATGCATTTCATAACATATTAAGGACAAGTGCCTAAATCTTTGGTCACATAAATACAATTCTATGTCATAATCATGTTTGATATTGTCGTTTCAAACGTTAACAACACATACTTAGTTTGCTTTAACTTTATGGACATTACATGTGTTAATTAGGCAATTATAACAAATTCTGAAATCTTTCTATTTAAAACCATGACATAATACTATGCATCTTAGCCTTTAAAATCTTTATACAAAAATGATCATTATCTTTCCTGAATAACATAATAACTGCAGCACTATCTTGAAATAATCTATATAGCTTTTTCTCAGCAATGGATTTAGGCAATCCTTGTTCATTTAGTTGGCAGTTGGTACATTGTATATCCGGCTTGATCTACCTGCACTCTATGATTCATGTATGCACCACGGGTTATTTGATGGTGGCCTCTCATCGGTCTTCTGCTAGAACCCCGATCACAAATTAAGAACATATGTTATTACTGTAGATAGGGTGGTAGTACTCATCGCTGTCACACCCCCGACCCGCAGCGGAATAAAAGTCGGGGCATGATTGGGTTATCACCAAAGCTATGATATTTACTAAGAAGTTTCCTATTTATTTAATTCAAATTAAAATTTAAAAATCCAACAAGAATTTCATACAAATACAATAAAGAAAAAAAAATCTTAATGTTTGTTACAACGCAATAACTTGTTTATTCTTCTAGGCCATCCTAAGTGTTTCTTTCTTCAACTTGATTACCTGTATCATGTGTAAAACAAAGGAATTTTTTTTGGGTCAACAAAAGTTGGCGAGTGAACCTTGATAAAAAATTTAAATAACTGCTTATTATTTCTTAAAGAAAATTGTGCATAAATCACATGTGAGCAAATATATATATGTAATCAATCACAAACCACATTGAAAGAATATATGACATGAATGATGATGTATCTGAGATCAAGGCTCAATCAAACGGAGCCGATCTAATGAGGCACCTGATGCTCAACCCGTATCCCATGAGGAACTGATGGGCCTAATGAAATGAGTGCACCGAAATGATAAAATGAATCCACATATAAACCACTCTACAAGCAATACACATTTGATCACAAAATGATATAAGCACAAGTGTTTAAATAAAATAAAGAAATGATACGACACATGATACACCCCAAAACGTGATTAAAACGGGGAATTTATAGAGATTCACTCACCTTGGGTGCGTATTCTTGAATGGTAAGGAGAGCGCACGAGTTGGGAATTTAATAAAACGAGAAAGTACTAACCTAGAGATAATAACGCGATAACTCGTTAAATAAATTAACATTTAGGTTAAACTTTTATTTAGATCCCAGGTTATTCTTGGTGGGTTTTATTGATATTTTATACCCTGGAATATATATTTTAAACATTTTAATTGATTTTATATCAAACATAAGGCCTTAAAGAAAAATAAAAATGAGAATAAAAATAATATATATATATATATATTTTATCTTGTCAGCCTGTCAGCTTGTCAGACCGGTTCAATGGCACTGTTGGCATACGTGTGGTGAGGCTCGAACCCGTGACCTCTCGGTTGCGTGCACGCAGCTCTTCCAACTGAGCTAAGTGTCTAACCCGAAAGAATCTGGATTTTAATTATACTTATACACATTTTAGTTTATCATTTTTAATTAAATCTTTAAAAAGGAATAAACTGATCCGGCCGGTGTGTGGGATGGGATTCAATCCCGTGACCTTGAGTACGTTGTGCACCCAGCCCAACCAACTGGGCTGGGTGTTTAATCCGACAATACTATCATTTTAATTATATTCATACACTAATTATGTTTATACAGAAATAATGGATTTAAAAAGGTTTGAAAGTGGTCGGGCCGGTGTATAAGCGTGGATTCGAACCTGCGACATACGAGTGTGTTTGCACACAGTTCACCACTGGACTGTGTGTCTAACCTGTTTGAAACTTATAATTTAAATACATAAAAACACATGTTAAGCTTCATCTTCTTCCCATAAACAACCCAGAACCCGATCTGGATTTCAATTTAAAATGAGCGCGATTTACACCAAGATGTTTAATATTAATATTATTATATATATATATATTATATATATATATATATATATGAGATTAAGGGCTTGAGAAAACTTTTACCGGTCGACTGAGACTTTCTTTCCGGTGGGTTGAATTCCGGTGACTGATTTTCTGGTGAACTCCGGCGACGGAGAGTTGACAATAGAATAGAGTGAAGTTGGGGTGATTGAGCGATCTGGCTAGAGCAATGGTGATCAGTATTTATAGATGAAAACAGAGGGAGATGTGATTTCGTTTTTCTTCTTTTTTGGAAACTTGTTTCGATGATTGGCAATCGCTGAAGGTGGAGACAGCCCACTGATTCGGAGTTTGCCACAATTAGACACCGTGTTAGTTGTTCGAAGATTCAAAAAAAGAAGGAAAAGCGCGTGATAATGGCTTCGGTTTGCAGGTTTTCACTTAGTCTCTGAATAAAGGTTTTAAGTTTCTAAGTTTTACACATCTAGTGTGTGTAGCGTAGTGGTGTTTGTGGTGTGTGTGCAACCGGGGGAACCCGGGTTCGATCCCGGTTCACCCTATTCTCTTTTAATTATTATATTTTTTTTATTAAACCTTCTTTAATTATTTACTAATCATGAATATTTATTATTTAATTATATTATCTTATTTTAAACATTGATTATTATTATTATTATATATGTATTATTGTAAACAAACAAAATAATGACACAACATAATATAAGATATATTTCGATTGATAAATTGGGGCGGGTTTTCGAAACCCGATTTACACAAATGTTACAGTATCCCCTACTTTTAGAAATTTCATCCCGAAATTTAAGTAGTAGTGGTAACCGGAAAGAGATGCGGGTACTTTTCGCGCATTGAGTCTTCACGTTCCCAAGTAAATTTGGGTCCTCGTTTTGACTCCCAACGCACCCTGACGATTTGAATACGACTTTGCCTTAAACGCTTCTCACTGAAATCCATGATTTCCACTGGTCTTTCAACGAAGTGCATTGATTCATCGACTTGAATGTCTTCTAGAGGGATATGGAGGTTTTCGTCGGCGAGGCACTTTTTCGAGTTTGATAGTGGAACGTGGGATGTATTCTGTTGAGTTCTTTTGGTAGGTCAAGCTTGTAGGCTACAGGTCCTACTATTTCGAGTATCTTTGAAAGGTCCTACGTAGCGTGGTGCTAGCTTGCCCTTTTGGCCAAAACGAACCACTCCCTTCCATGGTGATACATTCAAAAGTACTTGATCACCAACACAAAACTTCAAAGGCTTTCGTCGTTTGTCAGCATAACTCTTTTGACGACTTTGAGCCGCTAGAAGATTGTTTCGAATTTGAAGGATTTTGTCGGTTGTTTCTTGAATCAATTCAGGTCCGGTGATTTGCGCTTCACCAATTTCGTGCAAACAAACTGGAGATCGACACTTACGACCATATAAAGCTTCGAAAGGAGCCATGCCGATACTTGAATGATAGCTATTGTTGTACGAAAACTCGACTAACGGTAGGTGAGCGTCCCAGTTCCCTTTGAAGTCTATGACACATGCTCGAAGCATGTCTTCAAGGTTTGGATGGTGCGTTCTGATTGACCTTCAGTTTGAGGGTGAAAGGCGGTACTGAGGTCTAACCGTGTACCCAAAGCGGTTTGTACGGCTCGCCATGTTCGTGAAGTGAAACGACCATCACGGTCTGAAATGATGCTTAACGGTACACCATGACGGCTTACGATCTCGCTGATGTAGATACGAGCTAACTTCTCGTTCTTGAAGTCCTCGCGAATCGGAATGAAGTGAGATGATTTTGTAAGACGATCGATTATTACCCATATGGTGTCACACCCACTGGAGGTGCGAGGTAACCCGGTAATGAAGTCCATGGTTATGTTTTCCCACTTCCATACAGGTATTTCGGGTTGGACTAGAAGTCCTGAAGGTCTTTGATGTTCAGCTTTTGTCACACCCCGACCCGCAGCGGAATAAGAGTCGGGGCATAATTGGGTTATCACCAAAGCTCATGATATTTACTAATATGTTTCTATTTTATTAAAGTCAAAATTACATTCTCAATAATCCAAACATGTTCATACAAATACAAAGAAAAATAATCAACTAAACAATCCAAGCTCTAAACCAGTTTATTCTTCTAAGCCAATCCTATGTGTTTCTTGCTGCAGCTGGATCACCTGTATCATGTGTAAAAATGGGGGTTTTTGGGTTAACATAAGTTGGCGAGTGAACCTTGTTAGATAAACATTTATTAATGATTTCTTGTTATCTTTATCAAGGAAAAATTGTGCAATAGTCATATGTGAGCAAATGTAAATAATCAAACAATAGCAATAACAACCACAAACAATAACATATGAACTTGCATGAATATATAACTTGAATGAAACTGTATATGTTGGCAACGTCACGTTCACGCTCATAATGTAATGGGAACTGACGGCCTATGATGAATGTCTGTGCGATCAAGGCTCAATCAAACGGAGCCGATCGTATGTTGGCAACGCCGGTTCACGCTCATAATGTAATGGGGAACTGCTCAACGCTCATAATGTAATGGGGAGCGGCGGCCTATGATATTGCATGTACTGAAAATAATAAATTAAATCTAAACAATAACCACACAAACAGTTGATACAAGCTGAATACACATTTGTTCATGATATGATTATGCACAATGATTTAAATATAATAAATGGTAAGACACATGATACACCCAAAAAACGTGATTAAAACGGGGAATTTGTAGAGATTCACTCACATTGGGTGCGTTCGGTGGATGATGTTGAATGCGCACGAGTTTAGAGGATTGATCGACGAGGAATAACTAACCTAATTAATAACAAAAGGTAGGGTAAATAAATGGATTTAATTAACAATTTTAATAGGATTTTGTTTGGATATATTTTTGTGAGTTTAAGGCTATTTTCTAATTTAAAAAAAAAACGTTATTTTTAAGTAATTTTAATTGATTTTTAATTTAAATAAATAAATAAAACAAATAAAAATAAAAAAATGTTGACTTTTGACCGTTGACCACGACTGTTGACCGGTTCGTTTGTGAATATTATTGCACTGAGTGAGACTCGAACCGTGACCTCCCGTACGCGTGCACGCAGCTCTACCAACTGAGCTACGTGTCTAACCCGAAATATTTCTGTTTTTAATTATATTTATATACTATTTAACTTAATCCGAAAATCATTTATTTTAAAAAGGATTTTAATTGTATCGACTCGGGGTTCTCCACAGGTCTCGAACCCGGGACCTGTGGTTTAGTTTGGCACACAGTCCACCGCTGGACTGTGTGTCCAACTTGGTAAATATAGTGTCATACCCACCAGAAGTGCGAGGTAACCCGGTAATGAAGTCCATGGTTATGTTTTCCCACTTCCATACAGGTATTTCAGGTTGGACCAGAAGTCCTGAGGATCTTTGGTGCTTAGCTTTCACCTTGGAACATGTAAGGCACTTGGAAACAAAAACAGCAATATCCTTTTTCATTCCAGGCCACCAGTAGGTGTATCTAAGGTCTTGATACATCTTGTCGGCTCCTGGGTGTACAGAGTATCGTGTTTTGTGCGCCTCTTTCATAAGGAGATCGCGAAGGTTATTGTGATCGGGAATCCATATGCGATCTAGATAGTACAGAATACCGTCGGATTTTGTTTCGAGTTTAAGTTCTGCTCCACAAGATAGCTCATTGCGTATGTCGTATTCTGTTATAGAAACATGTTGAGCTTCTCGGATTTGATCTTTGATGTCGGTTATGATTTGCGAACATAGAAGACGAATAGAGTTCGCGTAACTTTTTCGACTGAGCGCATCGGCCACTACGTTTGCCTTGCCCGGATGATACCGAATTTCACAGTCGTAGTCATTAAGAAGTTCGACCCATCTTCGTTGCCTCATGTTTAACTCCTTTTGGTTGAAGATATGTTGAAGGCTCTTATGGTCAGTGTATATTTCACACTTAGTACCGTAGAGGTAATGTCTCCATATCTTAAGAGCGAACACAACGGCTCCAAGTTCTAGGTCGTGGGTGGTGTAGTTCTTCTCATGAGTCTTGAGTTGTCTCGAAGCATAAGCTATAACCTTTCCTCTTTGCATTAGAACACAGCCTAGTCCTTGCCCTGACGCGTCGCAATAAACCACGAAGTCATCACAACCTTCAGGAAGAGTGAGGATTGGTGCATCACAGAGTTTTTGTTTAAGGGTTTGGAAGGCTTCTTCTTGTTTGGGTCCCCATATGAAGGGTTTTCCTTTATGAGTTAAAGCCGTGAGTGGTACAGCAATGCGAGAGAAGTTTGAAATGAAACGGCGATAATAACCAGCCAAACCAAGGAATGATCTTACTTCAGTTGGTGTACGTGGTGCTTGCCATTCTTGTACCGCTTTCATTTTTGAGGGGTCGACATGTATTCCCTTGTCATTAACTATATGTCCAAGGAAATGTACCTCTTTTAACCAGAATTCGCATTTGGAGAATTTGGCGTAAAGCTTTTCATTCTCTAGGAGTGTAAGGATGAGTCGAAGGTGCCGTTCGTGATCGGACTTAGACTTTGAATAAATGAGGATGTCGTCGATGAAGACTATAACAAAACGATCGAGATAGGGTTTGCAGACTCTGTTCATTAGATCCATGAAGACTGCTGGAGTGTTGGTTAAACCAAATGGCATGACCATGAATTCATAATGACCATAACGAGTTCGGAAGGCGGTCTTTGGGACGTCTTCTTCATGTACTCTAAGTTGATGATAACCAGAACGAAGGTCGATTTTTGAAAAACAGCTGGCGCCTTGAAGTTGGTCAAGAAGATCATCAATGCGAGGTAATAGATAGCGATTCTTGATCGTTAACTTATTGAGTTCTCTGTAGTCGATGCACATGCGAAACGTTCCATCTTTCTTCTTCACAAAAAGGACAGGTGCACCCAAGGCGAGGAGCTAGGACGTATGAATCCTTTGTCAGTCAACTCTTGCAATTGACTGGCTAGCTCTTGCATTTCGGATGGGGCTAACCTATAAGGAGACTTTGCAACTGGTGTAGCACCAGGTATAAGGTCAATGCAGAATTCGACTTCTCTCAAGGGAGGAAGTCCTGAAATGTCGTCAGGAAAACTTGCGGGAAATCTTTTACTACTGGGATGTCTTCAAGTTTCTTCTCCATGGTTCCCTTTTTGACGACGTGGGTTAGAAATGCGACATAATTCTTGCGTAGATATTTTTGGGCTTGAAGACATGACATTAATCTAAGC